>OZ024745.1:125939306-125944306 GCA_964016885.1 Eledone cirrhosa
AATCTTAACATTTTATTCTGCAAACTTTGACTTTGGACTAAGGAGAGAAACCAATTTAACGAAACTAGAAAGTGGTGAACGGGGTATATCAGTAGTTCGATGGAATAAATGCATTAGATATTTACTTTCCTTTCTCAACATTCCGAGTTGGAATCTTGTCTCTCTGGGTAGATTATATAATACATCACTGCAAGAGCTGTTAAAAATAGGATTTTCAGGATTCAATTATATCAATAATAATTCTACTTTTGGCACAAGGTCAGCAATTATCTCAGTGCATTACTGGTACTTTATTTTATCGAACCTGTAAGGATGAAAGGCAAAGTTAACCTCGACGGGATTTGAACTCAGATCGTAAAGGGCTATAACTATATTCTGCAAAGCATAGCTTCCACCCCTCTACACATACTGCCAATCGGCCGCCTTATCAATAATGATTTCTACTATAGGCACAAGGCCAGTAATTTGGGGAAAGGGGAAAGTCGATTAAATTGACCACAGTACGTTACTGGTACTTTATTTTATCGACCCCGTAATGATGAAAGGCAAAGTTAACCTCGGCAGGATTTGAACTCAGACCGTAAAGAGACGTAACTCTATGCTGCAAAGCATAACTTCCGACCCTCCACCGATACTGCCAATTGAATGCCTTATCAATAATAATAATAATGTTATCAATAATAATAATTGTTTCTACTTTTGGCACAAGGCCAGCAAGTCACTAGTGTATTACTGGTACTTTATTTTATCGACCCCGTAAGGATGAAAGGCAAAGTTAACCTCGGAATAATAACTTTAATATAGGCACAGGGCCGGGCATTTATGGAGAGAGGAAGGTTCGATTATATTTACACTAGTATTTGTATGCTAGTTTATTTTATCAAGGCTCGAACAAATGAAATGCAATATGCACCTCGGTAGAAGTTGAACACAGAACCCAAAGAACCGTAGCAGTTACTGCAAGACAGTTTGTCCGACGTTGCAGCGATTCCGTCCGTACATCTATCTGAGAAACATTTTCAATATTTGACTGCATGCAGCATTTTGAGAGAACATATATTGAGTCCTGAGTTTACAGTCGTGTAAACTGACAAATTTTATGTTGTACAGTGATATTAAAATGTTTTCTAAAATGAGGATAAAAATAATAATGGGTTTCTGACCTTACTTAAATACTTGATGTGGGTGTAATATTTTAAGTGTAACTTCTACCAGATGCTGACTGAACAGACGTTAAGGAAATCTGGTATAGGTTATTGCATGTGGGCATGTTAAAGCAATAGGGGATAACGTAGGGAATGTATAGATGGTAGTTCCTGCTGTGGAAAATGTAACATCTATACCTTATATATATATATATATTATATATATATATATATATATATATATAAATGTATATATATGTGTGTATATATATATGTTTGTATGTATATATATATATAGATATGTATATATGTATATGTATATATTATGTATATATATTTACATATGTATATATATTTACATATGTATATATATATATATATGTTTCTATATGTATATTTATATATATTTATATATTTATATGTATATATATATATATATATATATATATATATATGTATGTATATATAAGGTATAGATGTTACATTTTCCACAGTAGGAACCACCATATATACATATATATATATATATACATATATATGTATATATATATATATATATATATATAATATATATATATATATATATATATATACACATATATATATATATATATATGTATGTATATGTATATACATATATATATATACGTATACATCTATACATATATACATATATATACATATATATATATATGTATACATATATATATATATGTATACATATATATGAAGGAAATATGCAGCAGAGCAAATCGTTTGATCAATTGATGGATAATTCGTAAGAAAATATATTCAAGACAAGTTTAAAAGGATAGCGTTGGCAGTATTTATTTTGAGATTCAGGAATCAGCAGAAAACGTAGCCCTAAATTTACACTTAAAAGAGGGGGTCGACCTGACCTCTTATTCTGAAGGATTTACTAATGACTTCAAGGAAGATAAAACTTTTTTAGGACTAGAATAAATATAAAATGGTGTATGAAGTAGTAAGTGCCTATACTACTCTTAGAAGAAAGGAAATACGTTCCTTCAAATCACAATTTTGTTTGTGAAAGAATATTTTCATTTCTCAGCAATTTTATTATTACAAGCGTGGGTGTATTTTGACACAATATACTAGCATCTGTTCTAGGAGATTCCAAGTGAGACATACTCCAAGAAATATGACGAAATTATATAAGAGCGGGGTGATGTTTGTAATATATCGTGAAAAGTTGAACCCCCAACTGATAAGCGAGTGCTTGGGAATCCACTAAAATAAAATTTCTTTTAGCCTCCTATTTTTTGTTTTCCTTCATTATTATGATGTTTTTTTTTTTGTCTTTGTTTTTTTCACATATACGTTTCATGAAGAGGCTTTACATTCTGCAAAATATAATTTTGATCATTTCAAATTGGATTGTTATTCTAAAATAACGGCCAATGGAAGTGGGAGTTCACTGACGCTAGAGTACATGTATATTACAAGATGGAATATATATACAAGATGGAAAAATTGTTTGAATGACAGATTAAATATCATGAAGTATTTGGTTACGTCACTCTAATAACATAACCAGCAGAAGTAAACTTTGTATTTCATTCGTCCAGATGATATAAAGTAAATCCTACTAGTATAATGAGGTGAAGTGTACTCCTACACAACAACAACAAAAAAATCGTCTTGTAACTCGTACCATTATACAACACTTGAGCTGGAAGTAAGCTAGTAAAACATCAATGTTGTCTCCGTGTTTCAATTCTCGGATAAAACCATTGATTTCACTTATGTCGTTAAGACTATTTGGAAAGGCGTGTACACCACAATATATCATTTCCTTCTTTAAAATGTAAGGTGTTAAATCTTGTCAAAAAAAGGAAATATTTTATGATGTAAATATCACAAACTTTACGGCCATTAATTATTATTTAAGTTGCTTCTAACAATATATTCAATAAATATTAATAGTCTTATGACATTAAGCTAGGCAATATTTAAATATTTAGTATCCTCTGGGGCTATTTGACGAAAATGAATAGCAACAGTCAATTTTCGAAATGATATATAGGATGAGACTTTTAATAGAATACGTTATCTCTAACGTGACTCCAGGAAAGAAGAAACTATTTATACCAAATCTGGAATAATTTAGGCTACTTTTCCATAATATACTACTAAAGTCACTGCAGCTTCGTTTGAATCTAGGTTACAGTTATATCAAACATTACATAGATAACTATATATAGGAAGACAAAATCAAAGAGCGCTAGTTAATTCGTTAAGTTCCTTTAAGTGTTGATGTCAAATCTCGCCAGAGTTGTCTTTGCCTTTCATCCTTTCGGGATTGATAGTATAAGTAGCAGTCAATAAAAGGGATCGATATAATTGACTACAATATTTCCAAAAATGTGTAGATTTGCACAAGTTAACCATTATATAGAAAGCGCTCGAAATTCTAATAGCCATAGCTGGTCCCACGAAGTGGCTGTCTTCAACAGTACCGTATATAAAACCAGTAAAATATAATTATTTCTACTGTTGGCCAGCAATTATCTCAGTGCATTACTGGTACTTTATTTAATTGACCTCGTAAGGATGAAAAGCAAAGTTAACCTCGGCGGTATTTGAACTCAGACCATAAAGGGCCGTAACTATTTGCTGTAAAGCAAGGCGTCCGACCCTCTACCGATACTGCCAATCGAAAGCCAGTAAAATATAACATTTATTAGAATTTCAGCCAAATAATCACCAACTTTTCTCCTAAATGTAATTTTCAAATGCTAGCCCATCCATGTTTAACTTTTTGATAGGCTTCATTTACTCTGATACCAAACACTACTTCTCAGGCGTTACTGCAATCTCCACACTATTTCTGCTTGACCAAGTCAATTTAGTGTTTGTACTGTTCCTGTACACTTTTCCATAAATCATGCACCAAACATTACATACAGCCATTCATATCAACTCATTTTAATAGGGAAGTCTTTATACTGGTGTTCGCCTTGCCAGAAATAGCAGTAAAATATCTTTCACGTTACACTCACACTCTATATTGTGGGAAATGAAAGAAAACGTTAAAGTAGTCTTTATACATGTCTGGAAAAGAATGGGGTGGTCACAGCTAGAAGGTTGGAGGGGAGTGAAACAACTACAAGTTCAGTACGGTTTCATTAAACATCTGTAAAATTTAATTATCAAGTATATTAACATTAACAAATATACTTTTCTACCGAACATAACTTTTTCAGATATTTATGTACGTTCACAATGCCCTTTCTCGACACATATCAAAGTTTAAAGCGGGTTTCTTTCTAACATGATAAACACGCAGACGATTGTTAATAATGGAATAGTTCATATTATATATCTTATTTTGATGTAAAGTGATTCTAGTCTTTCTTATTTTTATTAGTAATCCAAATTACATAATACACAGTGTGTGATACGAAGCTTATAATCTCATCATACAGCTGTAGTAAAGATGAACAAAAACACTACTTCAGCTATTAGAAAGAAAGAGAAAAATGGGTCAGTTTTCCCCCCGGGCTAATATAACAAAAGACAACGAGTTATGTTAAAATGTTAGCTCTATTAATATCAAGAGAGGGCGAATGCTCACTGTCGTTACAATGTCGGATAGAATACTTTGCGCTATTCGTTCCGTTCTCTGCTCTCTGAGTTCATATCCCGCCGAGGTCAACTTTGCCTTTCAACCTTTCGAGGTTGATAAAAAACGGACCAGTTTAGTACTGGGCTCGATTCTTCCTCCATATCTCTTTCTGACTTCACTTTTCTCACTCTCTATCCTTCTCTGGGAGAAACCTACTGTATTTAGATGTGGGAAGGAGATGGCTCAGCCAGGTATGAAAATGTCCT
>OZ024745.1:125954306-126024306 GCA_964016885.1 Eledone cirrhosa
TTATATACAGGGTGGGTCAAAAGTAACTTCTTATCTACTTTTATTAATGAAACATTGTAAATTAAATCAAAACTAATTTTTCTTCGAGGGTGTATTTTTCCATAATTGGATCTTGTTTTTATTCAAATTTAATCTGACACAAAACGAAATACATTTTAATAATGGTTTCTTATGTAGGCACAAGGCCAGCAATTTGGGGGAGGGGAAGGTCGATTAAAACAACCCCAGTGCATTACTGGTACTTTATTTTATCGGCCCCGTAAGGATAAACGGCAAAGTTAACCTCGGCGAGATTTGAATTCAGATCATAAACGTCCGTAACTCTATGCTACAAAGTAAGGCGTCTGATCCTCTACCGATACTGCCAATCCACCGCCCTAAAATATATTTTAATAATAAAAACAATTATGAATTGTTTAATAGGAAATGACTTTTGGCCCACGCCGTATTTGATAAATATTAGCTGTTCAATATCTTGCGAATGCAATTAAGTAGAAAAAATGTAAGAGCTTGTCGTATATGTATGTAGACACCGAGCAAACATGCTGCCGTCTGGCGGACCAGATTCGCCGAACACCTGAGAGACATTCGATATGGAAACGACACCCCCATCTCTCGTCACTTCCGTTCCCCCAACCACTCTAATCAACACGTCACTGTTTCATTTTACACCACGGATCCCCCAGCCACTCGCCCCAGGACAGAACAGAACTTGATTCTTCGCGTTGGAACTACTTTTCCGAAGAGACTCAATTCCCTCTCCCCACTGTTTCTATAACCTCCCATTACCCTTATTCTCACACACAATTCCAGCCACCACATAATACAAACTCCCATTTACAACACCCGTATATACCACCCGACACATATAACTCTCAAAATCCTACACTTTCTGATGCATGCACGAGTATGTGCGCAAACCCGCACACGAAGAATCCGACTTAGAAATGTATATATATATACTGAAAGTTTCTAATTGCGGGTGGTATTTTTAACATGCCTTTAAAAAATCATGCTAATAATAATGCGATATTAATTTCTTATATACAAGTGAACAGGAAGTGAAATTATTCAGTTGAATCTCCCTTTGTATAACACTAACAGCTGTAGAAGTCAAAGTAAACTTTGGTGGAATTTGAAACCGAAACTTATTGCCAATGTTTATTTTGGTGAACAAACAAGCGAGCCACAACATGGTCGCTTGAACTACTAATGATTCTTTCTAAAAGGTTCTAGGCCAGAAATTTGGGGTGAGGGAAAGTCAATTAAATCGACCGCAGTACTTTGCTGGTACTTAATTTTATTGACTAGAGAAAGATTAAAGGCAAAGCTAATCTAGTTATGATTTGAACTGAGTATGTAACTAAATAGTTCAAATCATTTTGTTCGACGTTCTAATGATTCAGCCAATCCACCACACGCGATCTGCTAATAACAGCAGCCAAATCTCTCTCAAATACTATCATATTGTCTTTTGTAGAGGGATATTGGATAATGTCATCCGAGACATACTATGTTCGAAAATAAAGTCGGGATGATTTGATCGCAGAGATGACCTTGAGCTAAACAGCATCAACAAGATATTGGTTTCTGATTTAGGGACAAGGCCCACAATTTTGAGGGAGGGAGGAAGTAGATTAAATCGACCCCAGTGCATTACTGGTGCTTTATTTTATCGAACACTTAAGGATGAAAGGCAAAGGTAACCTCGGCAGCATTTGAACTCAGATTGTAAAAGGGCATAACACTGTGACATAAAGCAGGCTGCTCGACGCTCTACCGATTGTGTTGTGGTCAGCAGCCGAAAGCAAGAATGTTTGTTCGAGAATTAACATAAAATGTCAATAACAATAAAGTATTTCTACATATTTTTGTTTTGAAATAGTTGAATTATTTCATTTATTTCAGCTTATAGACTAGACGCTTTTGAAATCTAAATTTCAGTTACGCAGTTCAACATTCCATAACGCCACACAAAGAAGAAATCATTGCCTCAGACAGTTTTTGGAACTGTCCTTGGCCTGGATATAAAAAACATACTATGAATAAAATTGTAATTGTTCTCAGTTCATATTTTCAGTTCTCAAAAGCTATTATTGTCTGTTTCTTTCAGCAATGACATTCCAAATAAACTTCCCAAACAACGGCATCCAGAATAGTAGTGGCACTCCGTCTGTTACGACGACGAGTATTCCTGTTGTTATGATAAACGGAACAGCCTGCTCGTGAAATTAACGTGCAAGAGGCTGAGCATTCCACAGACACGCGTACCTTCAACATAGTTCTCGGAGATATTCAGCGTGACACAGTCTGTGACAAGGCTGGCCCTTCGAATTTCAGGCATAACTCATTTTTGCTAGTTGAGTGCACTGGAGCGACGTGAAATAAACTATCTTGCTCAGGGACACAACTCGCCGCCGCGAATCGAACTCACGGTCTTACGAGCGGGAAGCGAACACCCTAACCACATAGCCACACGCCTTCATGGCATCCAGAATAACTGAAAAGTAACAACCAAATGAGGAAGCATTTCACAAGATCACTAGATCTGCTAGAAAACGCAGACAAATCTCCTGTAAATAATGTTCTACTGCTTTAAATAAGGAAAGGACATAAGGAAAGCAGATGATTTAATACGATCCACTATAGAGTGATATTTGCTGTGACACGCAGGGCATTCTAGTAAGCATCTGAAGAAAGCCATTATTTGTCTTGAAATCAATTATCAACACGCACCAGCAGCTGACCCACAACTAAGCTAACTCGCGATCTGTCTTTCCTACATTCCTCATTAATTACATTTACGTCATCTGCCGCCATTTATAAAGTGAATACCGTGAAGACAACACTTGAAACGTATCACACTGTATTTGAAGCATTCTATCATTTGCTTATATATCTCTACTGTAATGACTAAAGATACGTAGTAAAAAGAATGGAAATCAATATATAGTGGTTTTGAAAGTATCTCTTATTTATTTTTATTCTCAGAGAGGACCTGGCGAGAATACTTGTAACAAATTATATACCGACTCTGTGATTTCGGCATGCACACTACACACACACACTCTCTCATATATATATAACAGTAGAACACTGCAGGGTTATATCCGTAGTAGTAGAGCACTCAGTCCATGGAACGAGTTTGGTAGAAGTAGTTCTACAACAGTTAGTTCACTATTACCGAGAACAATTATTTCACTTCATTCGGATCATCAACTCGGTTTCCATTAAACCTCATTTAAACTGAGCTGGTAATCCGAATAAGGTGAAACAATTGTTCTCGGTAATGGTGCACTAACTGTTGTGAAACTAAATATATATATGTTATTAACTCCCCTTGCGAATATCGTTTCCTTTATTTTTTAAATTCATAACGTTAAAACAATTTAACGACATCTCAACCCTAACACTTCGCTTAATAACTATTAATTCTTGGATGACAATTACCTATCTAGTTTAATTACGTTTTTTGCCTTATAGTTTACACATATATCCATTTTATCACCACATATATCTCTACCATATTGTTTGCCATTTTAAAAATGTTAAACATTTCTAACACTTTTAACATGCTTATACATTCTATATGAAATATGCTTGTTTCATTTATTATATAACTCTTACCTCTTGCATGCCTTTATTAATTTTATTAACTTTTGCATTATATACCCTTAACATTATCCGCTTTTCAATGCTATGATATCTTTTATCTATCTTATCTTATATCTTTTTTTGCTTGTATCTTTTGTACATGTATTACCTTAAACAATATCTTTATATATAATATGCTCAATATTTCACTCTTCACCATTGCTCCTTATACTGTGTTTTCTGTAACATAACATCCTTTTGTAACTCCTGCTTTTCTATATGATGTCAATGACACTGGCAATAGTTATGTATCTATATAAATGTTCTGAAGACTAGGATTTTAATTACCTGTTTAAACATTCTCTATGATCCGATGGTTCCAGACATCCGTCTGGAAGAAACAATTGTCAGCAATTAAATGTATTAGACTAAGATTTGATTGTTTTATATTTTGTATATATATATATATGTGTGTGTGTGTGTGTGTGTGTGTGTGTGTGTGTGTGTGTGTGTGTGTGTGTGTGTGTGTGTGTGTGTGTGTGTGTGTATGTGTGTGTGTGTGTGTGTGTGGACTAATTTTCTACTCAATTATGGTACGACCTATTGCAATATTAGATATTGATATAATGTTGATGGGAATATTCCATCGAAACAAGAAGAAGAAGAAGAAGAAGAAGAAGCTTAATAACTACGGAGAGTATATTTACATGGCAACGTCTTATTACCCCCCAAGTATATGGAGGGCCAAGAGAATTGAACATCATATTAGCTAATATAATCCATGCTTAACTAATCTCTATATATAAAACTGAGGATGTCTGCCTGTGTGTGTGTGAGTTCGAATCCCTAAAACTCGAGAACCACCCGACCGACTGTTTTCAAACTTTACACATGTAATACTTATGTTTCAGGGAGTGTTCTGAGCAAAAACAATTTAAAATTTTCAATGCCCTAGGGACCGCATTAGGCGATTTGGCGATCTCGCTCTATAATTCTTAGTCTTTCTCTTTTTAGATAGATACATACATATAACGTCATGCCCTTGTAATATCTGTCTGTAGGTCTGGCTGTCTGCATTACGTCACTTCCCTGAGGATGTCCGTCTGTGTGTGTGTCTGTGAGTTTGAATCCCTAAAACTCAAGAAGTACCCAACCGATTTTTTTCAAACTTTACATGTGTATTACTTATGTTTCAGGGAGTGTTATGCGCATAAAATTCAACTTTTATTTTATCTCCTAAAATTCAACTTTTATTTTATCTCCCGCATTAGGTGAAAAACTGCGTTTTTTTAAGAATATTAGGGGTTTTTTTTATGTATTAGTCAGTCTCTTCTTCATACCTGCATTTTTCCTGCTTCATCGAGGAAAATCTTAGAGATCATCCAGACATCAGAGTATTCGGTTTATTTTCTTTACATATTGTCCAGGCATGCAGTTTTTCCACATGCATTTTCTTGATCCCCTAGGGCCCGCATTAGGTGAAAACCTGCATTTTCTGTTGGCGGCTCGCGTTCCAAAATACCTTATCCCGTGCAACGCCGGGTACCACTGCTAGTAGTTTATAAAAATAATGTTATTCTGTCTTTACCACCACCTCAGTTTTTTCCACACCATATCTTCATATTCTTTTTCCTATCTGCTGATGTGAATTTTTCTTCTTCGCCTATGAGGACTTTCTATATTTTCTATATATAACAGTATAGTAGCATTCACCTCTATTTCCTTTTATTTCCATTGCTAAAACTTCAATTTCACTTATGCTTTATGTACAAATGCTATTTGCTGATCAGAACTATCTATGAATTCACAATAAACGGAAAAATACTAGTGAACTAAGATATCTTGAACTAAGGTGATCTGTCTAGAGTTATATCAAAACATCTGCTTCTAATACGAACTCAAGTAATTGTCACTTCACCCATCTTGCTACTATCACTTATACATTTATGTTATAAATCTATGCCGACTTACACTAAAATATTTCTTAGTGTCATTTATTTCAAGTATATAACGAGATAAGATTTGATGTCCGCATTCTCTCAACAGATACCCGTTTGAGATTTTATGAGAACTGTCAGATATCTGGAGATATTTAATAATATGTTATACAATATCTGGCAATTGTCAAACAATAATTCCCAATTTTTGCACGACTTATGCATATGGTTGAATCTTTAATGCACTTTATAACAGCCTCTTCTTGACATCAACACAGTTTAAGGAATATGTATGTATGTATGTATGTATGTATGTATGTATGTATGTATGTATGTATGTATGTATGTATGTATGTATGTATGTATGCAAAGATATGTGTGTTTGTGTGTGTGTTTCTATATATAATTTATTCGCTTGCTTATATTTGTGTGGTGGGGTGAACTGAGATCGGCAATTTATATTTTATATGAATGTAAGCAGAAAAATGTTGGGTGTGTTCGCAGAGGTATGATTTCTGCTTGTGAATATGTGTATGTGTGAGTGTGTAAGTATTTACATGGACGCATATCTATTCGTCTGGTTGTTGAATTTTCAGTATGGAATTGGTTTAAAATGTAAGTTATCTTTTTCGTGTATGTAAGATATGCAGAGTTCAAGCATATAATGAAATATGTCAACATAATTATCACCACGCCAGCCTTGCAGCGTATACCGTTGTCACCGCCACCATTACCACCATGACCAACGTAATTACTAAAACAACTAGCGGTGTAAACGATAGATTAGGCGAAAAATGTTTTTCGACTTTTCTTTGAACGATCTGGCTACTTGCACTCCAGTAAATTATATGATATCACAGTTACAGCTGTTTCCTTCACATCTCTCGCGTAATCATGACTTAACAAGGATTACTTGGGTAGCTGATATGGTTTTACTTTCAACATAACATAATATACATTTCTTAAGGGCTACAAATATCAGAAAAGTGAACTCAGTTTAGGCAGAAGGTGAAGGAGAGAAAGTTTAAATAGATACAGAGATAAGAATACCTGCATCGATATTTTCCAGCAGCAAACGTGGAGCTTGCAGTTCTGTAGCTGAAAGTTTTATTTGGCCCACTTTTTTTCTAATTGAAACCTAAAGCTGTTTCAAAAAGTTTGAAATATCTTTAACTAAACATTGGGATAGAAAGAAGGGAGCTCCGTCGGTATCAATGATGAGTGTTCCAGTTATTCTATCAACCGAATGCGCATGAAATTAGCATGCAAGAAATGACTGGACATACTACAAGTACTTGAACATTTAATATAATTCCCAGGGAGACTAGACATGACACCATGTGAGAAGATTTGCCCTTTGAATTACTGATATAGTCTATCCGTCTGGCTTCCAAACTGTATCCGTCTACTCATTTTCACTCAAAGTTTTCGTAATAAAAATCTGTCTGAAGATGTTACGCATTGATATGGAACCCAGGACCTTATGATTGTGAAGAAAACTCTTTAACAAGTTCCCTATGCTACTATAAAGTGGTAATGGTTACAAAATGCTTTCTGATACGTGTTCTAGCCGTTTGAGAATAACATTTTGATTGGAAATATAACTATCCCTGATATTATCCTGATATTTCTTCAGTTTTAGATGACAAAATTTTCCATTCTTGTGTGTATGTGTATGTTTGTGTATATGTGTGTCTGTGTATGTGTGTGTTTGTGTGTGTTTGTGTATATGTGTGTCTTTGTGTGTTTGTGTACTGTGCGTTACAGTAGGTCTGCCGGTCGGGGGCCTTTCTGGTTGCTTCAATAGATATAAGACATAGTAACGGCTACTGCCAACAGTTAGCCGGATGGACCTCATTCACTCCACTGACTTGCTGTCGCTACCGTCTGCTCAACTATATCCCGCAAGACTGTCTTTCTAGTTGAGCTTCAATGATTTTTTTATTTAAAAACAACCGAATATTGCATGTATATTTAATGCTACACAAAAAAGATAACCTGAAGCAAAAGAATAACAACAGTAACAACAATAAATTGGGTTATATAAAGATTGTTCTCAAAGAAATATATACATTTCGAGTATTTCAGCTTTATCCTCGTTAAACTCAAATTATTTACTCTACGTGTATCATTTTTCACCAGTTTCATTACTTTTAATAAAAACTTAATTGTCACAACTTCCTATTTCGCCAGATACAAATTATAGAGCATGTGAGTCAAGTGAAAAGAACTAATTGTATTCAGATTTACATAGACTAGTTGTATTGGTAATTAACAAAAATATATAACACATGATTATGCTCTCATTTATTGTGCTTTTTTTACTCCTGTTTGTATTACTTTTTCTTCTCTCTACAAATTACTCCTCTCTACTGCATGTTTCTATTATCAGATGAAGGATTAGCGTCAGAAACGTTAAGACTAGTTTCCAATGGTATCAAGTGATAAAGTAATATTCTCTTATTGTATTGTAATGTATTGTTCTTCTATATTTTTGTTGTTGACTTATTTCCATATATGCTCACATATACATGTATATATATATATATATATATATATATATATATATGGATATATGCGTACATATACATTATTAACAACTAAGCCATGGGCCTTCCCTATATATATATAGATAGATATAGATATAGATATAGATATAGATATAGATATATGCGTGTGTATGTGTATGTGTGTGGTTGTATGTGTGTATACATATAAACCTATATAATCCCTAAGAGAAAAGGAAATAAATCAAATGTTTAGAAAACTAGGACAGAGATAACATTAAAATTGACATCTATTGATAATACGCTATATGATAGACACGATAACATTGATTCATAAAGAAGGGCAAAAGCTTACACAATCATAAATAGCTATAACATAAATCAGTCGTCTATAACAGTAAAAGACGAAGTTTCGTCTCTGGTTGGCTTCGCCAGATTTGCGGAATTTTGTAGGTCAAAGTTTTCCCTTATCACTCTCCTACCACTCACAACCTTCTTAACAAACTTTTCCAAACTTTCCTGCGTCATCCTGTTCGCTCTCTCTCTCTCTCTCTCCCTCTCTCTCTATCTCTCTCTATCTCTCTCTCTCTCTCTCTCTCTCTCTCTCTCTCTCTCTCTCTCTCTCTCTCTCTCCCCATTCCTTGACGAAGAATTTCAGTCCGAAACGCCGAACCCACCTCTACATCCGCCAAAGTGTGATCCTAATAAGAAATTTGTGTTTTTGCATCTATGTGTTTACGTTATTTCTTCAACTTTACACACAACTTTATAACTTTGATAACTTTGATAGGTTTTGGCCAGTTTTGGCCAAGGCGATGTCTAACATCATAGCACTACCTAGCGAAGTCTTTCAAATCAGGATTTGGACACCATGGTCCACTCAAGTAGAGAATTATGGTGACATATCCGGGTGTATGAGTTTTATCCTGGATTTCTTGGAGGAATGTATCAACACTAGCTCTTCGATTTACATGTGCGTACGAATATTGAGATGCCTTTGCTGCTTCCGCTTCAGAATGAGAAACGTTATAGTAATAGGACATTCGTCAAGAGCTTATTAGCGGTCATAAAGGATTATGTGAGTTATAGGAATCATCTCTCCCCCCCTCTCGCCCCCCCCCCCCTCTCTCTCTCTCTCTCTCTCTCTCTCTATATATATATATATATATATATATATATATATATATATATATATATATATATATATATGTATATATTTATATATATATATTATTAATATTCGAAAAACTCAGATTACATTTATTGTATTCAGCCATGTCAAAAGTGACACAGAGGAGACTGGAGTTAGCTGGGCATCAGAGTTGACATTGCACTCAGTGCTCCTGTGTGAGCCCCTACATGGACACACTGGAAGAGGAAGACCAAGGTTAACGTATGTTGATGCCCTACGGACAGACACTGGTCTGTTGGAGACGCAGAACATGGCAGAGATAATGAGGGACAGAGACCGCTGCAGAGAACTCGTCCATGGATCTCGGGAATTTTGCCCGCCCTAGAAAAATATAGATATATATTAAAATAACAGATTCAAGTTTAAGCAAAGAATCGGTGCTTTCACCCTTAACGGGATCTTCTGAAATTCTATTTGCTCTACGGTTCTTATATATTTGATATCCTTATCGAGCCCTCTTTGGATTTTAGTCTTCAAATTTATTATTATTACTAAATATATATATATATATATATATATATATATATATATATATATATATATATATATATATATATATAATAAAAAAAAAAAATTTATTTTCACTCTACGTGGCTGAATACAATAAATGTAATCTGAGTTTTTCGAATATTAATAATAATATTCGATTTGTTTGCAATTATGCAAACAAGCCTCATTTCTAAACCCATGTCAGTATAATGAGGCCCTTGTTTTCATAATTGCTAATGAATCGAATATTATTATTAATATTCGAAAAACTCAAATTACATTTATTATATATATATATATATAATGTATGTATGTATGTATTATATGAATGAACAAATAAAACAGATGGTTCGTTGTTAATAGTCGTGAGTGTATATTTGGATCGGAAGTAATTAATTACATTTTGTATTTAATGATAAAATCGTAGTTACTTAAACATTGTAGTATTAACTTATCTATTCCTCATCTGTAGTTGTGAAAGCGTTATATATTCATCCATAAAGCAACAAATATATATGTTTTTACACATATATGTGGTGTGTAATATATATATATATATTTCTATAAATATTATATTATATAAATGTGTCCAAGCATGGCCGCAGCCTAATAAGTGAAATTAGTAAAACACTAAAAGAAAATAGACGTGTGGAACTGTGTATTTATTTCCAAAATTTTAAAATTTATTTCATCCTTTTACTGGTTTCAGCCACATGATTGCGCACTGCATACAAATAAACGTTTGAGCCCCATTTATAACGTATATTGCGCTGCAAAATGTCATCTAACTGAGGTTATCTTATTGATTTGGAAACAAAAACATCCCCTTATGTATAACTCCAACAATATTGAATTGTTTCAAGTTTGATAAACAAGAAAAATGTAGAGAGCCAACTGGTAGTAACCATGGAGATGTTTCAATCTTGTTAAATCTAATTAGCGATGATTATTGAACCACAGTTGGTTCACCTTAGAATGATCAAATTTAGATTCAAGAAAGGAATGTGTAAAAGATTCTTGCATAGATATGTTTATAAATTTATATTAATGTAAAATATAAATCTAATATATAAATAAGCAAAACATGTATCCACATTCACATACAACATATGTGAGAGTGCGCGTGAGTGTACGCGAGAAAGTCTGTTTGAAAGACAGTAGGAATGTTTGTTTATATTTAAATGTTTATATGGATACACACACACACACTCATGTGTGTGTGTGTGTGTGTGTGTGTGTGTGTGTGTGTGTGTGTGTGTGTGTGTGTGTGTGTGTGTGTGTGTGTGTGTGTGTGTGTGTGTGTGTGTGTGTGTGTGTGTGTGTGTGTGTGTGTGTGTGTGTTTGTGTGTATATATATATATATATATATATATATATATTCAGGTATCTATTATATATTTATGTACGAATCTGTGTATGCAAATAGATATGAATGTAAACATACACGTGTGTAAGTCTTTAAATCAAATGGCATCTCTAAATCAAAAATATATTATCTCAGGCGCTGACGTTTATGAGGTGGTCCAATTAAACTTTTGTATTTATCTGTTTCCCATTTGTATAAATGATCCATCCACCAACACCCATTTTCTCCTTTTTCTTTGTAGACAAAAGATATACTAAACAAGTAAAGCGAAGATAGGGAGATAAATTTTCACAGGCTTCAGCATTCTGACAACTGTCTTATTTCTTTGAAGAGAAAGCAATTTTTTTTCCTATCTTGTAATAAGCCCTTTAATATAAGAGCACACCCAAGGTGTGATAAATAAGTTGATTTCTATTCAATGTGGAATTGTTTTTGGCAAATAAATTTACTTTATACGTTGTGTACGCAGTTCATAACTTCCCTAAACTAATACGTAGGTTAATAAGACACACCTGTTATTTGACAGATGTCGTTTAGGTTGAAGAAAGATTTTTATGAACATATGAAAACTATCTAAAGTGTAAATAGTTAAGTAGCAGACACAAATGTCTGTTAATACTTTAATAATGTGGAGCTAATTGCATGCTTTGACCCTTTCCTGATCCTCTTAAAACGCATCAGTTTGGAATTTTATTCATTTCATGTCTCGCCTGTGGAAATATCTGTACACTGGAAGCCATATAAGACTACGTAACTTAACCCATGAGAGTCGAAGCTGAGTGAAAAGATGATAGTTCGCTAAGTGTACATATTTAAAGAATAAATAGTTATGGGGTGAAGGAGCTCGCTTTACAACCATATTGTTCTTGATTCAGTGTTCCTGGTTGGCAACTTGGACAAGTGTTTTCTACTATAGCTTTAGGTTGACTAATATCTTATAATTACAGAAAAACATAAAGTGTTTATATTTGTATAAAATTCTTCCATCATAATTATACTTAAGATGATTTAAGCCATGTCCCTAACAGCAGCTTAATAATGAGAAATAACTACTAAATCCCTCCAAATTCTTGATTATTTTCAAACTTATTTAAAAACCATATGTAGCGTTATATTGGCAGTATCGTCATAGAGTCGGACACCATGCTTTGCTGCATAGTTACGGCCCTTTACGGTCTGAGTTCAAATCCCGCCGAGGTTAACTTTGCCTTTCATCCTTACGGGGTCGATAAAATAAAGTACCAGTAATGTACTGAGATAATTGCTGGTCTTGTGCCTAAAGTAGAAACAATTATTAAAAATATGGAACCGAAACGGTTAGATTATATACAAATAATATTTATGGATATTCGAAACAATAAAATTTGACAATTTGGCAATAAAAATCCGAAGATCAACGTGAACAATGTTTATCGAAACACGACTCACCTGCTGATGAAAGTCTGTTATCACCGAATGATAGACTAGATAAATTAGTATAATATATCTAAGCAATTCCACTGATTTTTTTTTCTTTTATGTAAAACTGTTTACGCGTAAGTTAAACTAAAATAAGTTTTCAATATGTATGAACACAAAATCTGTTGAAAATAAAAACTTAAGTCATGCCTTCGTGGTGCAAACCAATAAGTGATTTAATCAAACATATCGCTTCTACACAAGTAAATCATTAAATCTATATTGGTCAAGAATATTAACAGATTTGTCGATGCATTAAGTATTTTCTTTTTAGACTCAACATTTTTATATATTTTTCAAGTGGAACCAACAGTAAATAGACTTCTCGCTTTTAATATTTTAATATAAAATTTCGAATGCTCAGAAAATTCAAACATCTACAACTCCAATGATGCATGTTAATATTTTATTAATTCAAATAAACACAGGGTGTCTGATTTTTTAGGAACACTGTAGTGATTAAAATTATATTTGTGGATAAATTTCTATTATTAAATAGGATATATAAATTTACACATAAGCAAAGTTTACGCTGTAAGGAAATGGAAGTAGTATCAATGTATCAAGCAAGTTCTTTGTAAAGCTGGGGAAGAGAAAGAGATTAAAAAAAGATTATGGGCAATATAGAATAAATATGGTTGACAGTGGTAAAAAGGAAGTAAGCATGGTTTTGTGGTTTTTGACAAAGGAGAGTACAACGAACGTTGTGTGACTGCCAGCCGAGCACAAATGAATTAGGAAGTAGAGTGGATGCGTTAATAAGCATCGGGTGGGAATACATATATGGGAGTAGGTGGGCAAGAAAGTGTTGGACAATATATGTACATTATATATATATGTATATATATTTACATAAAATGTTCGCTCTACATGGCTGAATACAATAAATGTAATCTGAGTTTTTCCAATATTAATAATAACATTCGATTCGTTTGTAATTATGTAAACAAGCTTCAATTTTATAACCATGTCAGTAGAATAAACCCTTCATTCTTGATCTTGTGTTGACCTGTGAACAGAACTGCAGACACTAATGTTTCTGGGTATCACCCTTCATCAGCTGATATGCAAATCTGGCTGATCAGTGGATCTGCTAATATGCAGATCTGACTGATCAGCTAGTCTGCTAATATGCAAATCAGGCCGATCAGTGACTGTGTATTTTTGAAAATAACATATATTTTTCACTAGCTCTGACAGTTTGGCAAGTGAACAATGAGCTGTACTGATGAAGGGTGATACCCAGTAACATTAGTGTCTGCAGTTCTGTTCACAGGCCAAAACAAGAGCAAGAATGAAGGGTTCATTCTACTGACATTCTACTACATTTATTTTATATATATATATATATATATATAAACAAGATGGCGTAGGACAGAACAAAAGAGAGGCACAAAAAACAAAGAAAAGAATCCCCAGTCACTGAAGAGGTCAGAGAATGTGTGACGAAAGAACTTTGACAATATATAAACAACTATCTGGTTGTGGAACCAACCGACCAACCGGAAATTTATAAATTCCTAAATTTATAAATTTATTATAATAAATTGAAGTGAAAGCAACTGGTCCGTGTGTTTCTTATTGGCAACATGACCCTCCCAAAGTATAACAATATCGGTTTCAACACACGTTTTCAGATAAAGAATCTTGCTAAACAAATTCAGAAACGAAATATATATATACATATATATACGATTTACACGACTTCTATTTTTTTTATTGTTCTATGCACAAACATATATATGTATATATATATATATATATATATATATATATATATATATATATATATATATATATATATATATATATATATATATATATATATATATATATATATATATATATATATAAGCAATTGAATAAATGAAGGAGTCGCTAGCCGTTATAACAAATTATATTATATATATATATATATATATAATAAAACAAGTAAGTAATTCACTATATATATATATATGTATATATATATATATATATATATATATATATATATATATATATATATATATATATATATATATATATATATATAATATGCATGTTAGGTAGAAGCGAGTGGGTGGCAGTAACAAAGAAGCTGGTATAGACGTAATAGCATGTTTGTATAAGCGAGTAGGTAGAAACGTCGGAGAGTGTAGAAGTGGTGAAGGAGTTGTTTGGATTTCAGAACAACACCAATCAATTATAGCAATTATCAAGGAGCAGCCGATCACAGCAGGGAAATCGCAAGGTGTTCGCAAGGATTCCCAGATAGCTAGATGATGGTGGGAATGGCCAGTCGAGTGACTGACATACAAACGGTTTTATTGAGATCCGCTGCTATTGCATCACACATCCAGCAGATACTATCTGAATCGACAAACTAACATCGGACCAGTTTCGTCTTTGTGTGGGAGAATAGAACCTAAGCCTTTAACGCAGTATTGTCAGTGATTTTGAAAGGGAACCTAGAATAGGGCCGTAGAGTAATGGATAATGTAGTCATAAATATACAAAAGAATATAGAGTCATGACTGAAATGTATATCATTATATATCTGTTTACTCTGAAACGTTGGCTAAATAACTATAAATCCAACAACAATTAGCTGAGTGTCAAATAAAATTACAAACTTTAATCAGTCATTGTATGTTATCTACTACATTACTGTTGTATGCAATCTCTCAAAATTCCATATGAAATATAATAAAATTTCAAAATGTTTCCTCCTGTTTACATATTTCTCACTGGGTGTTAAAACCAGACGCAATCCTTCTGAACAAAATCCCATGAATTCTGCACCCGCTTCACATCAATGACATTTGATATCAGTAATACCCAGATATGCAAGATGAAATCAAAATTCGGTCAGAATCAACATATGTTTTAGTTGTAAGCTACAGTACCTTTACTTTCTTTTCTCTTTCTTTTTTTTTTTTCTTTTGCTTTAGTAAGCATGTCAATTTAATTTCTTACAGTTTCAACGTAAAACATATTGTCACACATATGCATTGCATTAGTAATATCTCAACATTTTTCTTTCCTTTTTTTTACGTGAGACAAATAATACATGGTTCAGCCAGCTCTAAATGCAGCTATCAGCAATGTTGCAGGTGTAATCTATCCCGCCTATAATATTGGTGCTGTAATACCAAATATAATTGCTGTATACAAAACAACTGGTATTCATTTCTGTACTGTGAAATGTCTGGCGTTAGCTGTTTTTACCAGTGTCCCTGGGTTTAGCTGTTTTTTAACCAGCATGCCTGGTATTAGATGCTGTTACTAGCAAGACTGGTTTAAACTGTTTTCCATGTCTGTGTTTAGCTCTGTTTATCAGCATGCCTGGCATTAGTTACTTTTAACAGAATGGCAAGAGTTAGCTGCTATTATCAAAACTTTTGACGTTCGTTGCTATTACATACATGTCTGATGTTAGCTGTATTTTTACTAGCATGCATGGTTTTTACTGTTTTTGCCAGCATATCTTTGTTTAGCTGTTTTCATTATATTAACATAAAAGCTAACGCAGGCAGGAAATGTTTGTAGCCGTTGGCAGTCAGATTGGCGTTGCGGTTTAAAGAATTTTAAAATATTAATTTCATTAATTAATCAACATATATAATTACATGTTTAAATACGAAGCACGCATCCTATATTTGCATATGCTTATGACTTATTTATGTCTATGTATATATATAACTATATATATATATATATATATATATATATATATATATATATATATATATATATATATATATATATATATATATATATATATATATATATATATATGTATATATATATAACTATATATATATATAACTATATATATATATATATATATATATATATATATATATATATATATATGTGTATATATATATATAACTATATATATATATATATATATATATATATATATATATATATATATATATATATATGTATATATATATATAACTATATATATATATATATATATATATATATATATATATATATATATATATATATATATATATATATGTATGTATAGCAAATATTTATTAAAATAACAGATTAAAGTTTAAGCAAAGAATCTTTGCTAAAACTTTAATATATATGTATGTATATATATATATATATATATATATATATATATATATATATATATATATATATATATATATATATGTATGTATGTATATATATATATATGTATATATATATATATGTATGTATATATATATATATTTCCTGATGAATTCTCACGAATGAAACAATTCTAGTCCTGTAATCCAGTTCTGCGTCTACAGATTGACTTTGTTAGTTTCAGAAGATCCCGTTAAGGGTGAAAGCACCGATTCTTTGCTTAAAGTTTAATCTGTTATTTTAATAAATATATAATATATATATATATATATAATATATATATATATATATATATATATATATATATATGGGGAGGAGGAGTTTGTGTGTATGTTGTACATTCACTCATAGAAAATATAGACACATGTGTATATGCTTGTGTGTGTAGAGCACACATATATATATATGTGCGTGTGTGTGTTTATGTGTTATACAAAATATAGGAGTATGTGTATGTGTTCGTTTGTATATATGAATACACCTGTTTATATATGTATGTATTTATTTATATATATATATATATACACATATACATATATATATATATAAAAAAAACTGGGAGAAAGAGAGGAAAAGGAAAAGGAATATGCACGAATTGATAAAATATCAGGATGACAGTTCTAAGCCTGAGGGTGCAGTTCCTTTTATACACATACTCCTTTTATTCCCTGCTTAAAGCATATTATTTGACATGCCTTAACTTTGTAAACAGCGGGTTCTGATTTTCCTGAGAATATTGTGAGGAAAAAAACACTAATTCTTTTGTGGGAAGAGTCACTCTCTTTTGCTGGTTTCAGTCATTATACCGTGGCCATACTGGGACAGCTCCTCAGCGGGGTTTGATCAATCATGTAGACACCAATACTTTCTTTTTCAAGTGTAGAACTTATGTTGATAGAGTTTCTTTTTTTTTATGGAACCATTAAGATAGGGTCCATAAAAACAGACACAAACGTAGGCATAGATACGAACCGAGTACCACACACAGACACACACATATATAAATATATATGTATATGTGTATGTATATATATACATCTGTGTGTGTGTGAGAGAGCGTGTGCGTTTGTGTATGTGTGCACATTTATGTGTGCGTATGTATATAAGAATATATATATAGAATGAATTTATCACATTCTATTAATTATATGACTCTATGATGCGTATTTCGATGGTATCTGTTATGTAATAATCAAACGTGATCTCATCAGATATTACATTAATTATATTACCCTTAGTCATGTGATTATCCATCAGATATTCCAGCTGGCTTAGGTGTTGTTTCTTCATTTCTTCACCACTCAGCTTGCATATGGAGTTACCAGAAACGGATTTTCTTCTTCACATCTCTTATGACGCGGCCTTTCATTGGTCCATATGTGCAGGTGGTCCCTATTAGCACAATATGTTTTCCTTGTCCCCTTCACAATATTCTCTTCTTAATTTATTGTGTCGTTGATAGTTAGGGTAGTCCCCAGTTTATCAGCTCATATTTCTCAGATGGTTCTGTTATATAATGTCATCAGAATATGATATGTATATGTAGAAATAAGTTGCGAAGTCACTGGTGCCTAACTGTATAGGCTATAGCCTTTCCCTTGGACAACATCGGTGGAGAGGGAAGCTAGTATGCATAGGTGACTGATTGTCTTCCACAAACAACCTTGCCTGGACTTGTGACTCGGAGGGAAACTTTCTAGGTTCAAATCCCATGGTCATTCGTGACTGAAGGGGTCTTTACCGAATATATATATATATATATATATATATATATATATATATATATATATATATATATATGTGTGTGTGTGTGTGTGTGTGTGTAGATAAATCTACCAAAATGTAATCCAAATATCAGGAAAAGAGAAGATGCATTCAAAAACTTTCGATAAAAATCATAGGAAAACAGAGTCAAGATAAATTAATAAACACAATGAAATAAAAACAAAGAACAAGTTCTTTATATTAAAATTCTTCATTTTACAATCGTTTCTAGGATGTATATCTGTGTTGGTATGTAAATTATATAGATCTATGTAAAAATATTACAAATTTTCAGAGGAAATATACATACCTTCACATATACAAGCCGTCCTCAGAAATGAGGACGGCTATATATATATATATACATGTATATATGTGTATATATATAAATGGAAAAGAATGAAACGAAATTTCATTTCTCACTCTTAGTACGGCTGGTACTTAAATATAAGTATGTATACGTACATACATATATGTATACAGACGTACAGTAGTATGTATATATATACATACATGCACACATATATATATGTACGTATGGGTTTACCGAAAATTTATTATAATGTTCGGTTTGTTTGTAAACAAAAGCCCGAATTACGCCGTACAAGGTAATAAGCTTGAAACTAGTTCATCGTTCCTTTGTCAGTGTTGAACAAATGGGCAACGATGGTTGCCGAACACTGTACGGCGTAATTCGGGCTGTTTGTTTACAAACAAACCGAATATTATAATAAATGTTCGGTAAACCCATACGTACATATATATATATGTGTGTGCATGTATGTATATATATACATACAACTATACGTATGTATACATATATGTATGTACGTATACATACTTATATATATAATTCAAAATGTTAATAAATGAAAAATATTCTCATAATCAAAATATATATTTTATTATACATATTTCAATGGTACAATGGTGTTTAAGTACGTTTTCATCAGACAAAATATATGATTTGATATGTGACATACCGCTACGGTTTTGATTATTCAATTCCAGTATTATATATATATTAAAATAACAGATTAAAGTTTAAGCAAAGAATCACAGCTTTCACCCTTAACGGGATTCTTTGCTTAAACTTTAATCTTTATTTTAATAAATATTTGCTCTAGGATTCTTATATATTTGATATATACTTTTCCTTATCGAGATCGAGCCCTCTTTGATTTTAGTCTTCAAATTTATTATTATTACTATATATATATATATATATATATATATATATATAGAGAGAGAGAGAGAGAGAGAGAGAGAGAGAGAGAGAAAGAGAGAGAGAGAGAGAGAGAGAGAGAGAGAGAGAGAGAGAGTGTGTGTGTGTAAAATTGGAAATACCACGGAAAATATATTTAAGGATCTGTTTGTCTTTTTTTTTCCTTACTTTGATTCGTCAAAGTGACATTATTGAACAAATGAGAAGGACAATTCTTTTTAAAAAGAGTCCTTTAATGTATATTATATGTGTGTGTGTGTGTGGAGGAAAATAGCTGTAAACAAAGCTTAGAAAATTGAGTAAAATACGCCTATATACGGAATATTCCTGTGGTCGCTATTTCCTACATTTCTTAATATTTCAGCTTACTTTTCTACGTTTGTATGTGTGCTTTACATGATGATGTTTCGTTCGTATTCTTCTTCAGAATGTTAAGTTATAAGGAAGCAAATGTGAATTCTGAATGACGTCGGTTAAAATGGTAAGTGATTTAGTGTCAACCCAACGCATAACAACCCTGACACGCAAACACGCTCATCTGCACACACACACACATACACACTAGAGTAAAAAGTTGTAAATTAGGAAATCTCGTTGATGGATTTACAACCGCTAATAATGGTGAAATTAAAAAAGTACTTCTGAGGAGATTAAGAACGTGAAACATTTTATGAATGGCGTGACGTAAAATTAATTTGCAAATATACTAGTAGATACAGGCTTGAATCCATGGATATAGATTTGAACGACGTTTGAGTATTTAGTGCCCTAGTCTAACTTTACAATATGTACCTCCTTCTCACAGGTATGCACCCTAATTTTATGTTAAAGTTTGGCAAGCTGACAAACCTAATTTTTGATACTTCTTTCTCTGAATATACTAAGCCAATTAGTTGGCCTGTATTCTCCGCTACTGTATTCTCACCTACGCGAAGCCATGTTACAAGTTAGAATATCATACAACCCTTTCCACTAATTTGGATATCTTCACAACGCTGCAAACGGGGTATATATGTTTAGTGGATTTTTTTTATTGATCGCAGTAAATGGGTATATATTTAAGCTAATCATCCGAATATTTATAAAACTGTGATTCATTAACTTTTGTTAAAGGGCCACACTGAGGTCTGTGTCCTTCTCCCCTGCCTAGTTTCCCAAATGGAAGCACCGAAGTAAATGAAATAATATTAAGAAGATACTTAACCCTCTAGCATTTAAATTGGCTATATCCGGTCAGAATTCTCTCAACTCTCTCTGTTCAAACTGTCCGTAATAAGCCACTCATATCGATGTTAAGTTATTGTTCTCAAAAAATTTTTTATCAAAATCTCATAGATTCGATATTATGTGAGATAATTATCTGAGGTAAAGCCTTTACCATGAAAATACGATAGTAAATATAGAGTAATGTAAATGTTAAAAGGTTAAAGGCACCGCGAAACATCAATCAAAGCAAATATTGACTATTACAACTTTGAATCCAAACGATTTTGTTTAATAAATCATATGGCAGTAACGGTAAATACAATAATGTTAATAAATAAAACAATAAATAAATAAAGTTGGGGCATAAACGGAGGAATAGTGACAAAAATAAGAAGTGGAATGTGAGGAAGAGAAAACATAAGGCTGAGCAAAGGAGAAGAAAAAGAAGAAATTAAACGTTGGTGATGCGCGGTGACAGAAATATATATATGAAAAAATAATAAAAGTGATAGATGAGAAGTACAAACATTCTTAGAGCTATTAACATGTAAAAACACGTTTGTGTGTTTGTTTGAGTTTGCATGTGTAGGTTTGTGTGTGTGCGTGCGTTTGTATGTGTGCATATGTATGTTTGTTTTAACACCGAACATTTCTGATACATGTTTATATTTGGATATCTAGCTTTGTGCTTGCGAAATCATGCAATTGCTGAAGGTTCGCAAACTCTTTTCTTCTCATAAACAGTCGTCACGAAATAAGAAAGAACTGTAAGAATGCGGGGCCTATATGTTTACATGAGAAAATAGCATTCCGTTGTGGGTGGTAGTTGATATTAGCAGCTTATTCCTCAGGTAGTTTTATGATAAAAGCCTTCTTTCTATACGCTTTTATATCGTTGTCGTATAAAGTTATGAATAGTAATATTTTGTAATATTTTGTAATATTTTGTTGCCCTTTGAAATCTGAGGTTTCAGTAAATCAAGTGCTAGTTATGATTATACGATTATACTATATATTGGAGTGTTTAACACACATCAGTTCTGTTCTAGCTGAGCAATGTTAGCAGGCATTCCAATTAAGACCAACCCCTCTTTTTCAATCAAGCAGGGTACTACATTATTTATGTGGTAAGAAAATCTCAGGAGAGCTGGACAGTAGAAATCTTTCGAGAAGGAATCCCCTTCAAACATGTGTTTCGGCCCTTAACATCTTATACTCTATGGTGGCCGGGCTGCTTCCAGGTCATGACCTCTGGGAACCCTTCTACTGACCATTAGCCATTCGGATGTCGGAGTCTTGTGATATTGTTTCCACTTTTGGCACAAGGCCAGCAATTACCCACCATGCATTACTGGTACTTTATTTTATCTCCCCCGTAAGGATGAAAGGTAAAGTTAACCTTGGCGGGATTTGAACTCAGACCGTAAAGGGACGTAACTATGCTGGAAAGCATGGCGTCCGACCTTCTACTGATACTGCCAATCCCCCAAACTGTGTATTTTTAAAAGATTAACTTGATATTTCTTGTGTGTCGGTGAACACATAGAAGTTCTCTCATTGACTCATGGTCTATGAGAAATTAGACCAATTTATAAACCACATTAATAAGACCAACTCATTCCTCTTGCCTTCGGCTTTAAATACTATGTCTAATCCCATCTGCATCAGAGGTTCTTCAGTTTATTTTGTCGCTGAATGTTTATACTATTTACCGGAAATCATGGAACCCATGAGTATATATTACGGGTATTCTCCTTAAACTAATTTTAATAAGACATTAGATGAAACCAAAATGTGTTTTAAAGGGTAATTTATTTACTTGAAAAACAACATGTTTTTATTACATTTTATTAAAAAAACCTTTGTCTCTCCAAACCCCTGACATTTTTCGCGGAACTCGGGGATACATCGAAATCAACTTTAGGAATTACTGGTCCAAAAACTTTGAACAGCTGATATTATTAGAATGATCAAATCCAGCTGAGGTTAGCTTTGCCTTTCATCCTTACGTGGTCGGTAAAATAAAGCACCAGTAATGCATTGGGGTCGATAAAATAAATCACCAGTAATGCACTGGGGTCGATAAAATAAAGCACCAGTAATGCACTGGGGTCGATAAAATAAAGCACCAGTAATTCACTGGGTTCGATGGCCCTGCGCCTGTAGTAGACAATATTATTGGTGTGATCCCTCTTGCTGATTGATTATAATGTTTCAAAACGCCAGATTATGTTTTCGTCTACTAATTGCGTAGACAATCTCAGTTAGTCGATGTTTTTCAATTCGCTGTATTACACATACAGACCTGCCAGCTATTACAATACCCAAACGAGGAGTACCATGAAAAAAGTGCCCCAAAACGGGGAGAAATGAGACAAAATGGGGAGATTTTACATAATGAAAGCTATACCCATTTTCACAAGAGGAGATATCTCTCTCTCACTCTCAAGTGGATGGGAGATCTCATCCTCGGATGTGGAGAGTTGACAGGTCTGCAGATGTGAGATCCTGCCCAGTTAACCACTCGGCCATCTTCCTTACTTTCACTAATAATTGTTTCTACTTTTGGCACAAGACCAGCAATTATCCCAGTGTGTTACTGGTACTTTATTTTATCGGAACCCGTAAGGATGAAAGGCAAAGTTAACTTCGGTGGGATTTGAACTCAGACCATAAAGGACCGTAACGTTTTGCTGCAAAGCATGGTGTCAGACCCTCTCTATCGATACTGCCAATCCACCGCCCTAGGCGAATTGGTATATTCGTTAGAACGCCGGATAGAATGCTGTATTCGTTCCGACTCTCTACTCTCTCAGTTCAAATACTGCCGAGGTCAACTTTGCCATTAACTCTCTATCTACTTTCACTAATAATTCACAAAGTACGTATGACTATGGATATCAGTGTGTGATTAAGGGTCAGACGGGTATCTGTTTGCCATTTTTTCAGCCTAGCCTCAGGCCATATGTTTGTATGATGTCTACAGCTCTGCAGATGTATCCTGTGCTGCGACTTATCTCAGATAAATATATACCATATGTATTTACATAATGGAGACATACACATATACACATCGGCACATGAAGAAGCACAGACTAAGAAACACACACAAACACACAAACACGCACACACGCACACTCACACACCATATATACTGATTTACTCTTATATAATATAGGCATGCATATATATATTTATGTGTATGTGTATATGTGATTGTGTGTGTGTGTGTGTGCATATGCGTACATAGATGATGTGTGGATAAAATGATAGAGCTACAGTGATACGTAAGAGATAAGTGAATGTATTGATATGTATGTATTCATGTAGGTAGGTAGGAATGCATGCATGTATGTATATATGTATGTATGTGTGTATGAATGCATATATATATATATATATATATATATATATATATATATATATATATATATATATATATATATATGTATGTATGTATGTATGTATGTTTGTATGTATGTATGTATGTATGTATGTATGTATGTATGCATGTATGACAAAGGGCGAAAGAACTCATAAGAAGCAACGGCCATCCGAAAGTGTGTAAATATGTATATGCACATGTACATATATATATGTATGTGTGTATTTACATGGGTACATGTGTATGTATATACGCGGGGACATAGAAATAGTCGGGCTGGACACCCGATCGTGCGGTTAAACCACTGGGATTGAAGGACCCCTAGCTTTTGTCAGGGCATTCTTCTAGGAGAAGGGAACCCAGGAAACTGGGATAACTCCGATATAAAACCTGCGGCTCAGTAGTTACCGATGATGTTGATCTTTTCTCCTTTGTGGGTTATAGCTACTGTCGCTCAGAGAGTGCGATTAAAAAATATCTTCACGCACAGGCATTGCACGATAGAATTAATTAATAATTATTAATAATGTTATATCGTGCAATGGCCATACTCGATGACGAGGGGGCAGCCATCATGTATGTATGTATTAATGCATACATGTATGTATGAATGTATGTACTGTATATATGTATGTACTGTATATATGTATGTATGAATGCATACTTGTAAGTATTTATGAATGCATGTTTGTAAGTATGTATGTAGGTAGGTATGAATGCATATATGTATGTATATATGTATGAAGGAAAACTCTGATATAACACCTGCAACCCTGATGGTATCCAATGATGTTGACATGTTCTTCTTTTTGGTAAATATCATCTTCGTTAAGAGAGTGGGACTGGCTTTGTGCAGTGCCTTTTCTCACTATAAAAGCTTCACGGCACAGGCATTACTATATATCTGGAGATCTCTGCACTTGTCGTCACATGATACCATGGGCCCAGCACTGTGTGTCAATAATTGTCACAAGTGTAGTGTTTGTACCAGAGTTTTCAAGTCACACTCGTTCAGCGCATCGGTAGGGGTTCTCCTACATGGACATAAAGTAGTGGCCGTACTCGAAAACGAGTTGGCAGCCACCATGTATATATGTATGCATGCATGCATGTATGTATGTATGTATGCATGCATCTATATATGCATGCATATATGTATGTATGTATATATGTGTGCATGCTTGTATGTATGCTTGCATGTTTGTATGTATGCATATATACATGTATGCATGCATGCATGCATGTATGTATGTAAACATGTATGTATATATGTGTGTGTATGTCTCTCTATATACATTGACTCAGGTATAGCCGTACAATCATAAACGCCCCGAACAGGATCCCAGTTTTGACAAAGCTTCGGCTTGTGAGTGAAAATTGGGTGGACAGATATGAGCAAGCCATTAAGATGGATTTTACCTATAACACGAAACACATGTATCAAGATTCTTGTGACTGAAGCTTATATTAAGGCTACACGTCTTTGTGGAATACTCAGCCTTTGTGGTAAAATTGAATGAGCAGCAATTTCATACGTTGGCGCAACTTGAGTACCGATCTGAGAAACCGACGGAGATCCATTAACTTCTACGTAGTAGTTGGTGATTAGTTATGTATATATATACATATATGTGTATGTATATATGTATATATATATATACATATATGTATATATATATATATATATATATATATATATATATATATATATATACATATATGTGTATGTATATATGTATATATATATATATATATGTATATGTATATATATATATATATATATATATATATATATATATACATATATGTGTATGTATATATGTATATATATACATATATGTATATATATATATATATATATATATATATATATATACATATACATACATATATATATATATATATATATATATACATATACATACATATGTATGTATGTATATATATATATATATATATATATATATATATATATATATATACTGTATATATATATGTGTGTGTGTGTGTATGTGTGTATGTATTACGTATGTATTGGAATATATATTTCTCTGTGTGTGTATGTGTGCTGCCAGAAGTTATTAACGAACCTGTCTACAAGCAATATTAAAACATCATCCTTTGTTGTTTATCATCCCACTTCAAGACATCTTATATGCGAGTCCCCACCCTTGTCTGGGGACGAAACCTTTCTCGTATTCAACATTACGTAAACATTATCTCGATGGGAGGGTCATCAAAACTGTAGTCATCTTTAAATTGTTTGTTTTTATCTCCCCTTTCCTTTTATTTATTTCTCTTCTCTTTGTTCTCTGCCTCATTTGTCTCTCGTCAACCTCCCTCTGCCTTCTCTATTCCTTTCCTACCTACCCATCCTACTAGTTCTCGTGTATCCCATCGAGGAGTACATTCTATACATTGAATGAGCATGGAAGGTGAAGGAAGGTGGAATGAGAAGTTAGAGGAGATTAGTAGAAAATAGAAGAAAGAAGGAGAGAAAAGGAGCAAAGAAAGTAGAAAGAACATTTTCTTTAGAAAGAATATAAAACGGGAAATTGGGGAGAAAGGAGCAGCAGGAGATGTGAAAAATAATATTCAGAAGACAAAGAAGTTTAAAAGAAAAGTAAGGAAAGCGACAAGCTACCATGAAGGTCTCCATATATATCAGATGTGAGAAAAACCACAAACCCTCCAGCTCAATTCTACTTTTGAAAAGCAGAAGAACTGCGAAACGGGTAAAGGAACCAAATAAATATTTTTTTTTTAAAATAAAGACTCCAGTTTCATTTTCGATTTCATCTCTTTTCGTTATATATATATATATATATATATATATATATATATATATATATATATATATATATATATATATATATATATATATATATATATATATATATATATATATATATATATATATATATATATTTATATATATATATATATATAAGTCGTTTTGGAAGCCTTAACAATGGAGAGAATCAGGCATTGCTTTATATCTGGAGATCTCCCTTTACTTGTCGTCACATGGTACCATGGGCCCAGCACTATGTGTCAATAATTGTCACAAGCGTAGTGTTTGTACCAGAGTTTTCAAGTTAATGGCTGGACTAAAAAGTCACACTCGTAGGGGTTCAGTAGGGGTTCTCCTACATGGCCGTATTCGAAAACGAGTTGGCAGCCACCATATATATATATATATATATATATATATATAAACAATTAAGTTATATATATACCTGTTAAATGTTCGTATTGAAAAAGGAAGCTGAGTAATGCAATTTTCGTAGGATTTTATATATATATATAGAGAGAGAGAGAGATTCACTCCGGAAATATTTCAAAACCCTAGACATAGACAGCGACTGCGAACTAATTATACCCCATAAAAAAGGGGCAGTTAATATCTAGCAAAGTTTCAAAAATTAATTGACATGTTCAAGGACGTTCTCCTTAAAACTCCCTTTAGAAAATCATGTCAGCCGGCCTCGTACAGGAACGTGTGTTCTTATCATTAAATGAGTTAAAGTTGTTGGAGAGACGTGCCTGAAATATTGTGGATTTGTCTCTAATACAGATGTGCCTTGATCTATGGGTAGCAACCATACATTTATATACGATGTTTCTAGCCAGGCAGTTGTTTTACAGCAGACATTCACTCTTACGGCAATTACAGGATCGATACTTCACACCCCTTGCGGGTTACCAAGTGTTATTGTCTGTATCCTTTCTACAAACCGAATAAAGCTCTCGACCAGACGTTATTAAACAAACATAAATAATTAACCAATCAATAGAATTGTCTAATTAAATTAATTAATTAATCATTAAGTCTAGGAGATAATAATACAAATGGGAGTTCAGTTAAATCGAAGCTCTGATGTATATATGTGTGTGTGTGTGTGTGTGTTTGAATGCATGTGTAAACGTGAAATTGAAACAACAAAACAAACACCGTATAATGAAAAAATATATTTAACACTTGATATTGTAGGGAATGACTCTTTACTTGATACATTTAATCAGTTGCACGTTTTAACACGAAGACTTAGACCTTGGGTGATGTTAGCAATGCCCTCACCGTTGTAAGCTTTCTGGCAGGATATAGTTTGAGATTGTTTTTATCGCGCTCTCCAACAAATCTCAGTGCTCCTGAAAAGGTTCATTTCTCTTCTTAGCTAAACTCCGCCAGTTGCAGACTTAGCATCAGCATGAGATATTTTTCTCGACAAAGTTCAATCACCTGCAGCAGAGTTGATAGAGCAAAAATCAAGTCCAGTCCATAAGTTGACAGTACCACGCCATCGTTTTGGCTGCCGGCCTCTGCTTCTCTTACTAGCCAACCTTCCTTCCAGGCATAACCTACTCACACCATGAGTTGATCTTTTTATATGACCGTACACACTTGACTTGACAATTGATGTAATTGGTCTAAGTATGGTAATGTTGAGCAGCTCACTGATACAGATATGGTCGCTGAGCCGCTTGCCAGTCATAAGTTTCATGATTTGGTTCTGAAATGTAGAGAGCTTCTGCAGTGACCTTGTCGTGCAATTAACACAGTCAATACCATATAACACAACTGGTAGGATGTAAGTATCAAAGTATCATGGGCGCAGCTATTTCCTTCCAGAAAAAAAACAGTATAAGAGAAAGGAAAATTACATGATAGGACATGTTTTATCGATACCAGAATGCTGAAAGGCAGAGGTGACGAGATCTGAAAGGCAGATGACGAGATCTGAAATCAAAATGAAAGAATTGGAACAAATACCACAATATATTCAACGCACTAACGATTTTGTAAATTAATCGATCAGTATAGTGGTAGCAATGCCATCGGTAAACTACTTAGTGGTGATCGTGTTGCTCTTTAGCTCCTGGTCGGCCCCTGACCTTCCACAACTATGTTTCTGTAGGTATATAATTGTTTCTACTTTTGGCACAAGACCAGTAATTAACCAGTGTATTACTGGTACTTTCTTTTATCGAAGCCTTAAGGATGAAAGGCAAAGTTAACCTCGCGGGATTCCATTCTGAGTTCAAATCCCGCCGAGGTTAACTTTGCCTTTCATCTTTACGGGGTCGATAAAATAAAGTACCAGTAATACACTGGATGTTTGTTGGCCTTCTGCCAAAAGTAGAAACAATTATATACCAGATTATATTATGTTAAATGTTCATTTTTTTAGTGCTGTAGTGTGTGCTTTGGGGGATATTTAACTACTTTTTCTAGGTGTTAGAGCAGAGTTCCTCAAAATAGGCGCTACCACCCCTCGGGGGGACGTCGAAGAGGTCCAAGGGGGCGCTGGTGCCTAAGGGAGTGTTGGTGGGGGTGAGGGGAGATATGATATAATAGTATATTAAATAAATGATACATATATATAAATATAGTAAAATAAAAAAATATATATTTATTTATACGTTATATATATATATATATATATATATACATTATTTATTATATATATATATTTATATATATATATTTATTAAAATAACAGATTAAAGTTTAAGCAAAGAATCGCTGCTTTCAAAATTTGAGAACCTCTGTGTTAGAGGGATCGTGTAGACGCTCACACGTTGGTTTGTTAATGGTGTTGTTAATTGTTATTGAGTTGTTGATGTTCTTTCTTTAAGATGCTGATTGCTGGTATTGTACTGGCGCTAGAGATATAATGGTGGTTGTTGGAGATGACACTAGAAGTGATGATTTCTAGTGATGGTGGTAGTTGTGGTGATGGTGGTAGCTGGGGAGTGCGCTTGTTGTGAGGATGTCAAGGTCGACCTATCCTACTTGTACCAGACAACTATTTTTAGGATTGGATAACAGTAATTTTCATCATCAGAAACACCTCTCACATCCCCAATCTCTCTATAGCAAAGATTCTCCCCTATCCCAAGAGGATCTCCCCCATCCTCACCCCACACACACACACATATACACAGTGATACATGGAGACAGCAAAAAAATAAAAATAAATAAAAATAAGAGAGAGTGAGAGAGACAAACATACACACACATTTCCATGGATACATAGACATTATTTAGCTGTTTTTACATATATTTGTGGTAGGATACATGTCAGTTTATTGCAAGCTAGATTTTTTACTTGAAAGGAAATTAAGCTTTGCTTCAAGAAGTAAACTGAACGACCGATAATGGTACAACCTCATAGTTTAATACACACACACACACACATTCGCACATATATACAGTATATATATATATATATATATATATATATATATATATATATGAGATAGAAATTTTTTATTTTGGCATACATAGACTATTCTTATTTTTATTCTTTTATTCTATCTTATTTTATTTTTAAACCTTTTTTATAATCATTTTAATATAATTTTATTTAATTTAATTTTATTTTATTTTATTTTATTAATACATTTTTACTCTTGTTAATCCAAGTTTTAGTATTTAAACCCAATATCCCAGTTTTATATCTTAGACCTCTAATATTTGAATACCATCTATAATATTCGTATATCAATTTATTTTTTAGCCGTTATTTACAGCTGTTTTCATTTTGAGAGCGTTCCTGATCAAAAGTCTCACTCTCTCTTCCTTCTTTCTTTTTCCTTTTTTCCCCTCTTCTATTCCTTTTCCTTTTTCCCTTTTCTTTCCTTTTCTTCATTTTTCCTATTTTTCTCTTACTCGTATATTTTTGACTGGACACTTTCTTGTTGACAAGTTTTTTTAGGTCTCATATCATGTTACATTATTTTATCTGATGAGAACACAATTTTTATCCCAGGATGATGTTGTTTTCGAAATGCGCATAATAAAATATATGGAACTTTTTTAATCATCTTTTAATTTCTTCTTTTATATATATATATATATATATATATATATATATATATATATATATATATATATACATATAAATAAAAGTATGTATACGTACATACATATATGTATACAGACGTACAGTAGTATGTATATATACATACATGCACACATATATATATATGTACGTATGGGTTTACCGATCATTTATTATAATGTTCGGTTTGTTTGTAAACAAACAGCCCGAATTACGCGGTACAGTGCTCGGCAACCATCGACGCCCTTTCGTAAAACACTGTCACAGGAGCGATATACTAGTTTCAAGCTAATTAGCATCGTAACCTTTCTGTCAGATGATTGAACGTCTGAAAGTATATACTTTCCTTATGCATATTAACGGCTGAGCAGCCTAATTTACATATCGAGTGAGTTAGTCGGCCGGGCATACCGAAAACGATAAATGGAAAAGAATGAAACGAAATTTCATTTCTCACTCTTAGTACGGCTGATACCTAAATATAAGTATGTATACGTACATACATATATGTGTACGGACGCACAGTAGTATGTATATATATACATACATGCACACACACACATATATATATATATATATATATATATATATATATATATATATATATATATATATATATATATATATATATATATATATATATATATATATGTACGTATGGGCTTACCGAACATTTATTATAATGTGGTAGGATACATGTCAGTTTATTGCAAACTAGATTTATTATAATGTTCGGTTTGTTTGTAAATAAACAGTCCGAATTACGCCGTACAGTGCTCGGCAACCATCGTCGCCCTTTTGTTCAACACTGATACAGGAAAGATGTACTAGTTTCAAGCTTATTAGCTATCGTCAGCATCGTATACCTTTCTGTCAGATGATTGAACGTCTGCAGATACTCCACCCTGATTACACCTTCAGCTTTATGCCTGTGATTATTGGGGCACTGGGGTATGTTAGTAACTGTCTCAATACAAATATTGAGAAGTTAGGCTTCACAAGAACAGAAAGAACACAACCAGTTAGGAAATTACAAGCACAAACCATTTATGGAACAGTTCATATATGTAAAACATTCCAAAGATTTTGCATCTAATAACTGCATATACACATGTACAGATACAAAGCATATACACATGCACACATACAACTCAAAACATACACATCCACATATACAATAATATCCATATCTACACATGCAGACATACATACATATCTTCCTAGTTGTTGTTGTGTAAATTACAATGAGAGAGTCTTGTGTCTATGTTAGAAACCGACCCTCTCTCTATTGGTAAAAAATTTGTGAAATTATAAAACGAGAAGAACATCCATACATACATACATACATACATACACACACATACATACATACATACATACACACATACACATACATACATACATACATACATACATACATACATACATACATACATACACACACATACATTCATACATACATACATACATACATACATACATACATACATACATACATACATACATATTATTGGCTGCGAACTCGTTTTCGAGTACGGCCACTACTTTATACCCATGTAGGAGAACCCCTACCGATGCGCTGAACGAGTGTGACTTTTTAGTCCAGCCAGCGACTTGAAAACTCTGGTACAAACACTACACTTGTGACAATTATTGATACATAGTGCTGGGCCCATAGTACCATGTGACGACAAGTGCAGAGAGATCTCCAGATATAAAGCAATGCCTGTGCCCTCAAGCTTTTATAGTGAGCAAAGGCACTGCACAAAGCCAGTCCCACTCTCTTAACCAAGATGATATTTACCAAAAAGAAAAACAAGTCAACATCATTGGATACCATCAGGGTTGCAGGTGTTATATCAGAGTTTTCCTTCTCCTAGAATTCTGCCTTGACAAAGGCTAAGGGGTCATCTCTTGATACATACATACATACATTCATACATTCATACATACATACATACATACATACATACATACATACATACATACATACATACATACATACATACATACGTTGTCAGAAAAATACAGGAGAAGGAGGACATCTACGGACCATTGATGAGGAGTTTACAAATCCAGTATCCAAGATACACCTTTAGCTTCATACCCATCATTATTGGTGCTACGGGTCATATACCAACCCGCTTGGACCAAAGTATGACTGAACTTGGATTTGCGGACAAAAAGCGCAGCTCCCTAATTCATAGTCTGCAGATGGCTGCGATAGCTGGCACCTTCAAAATTTGCAAAACATTCTTGCGATTCAAGGGATGACAATTTCTTTTCTTTTACAACCTTGCCACCAGGAAGGTGGCCGGTCAAAAAAATATACTCGAAATTAAGAGAAAGAGAAAACATACATACATACATACATACATACATACATACATACATACATACATACATACATACATACATAGCGTGATCACCAAGAAAGTCTAGGATAGCACAACCATTATCCGGAAAGCTATATGAGACCATGTATATGGGATTGTGTGTGTGTGTATGTGTGTGTGTGTGTGTGTGTGTGTGTGTGTGCTGTGTGTGTGTGTGTGTGTGTGTGTGTGTGTGTGTGTGTGTGTGTGTGTGTGTCTCTGACAGTGTGTGAATATGTGTCAGCTAGTTCTGGCTGGTTTGGGAAAACTAAGACAACCATAACACACAATGTTATATTAGTATGTATAACGTGTAAATTCTATATACGTGCAAGTGTCTCTGTCAGTGTATATATGTGTGTATGCGTGTGTATGTGTTTGTATATGTGCATGTGTAAGTGTTTGTGTTTATGTGTATGTCTCTGTCAGTATGTCTGTATATATTGGGTCGTCAAGTATGAAATTTGTAGAAGTCTATAGAAAAGGAACGGATTTCTACAAATTTCATACTTGACGACTCAATGTGTGTGTGTGTGTGTGTGTGTTTCTGTGTGAGTGTGTCTGTGTGTGTGTTTGTGTGTGTATATGTATATATATATATATGTGTGTGTGTGTGTGTGTGTGTGTGTGTGTGTGTGTGTGTGTGTGTGTGTGTGTGTGTGTGTGTGTGTGTGTGTGTGTGTGTGTGTGTGTGTGTGTGTGTGTGTGTGTGTGTGTGTGTGTGTGTGTGTGTGTGTGTGTGTGTGTGTGTGTGTGTGTGTGTGTGTGTGTGTGCGTGTGTGTGTGCGTGTGTGGCTGGTAACAAAGTACTGGCTGCTTTTGAAATATATAACAGGACTGCCAAGAAAGACTAAAGTAACCATAACATAATTCTGTTGTGTGTATGTGCGGCTCTGTTCGGGTGTAGGTTCCAGAGTGTGTGCGAGTATGTATTCAAATGTGTTTATGTGTATATGTATGAATCTGTGTGCTTAAGTGAGGCTGTATGTATAAATCATTACGTGAGAACTGCCGTGAGTAACATGAAACTATAATAATAACGGTAATAATAATAATAACAATAATAACAATAATGACAACAACAACAACATCAATAATAATAATAAGGACAACAAATAAATAAATTATTAAATGAATAAATAAGTAATTATCCAGAACGCGTTTAGGTCAAGTGAAATATATTTGAAATCGAAGAAGTGGAGTACAAACAAACATTTATTCTGTCTACATACGAAACACTATTTATGAGAGTGTAATAACCAGAACATTTTTATAATCCAGTAATTTTCCACCGTCTTCGGTTCATGCAGATATTACTAACAAATTTTGACATAGCTAAGGAAGGTGGACCTACATGCTTTCTCGGCCTGCACGAAATATCTGCAAGTTCTTTTGCAAATCCCACCCTTAAAATGTAAAAGTCCCTTAATTCTTGATGGTCTCGTAACGGCGGTATTCTGTTCTGACACCCGGTATGTCAGTTTAAACCTGGCAAAGGCCATCCCTCTCCAGGTCGGAACACAGCCGATTTCTTCTCGAGAGAGAATGAAAGAGTAGGAATCGACCCTATACTGGTAATTTATTTAGCGACATCGAAATTTTGAAAAGCAAAGCTGACCTCGACGAGATTTGAAATCAGAAGGCAGATTTTAAGCTGAGATCATGTAGGTACTTCAACATCGGAGTAAGAGCCACCGATGCATTTCACTCACGTTACAGTTCATCGGCGTTCACTTATATACATTCTCATGCTGGTCTATCGAAGACAACCAAGAGGATGTGATTAGCAGAGTCATTATAACTGCTTCTACTTTTGGCAAAAGGCCAGCAATTACCCAGTGCATTACAGGTACTTTATTTTATCTACCCCGTAAGGATGAAAGACAAAGTTAACCTTGGCGCGATTTGAACTCAGACCGTAAAGGGACGTAACTATGCTGGAAAGCATGGCGTCCGACCTTCTACTGATACTCCCAATCCTCAGAGTCATTATAACGCCGGATGGAATGTGTTATGGTATACCTACCAGCTCTCCTCGCTCAAGGTTCAAATCCTAGCCAATTCAACTTCACATTTTATCCTTTCGAGGTCAATAGATGACATAGTAATCCAGTATTGGAGGTGATTTCTCGTCTACTCTCTCTCTCTCGCACACACGCACACACATACATGCACACACATACATGCACACACACACGCGCACACACATACATGCACACACATTCTCTATGTCTCTCCCGAAGAAATTAGCTTTGTTCAGATTTAAAGAGAAATGGACTTCACTAAGTTTAAATCTCACAACGATGTCCCTACAACACTATGTAAGTTCAGAGCAGGCGGACGCGTGGGTGGATGGAGGGAAACCCGACCGATATTATCGTGGGACTCGAGAGCAGCTCGATAGGACACTGACTTAGAAAAGCTTTAAGCACAGGCATTGCTTAATATGTGTTATCTTTTGCAATACATAGCATGGCTGGCCATAGGCAAGTCCCTAGCAGGACTAAAAAGCCACGTCCGTGAGGAACTCAGAAGAATCAACGTCCATCCCATAAACTGTTTTCTTTTGTGGAGCAAGAGACTTCTAGTCTTCATTAAGACATCTCTCTAGCAGGTCACTCTGATATAAAACCTGCGACTTCATTTGGTTCCAATGATGTAGACCAAATACATTCGATGTTCAGAGAGTGAGATTGACCCCATGCGAAGCCGTTCCTCACTGAAAAAAGCTTTAAGCACAAGCAACGCTTGATATCTGACATTTGTTGCGATGCATATTATTGCTGGACATAGGCAACTTCGAAACAAAACTAAAAAGCCACTTAAATATCAAGCGATGGAATTACTTGAAATCGAGATGCAGCCATCATCATCATGTATGTATGTATGTATGTATGTATGTATGTATGTATGTATGTATGTATGTATGTATGTATGTATGTATGTATGTATGCATGTCGGGTCACTCTTGAGTGCTACTGGTAACATGTAACTCAGTACACTTTGTCGCATGGTCGGGTCGTCGGCGACTAAACCGGCAACCCCACCAAGTTTACTTGATGAGGAGCGTGATTTTGGACACCCTGCAGGACAAAAAACAAAACCTGACAAAGGGCGGAAGAACTCATAAGAGTCAACGGCCATCTAAAAGTGTGTAAATATGTATATACACATGTACCGCGTGGTTAAACCACTGGGAGTGAAGGACCCCTAGCCTTTGTCAGGGCATACTTCTAGGAGATGATGGCGACTCAGGAAAATGGGATAACTCCGATATAAAACCTGCGGCTCAGTAGTTACCGATGATGTTGATCTTTTCCTCTTTTCGGGTTATAGCTACTGTCGCTCAGAGATTGGGATAGGCTCAGTGCATAGTCTTTCCTCACTCTGAAAAATATCTTCATGCACAGGCATTGCACGATTGTATTAATTAATAATTATTAATAATGGTATATCGTGCAATGGCCATGTTCGATAACGAGGGGGCAGCCATCATGTATGCATGTATCTAGTGGCCAATGCTAACATAACGAATCAGTCAATGAAAAGTTACCACAGTCTTTCCGTTGCTTGTTCTGTCTCTGTAATGTGCCGAACCTCCAGTGGATGCTGCTTTGTAGTCCCAGCCGACTGAATAGAAAACGCATTACCACGGAGGATAACAAAGGGGATGATCTGAAAAATTCATTTCACCTCACGTATATTATTCATGGGACAGAATTGAGCGGAGCAGCTCCGTCTCCATAGTAATGACCACGGTAGTGTTTCAGTGACTTGTGACAGCAAAAATGTCCACCGCTATACGAAAACAGCCGGTACTTCAACAGGACTGCTGCCTCTTCCTCATCATCATACACAGGTTATGTTTCTACATCCTATATTATTTATTTACGTTGAATTCATAATCTATTGGGTCGTCAAGTATGAAGTTTATAGAAATTCCTAGAAAAGAAATTTCTATAAGTTTCATACTTGACGACCCAATATTTCTTTTTCCCTCTTCTACCCCCAATCGTCTCTGTGCCTCTTCCTCGTTCACCAATTTTATATCGTTCTATGTGTGATTTTATGTCTCAACTGCTCAGTGTTCGGATTTTACTCAGTCACTCCTCTTTTATTCTCTTATTCTTCATTCTCTTTCTGTCTCATCAACTCTCTCCTTCCATCCTCTCTCACCCACTCTCCTTTCTCTTAGACGTTTTCTCTACCATACTACCATATCAAGTATCCATCTATTCCTCTACCTGAAATGTTTCTGCTTCTACTCACTCACTCCCTTATGCCTTTAATTTCTTCGAGATCCCCTTTCCTCTCTCTCTCTCACTCTCACTATCTCTCGCTCTCTCTCTCTCTCTCTCTCTCTCTCTCTCTATATATATATATATATATATATATATATATATATATATATATATATATATATATATATATATATACAGTATATATACATATATATACACATATAGAGAGAGAGACAGAGTGTAATTGGAAACAGCACGAAAAAAAAGATATATATATATATTCAAACACACACACACACACAACGCACACACACATATATATATATACATATATATATACATATATATATAAATATACATATATATATATATATTTATATATATATATATATTTATATATCCATATATATTTATATATACATATATATATATATATATACATACATATATATAACAACACCCAGACCAATTTACCGATTTAACAGATCTAAAATTATCAAACAATAAAACACCGTAGAACATGTTCGCTGACATATTTTATTTTCAAGACCTTTGCTTTTCTTTTATAAATCGCTTCCATCTTTTTATATTTTTGTTTGTTTTGCCAGGGAACCTTCTGGAAGTGATTTTCTCTGCTGTTCTACAATTTATTTGGGTTGAGTTATTCACCCTATTTCCATTTATTAGTGTTTTGTTTCCGTTTACGTTTTTTTTTCTATTTTGCTCTTCATTGAATTATACGTTTGTTCTCATTCCATATATTCTATCTGTCTATCTGTCTATCTAGCTATACACACGCGCACACACACACACACACAAACACAAACACAAAGACAAACACACAAACACACACACACACACATATATATATATACATACACATACATGCACATATATATATGTATGTTTGTATGTATATATATACATATATATACATATATATGCATATATGTATATATATACATACATATGTATACACATATATATATATATGTGTGTGTGTGTGTATGTGTGTGTGTGTGTATGTATCATCCACCTATTTTCGTCAAGCAGCCAAGATGTCCTCCTTTGTCTATTGAACAATAGAACTTTCTTTTTCACACACCCGCACACACACACACACCTGCACACACACACACACACACACACACACACACACACACACACACACACACACACACACACACACACACACACACTCGCGCACATATATATATATATACATATATATATATATACATATACATAAGAGGATACCGAACTCTGTAGGGTGTATCATCAACTGCCTTGGGTAATGTGCCATTAACCTATAAACGTGCGTGCGCACATACACATACACGAGTCTGTCCGTTCTCTCTTATTTTCTCTCATATATATATATATGTGTGTGTGTACATATGTGCATTTATGTGTGCTTTTATGCTGCGCCTCCGTCGGTTTCGACGAAGATTGCTCCAGCTGTTCGATCACAGAATCACGCTACTGGTGAAATTAACATGCAAATAGCTGAACATTCAACAGTTTTGTTCATCTTTAACGTAGTTCTCAGGGAGATTCAGCGTCACACAATGTGCAACAAAACTGGTCCTTTGAATTACATGTAAAACTAGCTACGTGGACTACAGCCACATAAAATAATGTTTTGTTCAAGGACACAATGCCTCACCGGGAATCGGACTCACGATCTTGCGATTATGAGCTGAACAACCAAAATATTAAGCGAATGCCTTCTTAGTTGGTAATTTACTTTATCGTCTCCGGAATGAATGAAAGGCAAAGTTGACCTCGGTGGTGTTTGATCACAGAAAATAGAGTGCTGGAACAAATACTGCAACACATTTTATCTGACACTCTAACAATTCACCAGAACCACCGCCCTGTCACTAATAATATCTTCCAGAAAACATGAAATTTAAAAATCATCTCCTTTGACAAAAAAGCATAAGCCTGAAAATATTAAATCATTGAAGTTGATTACTCAAGCACATCACCCGCATGGAAAATAATAGTTCAATTAGTATTGACATATATAATGCAGTGAGCATCAAAAATATAGTTAGAAATATTTATGCGGTGAGAAAGAGGAAAAGATAAATATTATTTCAAGCACGGAGACAACATCAAAATGGTTGCGGTCTTATTAGATAACCTCAGAGAAACAAAGACTACACCGGATTTCTCGCCCTCATGCAGTAAGGAGTAAAATAATATTGATTTCTAATATAGGCAAAAGGCCAGTAATTTGTGCAGAGGGAAAAGTCGATTAAATCGATGCTGGTGCTTTATTGTATCGACCCCGCAAGTATGAAAGGCAAATTTAACCTCGGTGGGATTTGAACTCAGACCGTAAAGGACCGTAACTCTACGCTGCAAAGCATGGTGTCCGACTCTTTACCGATACTGCCAATCAATATTGATCATTGAACTAATGTTGTATTTTCCTTGCCACATGAATATTTCCTATCAGATTTGTTTTCTGTTCACTGCACAACGACTAGTTGAAGAAAACAGATATACAGTTCTGAATTACAATCAAACATGTGGTGCCCTAAATAATGTTTAAAGATAGAATTATATGTGAAACTGAGATAGAAAGAGAAAAAATTTGAAACCGCCCAATAATCAAACCAGCTAGGTTACTTCTAATTTGTTTATCGTGTTAGACATAATAACTAAATATATCTCGAATAATAACATTATGCCTTAAACGATGAAGAGTACATCGCATAGTGTTGTCCTAAGACATTCAAAGACGAGATAGTATCGGCTAGAACGTGGATCAGATTAATAATGAAAGATGTCCCAGGGTTAAAAAAATCAACGAAGAAATGGTTCAGTGAATCCTTTACTATCGTCACAACTTGGTAGGGAGGCGTGAGTTCCAAGGTTGGTACACCATATTGAGGGAACTGTTTAGTCTGATATTCCATGGTAGGCAGATTACTCAGGCATGGTGCTCGTTAAAGAGGGAGAGAAGTTCAGCACTTTCCATATAGGCGCTCTTTCGCAAAGAGCATATTTCAGGACGTTTGTTTTATAAACCCTATTCTCAAAATCTGAGGTTTCACCATTATGCCTCCTATAGTGACGAGCCCGTTCCCTGGTACGACGCAATATGGTTGATTAGAACACAAATGTTGCTATATTGGCGTTCTGAAGGATGGAACATGGTTAGTTAATTTAAGGTAGTTTGTTCAGATTTATAGACTTTACTTAACAGCGGCCTTTCGTAACTAAAAGTTTATATAGATATATCCTCCATCTTTCAAATTCCAAATATAGTTTTTCTAATGTGAGTCTAATTTCCTCGCTTACTACCAAATTTCTTTAGGTGGTGTCCTTTCAAAATACACGCAGACATACCAGCTCAATTCTTTTCTACTACGCATCTACAATAAGAAACTATGAGACACTTGTCATGTTGATCTACTAACCAACCATCGACAATACTTATCCAATCGTATCCAGCCATAGATGTCTCCATGTTTTCTTGATTCTGTTATTAATAGCTATGACATTTAATGTTCTTCTATATCGTATTAATTTCAAATAAACATTCGGGATAGTTTCATATTATTTTCTTTGGAGTCATTACCGAGATCCAGACTATCATGTTTCTTGGAAATATTTTCCCTGCATAATACGTTACAATTATCATAGAAGCATAAATGTGTGGCTTTGACACCAATTATGCATTATGTCACCGAAGCTGCTGGTGGAGTCCCATAACGTGTCAGATTACTGACCAAATACACAATGGTTTATATCGTGTCAGCTGGGATACACTGTTCTCTATCCACACCAAACAACACTCAAAGTCTCACTAGTCTAGTAAATCTTGATTTGATATAAGTATAACGAGTAGGTTTGACTCACCAGCATCATGAACAGAAGCAGTGTCTCATGAAAGAGCATTTCATTAGTGCGCAACACAGAATATATGATAGCACAGTCAACAGTTATATTTCAGTAAATACCGTTGTCAGGACTCCACCAATCAATCATATTGTGTATTTTGCATCTTTTTACTTAAACTTCTGCTTAAAGCATGGCTGAGTCGTTAAAGATTTCGCTTAGCAACGAGTTGGTTCCAGACTCTGACCCCCAGCGTGGCACCTCGGACAAATGTCTGCAATTATAGACTCGGGTTGAGTAATGTCTTCTGAGTAGAGTTGGGTAACTGGGAACTGCAGAGGCCCGTTGTATATATATATATTTATTGTTATATATATATTGTTATACTTTGGGAGGGTCATGTTGCCAATAAAAAAGATACGCACCTGTTGGATTTCACTTCAATTTATTATAAATTTCCAGTAGGTTGGTTGGTTGGTTGGTTGGTTGATTGATTGGTTGTTTGATTGGTTCGATAACCGGAAGGTTGTCTATATAAACAACCTTCCGGTTATCGAACCAACTAGAAATTTATAATAAATTGAAGTGAAAACTATAATGTGCGTGTCTTTTTATTAGCAACATGACCCACCTGAAGTATAACAATATCTGTTTCAACACACGTTTTCAGATAAGAAATCTCGCAAAACAAATTCAAAAACAACGAATTATATATATATATATATATATATATACATATATATATATATATATATACATATATACATATGTAGGTAGGTAGAACAGTGGGAGGTAATATCAATAGTGGTAGAGCACTCAGTCCATGGGACGAGTTTGGTAGAAGTAGAAACACAACAGTAAGTTCACCATACCGATGGTGAAGTAACTGTTGTGTTTCTACTTATATATATATATATACAGAGAGAGAGAGAGAGGAAACGACAAAACAGATACAAAATGTCTTATTAGTTTCAGACAAAAAGTTCTTGTTACTTGGGCATCTAAATGAAAAGTATTAGAGATCAATTTAAAGCATAAATTAGATAATGCCAAAATAAACATTGGTTGGGATAGAAACTAGATAAACTGACACTGGAAAGTTTCGCTTGTATTCTCTTCCTAACTGCAGTTTCTAGAATGAAGAAAGGATAATCATTATGTCAATAAACTAAGATAACCAATATTGGGAGACATTCCTTGATCACTACGAACCTGGCATATTGTCATGACATTCCCATTCATTTGGTACACATGTTACTCAACGCACCAAGCTGTTTGATAACGCTGAGGTTCGTATTCTATGTTTTGAATATTTTTTCTATATCCAAAGAATCCCTCTGATGAAAGAATTTCTTCCATTATTCTGGTAATTGATATTGTTTCTTAATTCAAGAAACTGTAAAACTCTAGTTAGAAAGACGATAATTATTTTTCTAACTTGTATCCTCCACTGGAGGTTTTGGCATCAGATGAAGTATATATATATATATGTCTGTGTATATATATATATATGAATATATATATATATATATATATATATATATATATATATATATATATATATATATATATATATATATATATATATATATATATATATATATATAATGTAAGCTAACAACCAAATTGTACAAAATAGTTATGTGTATATATATCCACAGTGTGTAGCATATATATATATATATATATATATATATATATATAGAGAGAGAGAGAGAGAGAGAGAGAGATAGAGAGAGGGAGAGAGAGAGAGAGAGAGAGAGAGAGATAGAGACATTGAGAGAGAGACATTGAGAGAGAAAGAGAGAGAGAGAGAGAGAGGGGGGTCCTTTGTAATAATACAAAAGACAGAAATGAATTTTCTCAGTGAGAATATGTAGTAATACATATTACAAGCTTTTTCTTTCCATTCTTGTTACTCTCTCTCTCTCTCTCCCTCTCTCTCTCCCTTTCTCTCTCCCTTCTCTCTCACTCTTCCCCCTACCACCCATCTCTCTCTCACTCTTTCTTTCTTTGCACACACATACATTGATGTACATACAGCATTACATTGCTGTTGCTATTGTTACCGTTATTTCACCTTTACTCTAAATCCTCATGAGATAATGAGAATAACAATATCAATGTCATTAAATTGTTATTGTTACGGCTGTCTTATTGTAAGAGGTAAGGACTTCGGAGTTTTTTCATCATTTGATTTTTATTTTTCATTATTTAAAAAAAATATTTATAATAAAACTCTGGTTCACAATGTCATGGTGTCCTCGTGAATGCGGCATAAGTTATGAAAATGGGTAGACATGTTTATTTTGAGGCAGAACGTAACATATGCTACCTAAAGCTGCCGCATTTCAATAAAAAAAAAACGACCGCTACCATCAAACAAACCTTCAAACAAGGGAGGGGCTGAATATACAACTTCTTTGAGGAGTCTATTCTACGGACATGGACCTGTATATAATGATATGTGCATACTTCCCAATTTCGCATCAACAACTGTGAAGTGTGCATGAGAGCGTAGGAAGTCTACAAGGTCACATGTGAAAGATGTAGCTCTTCGTGCATCGGAAGTACTATCTGGATGCTGCACATACGGATGAAGAATATCATGACGGGGAGAGCTTCAAAAACAACTTGACTGATACTGCAGCCAAGACATTGAGGTCACCATAGTGGCGAGGGAAAGAAATGTAGGAAATGTAAGAATCAAAGAGGCCATTATCATCAACGAGTAAAGCCACAGATAAATAATTGTTTCTACCTTTGGCACAAGGCCAGCAATTACCCAGTACATTACTGGTACTTTATTTTATCGACCCCGCAAGGATGAAAGGCAAAGTCAACCTCGGCGGGATTTGAACTCAGATCGTAAAGGGACGTAACTATGCTGGAAAGCATGGTTACGTCCCTTTACGATCTGAGTTCAAATCCCGCCGAGGTTGACTTTGCCTTTCATCCTTGCGGGGTCGATAAAATAAAGCCACAGATAAATAATAAACTGGAAATGCACAAAGGGGACTAGCTATTACAACGACCCCACGCATGCGTGTTTCAAACAAAAAGACCAGTTAGGAGGGAGGATTTTCCTCTTGAAGCTTAGGTAGACAGATAGATCCCTGGAGATGGTGCAAGTTTATGCTCCAAACAAGGAGTCCGAATACAGATCCTTCCTTGAGAAAGTCATTGCAGTGTGTATTAGATGTAGTTAAAACTGAGTAATATATGCTGATGAGAGACTTAAATGTACATATCAGCTCTGACCACCTGACATGGAAAGGAGTGATTGTAAGGAACGGCAACCTTGATCTATATGATATATAGATGCCTATATGTCCATATATACACATGTGTAACGTTTGACTAACTTGTTAAACACTGTGATCCGGATGAACCAGCAGAATCGTCGGGTGCGTTCGAAACTGTATAGTTCCATTTCAACAGCCGATGAACACAGAATTTTTGTAAAATTATCTGTGACGCATGTGGCTCCACTTTCGTCATATATATATATATATATGTATATATGTATATATATATATGTATATATGTATATATATATATATATATATATATATATATATATATAGAGAGAGAGAGAGAGAGAGAGAGAGGGGGGGGGGGTGAAAGTGGAAATAGCACGGAAAATATATTTAAGGGTCAGTTTGTTTTTTTTTCTTTTCTTTGATTCGACAAAGTGACATTATTGAAAATATATATATATATATATATATATATATATATATATATATATATATATATATATATATATATATATATATATATATATAGATATATATATATATATAGATATATATATAGAGATAGATAGATAGATATATATATAGATAGTTATATAGATAGATATAAACTTTTTAAACACAGATTTGTGTTGAGAGTGCTGCTGTACTTCGTCTAGGAATGCAGGAGTCTATGTCTCATCAGGAAGTGAGGTAACTCTGTAGCTGGTTCGACACCTTCCATCGCGACATCAGAGCTACTGAGAGCCGCCCACTGTTATAGGCGACGAAACTCCTACACAACAGCACAATCTTTGGTGAATCCATCCATACCAGCACATCAGAGCAGCAGGTAATTTAATGGATCTGGTGTTATGACTCCGAGCGAGTTTTTTCCATCCGCCTCAATTATTAAGGCACATGCTCTGCTTTTAAGGAAACGATTATAGCGTATGTTTTTATTTGCTGAGTTAGTTAAATGCCTGTCATCATTTATCAGAAAGGAAATGAAAATCAGAACAAGTTAGAAAAACTTTAAAGCTATTAAAAGACGTGTCCGCAAAAATCCGAGGAAATCTTAAAGATGCATCAAGTATTCAGCGTGACGATTAACCCAAGGCTAATATTAGTTCTCTATATTTTAGTAAATACAGGAGACAATTCAGGGCGTATTTCAGCCTTATGAATCAATGATAATAATAGGTTTTTTTCTCTCACTGATTATTTAATTGAATTTGAGCTTTTAAATGGTCCATGCATTAAATAGACTTTCCCCCATTTAACTATATTTTAAGATGCTGACGCGGCGTCCCAGAATTACATAGTAACTAGACTGGGAGTGACTCTTTAGATTGCGAAAGGCTGTAAAGCTTCTAGTAACCACCCCTAATTTTCAGACTAAGAATGTAATAGGGAAAAAAAAGAAATATGCATGTCTACGTGGCATTGAATGTTAAAACGTTTGGGAGCCCCACAGTAGGAATTTTTTTGTTCCCTTTTAGTAAAGCTTATTTAATTGACGGCAGGGGCACTTTAGCGGAAGTTCTGTAATTGAGTAGGGGAGAGGAAAAATATGTAACTGAAGCATTTTGAGAGGAAAGGTATGTATGCGTGTAGACACACACATACGTTACGTGTATGTGTGTGTCTAGACGCATACATACACACGCTCACGCACTATATATACACACATACACACACACATATATATATATATATATATATATGTATACATACTTACTTACATAAACACACAGACACTCACACACATAAAAACACATACATCCACACATAGACACATACATACATACATACATGCATACATAAATATATATGTATATATATATATATTCATATATATATATATATACATATATATATATATATATATACATACATACATATATATATATATATATATATATATATATATATATATATATATATATATATATATATATATATATATATATATACATACATATATATATATATATATATATATATATATATATATATATACATACATATATACACATTTACGTATACTGATGTGGTCCTATTTGTTTTTTCTGTTACATATTAGCGCTGATAAATATTTAATATCATTCTACTTTGAACTTCTATTTTGGCAAACCATTCATTCATTATATATATATATATATATATATATATATATATATATATATATATATATATATATATATATATATATATATATATATATATATATATATATATATATATATATAATTGATGTTGGATGTTAAAAGCGTCCGTATGCGGTAGGCCGTATGAGCACTCGATGCTCTCATAGATTAAAGTATGATATCACATAAAAAAAGAGAATCAGTGTTGCGACGAATGGAATTTATTAGACATATTACAATCGTTTCTCTGGCGACCAGCTCGAAGCACGATCGATGTGATGATCGAACCTGACTCTGAAAATCGCAAGGTCCTCAGATACGTCTTGATTCTACGAAGCAGATTTTCCTTCGTATATATACATATATATATATATATATATATAACGAAGGATGTGTGTAGTAAGGAACCAGATGGACCATAACGCACCAGAGTACTCAATATTTAGGGTAGTAGAGTGGGTAATAGGAACATGTTTGACGCCGACGTCAGAGCTCAAGCCGTTTCGCCGGCTATTTCTGAGCCTAGAAATAGCAGCGAAACGGCTTGAGCTCTGCCGTCGGGGTCAAACATTTTCCTATTACCCACTCTACTACCCTAAATATTGAGTACTCTGGTGCGTTATGGTCCATCTGGTGCCTTACTACACACATCCTTCGTTATATATATATATATGTTGCCGAAATGGCTAAATTTGTATGGTAGATGATGCTTATGATGATCATCATCATCATCACCATAACAATGTTGATCAGCTGAAATAATTGAAGATTCTCTGCGCTTATTAAATAGTTTCCAGTCGACCTACTTCCAGCATGAGTTCTTTCATCTTGAATGTCTATGTACGTCTACATATATATACAGATACATATATACACCCATCACACCCATACATGCATACATACATACATACATACATACATACATACATACATACATACATACATACATACATACATATACAAATATATATATATATATGTACATACATACATACATATATCTATCTATGTTGTATGTATGAATGTATGTGTGTGGGTGTATATATGTACCTGTGTATATATATATATATGTGTTTGTATTTGTGTGTATGTGTATGACTCCATATTGTTGGGGTGGGTGGCGACGTTGGATGCACTAGTTACCCTGGTCGGATGTCTATGTTTATGTAACCCATAAGGGGGTAATAATTTCGCCATTCCTAAACCCGAGTACCCTCGTTCGTTTTGAAGGTTATTAAGATCCCGTCGGTTACTACTACTACTTCTACTACTACTAATAATAATACTTCTGCTGCTGCTACTACTACTACTACTACTACTACTACTACTACTACTACTACTACTACTTCAACTACTACTACTACTCTAGTCGGCATAACATTTAAAGTCCCCCTTAATTCATACCCGTCTATATTTAAAATTAGCGAAGGACATATTACGTATTGCAGCCATAAGCAAGTTATGCCCTACAAAATGAACAATATAATTGCGACTGGAATAAGTTTACGTTGTTGTTTGTCCTGTTAGAAACAACAGCTAAATCGCTCTTAAAACACACCTTATTGTCTTTGGTAAAGTGTAACATTTAATTGTGCAGTCTTAGATACATCGTCTGAAAAAGGAAAGAAAATATGATAGGATGAGTTACTTTTATTGTAGTCCTTCTTGATCAGATTATCCTAGGTCTAAATATCTACAAAAATTCGACTAAGACATCATATGTTTCAAGAAAGTAGTAAATCCAAATGTCCGCCAGGGGCGTGTGGAGGCCAGAGCGTGGGACCCCATTTTCTCAGAGATGGGGAGGGTGAGAGAGATGGGGGCCAAAAAGTTGATTAAGTTTTTATCTATTGAAAGTTGATAAGTTTTTTTAGTATATGTTTAGATGTTAATTATTTCAATACAGTTTCTAGAAACGATTGCCCTCCTCCAGCAATGTCATTTATACAAAAACTAGTCTTGCTATGAATATAGAGAATCCCTCTGCTATTGTCTGTGTGTGTATATATATATATATATATATATATATCAACAGAAAGAATATTGGTGGAACAATACCATCAAAATGTCCGCCAATTGCAAACCTAACCTACAGCCCTCATAGCGTTGTTTCGAAAATAAAATAAATATTATTTACTGGCCATAGAGATAGGTTTCCCGGTAGATGTGATAATTTCTTTCAAAATGATCAATAAGAAAATAAATTGATTACGGACAAATGCTTCGAAGCCTTCAACTTCTGTACTCAAAGTAAAAATTCACAATTTTACGAATAATTATTTGTGCATTATTCAAATTTCTACGACGGGCGTATATTTCATTGTTAGAAAACAGCCCTTCCTTTCAAAATAGAAACACATAGATAGATAGATAGATAGATACATACATACATACATACATACATACATACATACATACATACATACATACATACATGGCTAAATTTCAAAAGAAAAGAAAACGGACATACATACATATATGTAAAACGTTCCAAATATTCTGCATCTAATAATTGTACAGATACAAAGCATATGCACATGTACACATACAACTCAAAACATCCACATCCACAAATACAATAACATCCATATCTACACATGTATACATGCAGACATGCAGACCTATGTACCTAGTTGATGTGTAAATTCCAATGAGAGAGTCGTGTATCTATGTTAGAAACCGACTCTCCCTCTATTGGTAAACATTTATAAAATTGTAAAACCAGAACATACATACAAGTACAATCAATTAATAGAACTGTAAAAATATGTAAAACATTCTAAAAATTCTTGAAGTAATAACTACATATAAATATGTATAGATACAAAACATATAGACGTGTACACAAAGCATACAGAACCTCACGTACAATAACATCCATACCAGTACACACATTCATACATATATTTTACCTTGTTGATGTTGTCTAAATCCCAATGAAAGAGCATTGTGCCTATGTTAGAAGCCGGCTCTCTCTCTCTATGGGAAATTTTATAAAATAATATGTTTCTACTTTTGGCACAAGGCACAGTAAATACCCCAGTGCATTACTGGTGCTTTATCTTATCAACCCCGTAAGGATGAAAGGCAAAGTTGACCTTGACGGGATTTGAACTCAGACCATAAAGAGTCGTAACTCTATGCTGCAAATCATGGCGTCCGACCCTCTGCCGATACTGCTAATTCACCACAATTTTATAAAATAATTGTTTTATAAAATAATTGTTTCTACTTTTGGCACAAGGCCAGCAATTACTGGTACTTTATATTATCGACCCCATATGGATGAAAGGCAAAGTTAACCTCGGCGGGATTTGAACTCAGATCGTAAAGGAACGTAACTATGCTGGAAATCATATCCGACCTTCTACCGATGAAGCTAGAACATACATACGTACATACATACATACACCTTCAGCTTCATACCCATCATTATTGGAGCTACATGTTATATACCCACCCGCTTCGACCAAAGTATGACTGAACTTGGATTTGTGTGACAAAGAGCGCTGCTCCCTAATTCATAGACTACAAATGGCTGCGATAGCTGGCACCTTCAAAGTTTGCAAAACATTCTAGCGATTCAAGGGAATTCCTTTTCTTTTACAACCTTGCCACCAGGAAGGTGGGCGGTTAAAAATGTACTCGAAATTAAGAAAAGGAGAAACAAACATACATACATACACACAAGACGATGTAATACAATATAATACAATAGAATATAATACAACACAATACATACAATAAAATACAATAGGTACATTCATATGAAAATGAAATACAAAAAATATTGCCACATAGAGATGGTCAGAAAAGATAATTTATTTAATCTAACGAATTTAATCAAACACGCCTTAACTAAAAGTTAGTTCCAACACACACACACACACACACACATATATATATATATATACAGATTTATATATACAACACACACACACGCACACACACTTATATATATATATGCATGCATATACGCATAGATAAATACATATACGTACGTATTCATATATAGTTATGTATGCATTCGTTGTGTATACGTGCATATGAAAATAAGCGCGACAAAATCTGCTATGTTAATTATTCTGGTTTAAAAATTAATACATACGAGATAAATTAATCCTCAATTTAATATGCTAGGAAAAGGGACAAGGTGGTCATAGCTTGCATGAAGAGAAAACGATAAAAAGTATACTAGGAGCACAATAGTAATCAAACAAATGTAAGGCCAAAGACTGGACGTTAGAGAGTTCGCCTGAAATCTATGATTACACAAAGTACGCCACAACCTCTAAAATTTATATAATATTTACAGAAATGCAACGTGCTGCGTGGGCAGGATGGTTCCTCGGTGATGTTCTTGAATGTCACTACAAATTCTAACAATTATACTGTCTATGCTATTGTTTCACAGGACAATAGCAAAGTATAATCTTTAGTTATGTGTTTAGTGCGCTAGTCTATCTGTTGGTCATGAGTTTAACTCTTAGGCTAATGTATCTCTCTCTTTCTATATATATATATATATATATATATATATATATATATATATATACCCTTGTATATAGTCTAAGTGAAACAATCATTGAGCATCACAAGTTAACTAATGAACAAATACGTGCATACATAGACAATGGAATGAGAACAATTTGCTTCCATATTTTAAATAAAGGATTCGGTTTGAAATTATAGGAAGTTGACCGAATACAACAGCCACCCGAAGAAGTTTGTACATTTACAACGTCCGAAATATGATTATAATAACGACGAGGACATTACTCCTAACCAATCAATTTGTAATGTTGAAGATGCTAGTTGTGTTTTGTGCATGGGATTGGCTGGGTGATGTAGCTTTTCTTGTTATATGTAGTGGGTGTCTTTGTGGTGTTAAAAGAAACAAAATTAGCATGGCCCCATTAAAGTTTAATTTCGATATTTCTGTTCATAGGGGTCAATGTAAGTTTATGACGATGAGTCTATGGTGAACGTAGGCACGGAGAGTTGCTTGGGTGCAAAAAGTTAGGGAAATGTGTAAGGAGGTATTATATACGAGTGGGGATGGATGGAGATGACGGCAAGTAGGTTATTAATGGATAAGGATTAGTGTCAGGGAACAACGCTGAATCTTGAGGTGCACCATAGTTGATAGTGTGTGGGTTACACAATAATCCATCAGCGTATGTTTCTATCAGACGTTGCTACGAGCTTTACAAGAAGCGCTATAAATGAACGAAAATAGAAAGATAATGGTGAAAGTATATGTCGAAACATTAAATCAAAGTTCAGTTCGAACAAATACCTGTCGTTGTTCTTTAGAAAAGAATTGGAAATAGCGGTATTTGTAGCGGCCAAGGTTTATTTTATGGCAGGATAGCAGTATAGGCAGAAGTCTCAGATGAGTCTGAATCGAGGTGACATATAACTTGATATAAAGATAGAATAGACAGAAAGGAGACAGAGTATCAGTGAACTGCAGATTTAAATGTTTAGGCGAGTAACTCTTTGTTAATCAGATGGGTGGCTTCGGTCTTCTTTTACATGCCATCTAAGATATTTGTGTGCGTAGCAGCAGATGTGAAAGCTGTGTAAAATAGCAGATACGTTAGAAAGAAGCAACGAATACATGAAGTAGATTTTCGGTAAACATTTTTTAAAAGTCTTCTCTAAACCACGTTTTACAATATGTTTACTGACAAAGTATTCTGACTTTGCCAATTGCCCGAATTTATAATGATGTTCTGACAGCTATTTACTTTTTCACTGTACGGCTTTAGATAAAAACAGATGGCTCTCCTCTCTCCTATAGCTGTATTTACAATGCTTTATTGGTATACACTACTCATGGAAGTACTTGAAAACTATGTGATTGCTTCACTATATATATATATTTATATATATATATATATATATATATATATATATACACATACATATGTATATATATATTTCGTTTTTCTTCTCATATATATTATATACATATTATATATATAAATACATGCAAACATACATATATATACATCTATATATATATATATATATATATATATATATATATATATATATATATATATATATATATATATATATATATATATATATATATATATATATATATATATATATATATATATATATATATAAATAACAGATTATATATATATATATATTATATATATATATATATATTATATATATATATATATATATACATGCATATATATATACACATGCATACATATATATATATATATATACAATCATACATACATATATTTATATATATATATATATACATATATACATGCATACATATATATATATATATATATATATATATATATATATATATATATATATATATATATATATATATATATATATATCATAATATTTTACGATTCGGTTATTGCTCCTGTAATTGTCTTTTCTTCAATGATATTATTTCTAATGATCCGTTTGTTCTCTTATACCAGTCGGGTAACTTAACTTGTCTGGTCGAAATGTAAGCAATATGGTTGCTTTTAACGATTTTAATCTAAACATTTATTATAAGAACTGCAGTCTAGTTCTATATTAATGCACAGTGCTCAATAAAGATAATGTTTCTATTGTGAGCAATTATTTTCTTTTGTTCAATTTATTTTTCGCTTTTATTTTTCAAACGATAGTATTTCTCTTACTTTCCGCGTGTTTTCATTGGAAGAAAATTAATTTCTGTATGTTTTTTAAGATGCTGTAACCAAAACAATTCCTCAAAAATCGTACTTTTCCCCGCTGTTCTTAAAATAATTTTCGTGAGACGAACAATTCAGATGTTTCTACACCAAGCGTTAAATAAGCTCACTGTGTGTCGGTCCCATTGTAATATAAGTGCCAGCCATCTTCTAATATTAACAAAGAACAGCAATTGTGGATTTTATCATCATCATCATCATTGTTATTATTATTGTTATTATTATATTCTTGTAGTCTCAGTCATTGATGTTATTTAACTGGAAAGTTTGTTCAAATGAACATCACGCCGCTACCTGCAGTTTCAGATATTCAGGACGTATCGGAGGGTTCTTGCTGTCCCCAGCAAGCATGCCTTTGTTATTATTATTATTATTATCATTATTATTATTGGACAGTGGATTGGCAGTGTCGGAAGAGCGTTGGATAATATGCTTTGCAGCATAGAGTTACAGCCCTTTATTATCTGAGTTCAAATCCCGCCGAGGTTAACTTTGCCTTTCATCCTTACGGAGTCGATAAAATAAAGCACCAGTAACGTACTGAGGTCGATTTAATCGACTTTCCCCTCCCCCCAAATTACTGGCCTTGTGCCTATATGAGAAACCATTATTATTATTATTATTATTGTTATTATTTTTTCATTGTTCTAATATTACATCATTTGTTTTTTTGGTTTTTTACACGCAGAAATGCCCTTTTGTACCGTCCTGAATTGTCCTGTACTGTCCTTAATGTCTACTTTGTGTAGACCCTTGTGGTTAATAAAGAAAGCATTATTATTATTTTCAAGTACGGGAGGTGGTTGATGCTCCCACCAATTCTTTTGATGGGGCAGGTCAAAATGCTTACACATTATCCAATGTATGTATTGTGCAGCTCTGTCGTGCCTGTTTAGGTATTCGGTTGGAGCTATATTATTATTATTATTATTATTATTATTATTATTATTATTATTATTATCATTATTATCGTTATTATCTTATTGTTGTTGTAACGAAATGGGTATAGGAAATGTATAATATCAACAGGGGCTGTTTTTGGCAACTTCAAAGTTCTTACTTTCGCAAATGATCATTCAACAGATGTGTAAATACAGGAAGCTGGGTGAAAGTAAAATATGGATTGTAAACAGCGAATGCCGTGACTGGAAAAGAGGAAAACCAATGGTGTATATGGCTACCTAGTAAAATCAGTTGGTCAGAACTTTAGGGAAAATATACATAATGCGATATAGGTGTATGGATAGAATTGATCTTTAAGGCAACTGGTCAAAGCAATGGACATGTTTTGGCCTCATTAGATCTCATCAGCGAAGTATATTCTATTCAGTTGTCAAACCAAGAAAGATGTCTCAGTTACCTTAAAGATGGAACCCACTCACATGCTACATTTTCTATATTTTCCAAAATTGTATTACTTGATTTTATTGTAGTTATATGTAGTGACGCGAGTTTCACTATTGATCAGCTCAAGGTTCGATCTGTATCGATCTAGCCCGACTCCATAATCAATGGCTCGTCGGGCCTCTGTAGTAGTAATTACTACTGATCAATTACTAGCCGAGCAAGAGCGAATCGCGCGTCACCAACCAATAAAAGTAATGAAGGAGTAACCACTTGTTTTATTATATATATATATATATGTGTGTGTGTGTGTGTGTTTAGTAGTAATAGTTTGGTAAACATATCCAATGTGTAGAGCACTCAGTCCATGACATAAGATTTAATAATTGTTTCTACTTTTTGAACAAGGTCAGCAATTACCCAGTGCATTATTGGTACTTCATTTTATCGACCCCGTAAAGATGAAAAGCAAAGATAACCTTGGCCGGATTTGAACTCAGAATGGCAAAGCATGCGTCAAAGCATGGCGTCCGACCCTCTACCGATACTGCCAATCCACCGCCCGATAGAATTTAATAATACAACGAAGACATAATACGGAGAAACACAGGGACACGCGATTCGTTGAGCGATCCCAACTTCTTCAACGAAAAAGAAAGGAACTTCAGGTAGGAAAAAAACATTGACGAGTTCTGAGTTTTAAGGAGAAGTAATTTACTAAGAAATAAAATCACAGAGAGGTTATTTATCGTATAAAATCAAGTGGGTGATATATTTATGTTTGACGGGCACACGAGAAGAAGGACGTGTTTTTTGCCTGCGGCATATCACAAAATAGGATTTTCATCTGAATATATCGTTCTCATAGCAACAACAAATGCATAAATTACATCATGGTTTGCATAAGAGAACCGTTAAAATAATTATTATGAATAAATGATTTATGGATCATCAGCATCTTTCTTAGCTGTTTATACTATATGTTAATATACAATAGACCTATGGTAGCCTCGCTATCAAAGATACATTTTTTCTCCTGTCTATTTTTTCTAAGAATGCCAGAGAGCACTGTTTCAAGATTAGTTAATCATTCATCGATGACATTCACTTAACAGGTACTGACATCTAAGTAGATTAACGGCGATATTGATTTTGTGTAAATGTTCTGAAGATGCTCATTTGAATATAGCAAACAGAAAACATCGATTGGATATGCTCATTTGCATATAGTGTGAAGATGACTGGTTATAATTAATTGGCAGTAGCAATAAAACAGCGTTTACGCTTAATTGGGGTGTACCAGAAGTCATATACATTATGTTTATATACCATAAATATATGTTAGCCTCACTATCAAAGAAAAAATATTTCTTCGTTTATTGTATATAAACATATAGTAGATGCTTTATACAAACCCATTAGGTTTAAACGCAGTCTTAGTGCCACTGTCAGTATATATATATATATATATATATATATATGTGTGTGTGTGTGTGTGTGTGTGTGTGTGTGTGTGTGTGTGTGTGTGTGTGTGCGCGCGTAACTATATTTACCTATATACGATCTCACTTCAAAGATCATACAGACACACACACACACACACACACACACACACACATATATATATATATATATATACATACAATTATGTAAAGCCACAATTTTTGCGCAATCACACATATATATGCACATATATTGTATGTATATATGTTCCTGTATGTGTCTTTATCTATGGATGTATGTGTGTGTGTGAGCCTATATATATAATTGTATACACCATACACATCCATTGCTGATCAAAGCAAATACTGGAAGTAGATTAATACAGTAAAAAAGTGAAAATGTAAAAAGCTTGTTGTAAATTTAAGTAGTTTCCACCCAAACGTTGGCATCAAACGAATAAGAACACATTGGAAATCTCTGCACATTCACTATCATAATGTAACACACACACACACACACACACACACACACACACACACACACACACACACACACACTTAGCTTACTTCCCAGCTATGCTGTGGGGGTTCCATCCCACTGCGCTTCCTTTGCTGAAGCTCAGAAAAATTTCGTAGGTTTTTCCATTCCTCTCCTGACTAAGCGATAAAAATAAAACAATAATAAACACAGGCACGTACACAAAGACACATACAATATGAGGGGGCTTCAAAGGGTTCGTGAAAAAAGGACAGTTGGAAAAAACGGTTTAAGTTATGATGTTTATTGTTCTACTTATACCCCATCTACGTCAATACACTTCTGCAAGCATTGATACCAGTCCTTAAGCTCATCTGTGTCAAACTGGGGGCCATGTGATTTAAAGTAAGTCAAAGCAGCTTATTTTTTTACATCTTCAACTGAGGATCATCTTCAAGCTCATCTCTTCCACTTCTAACACGACTTATCCATTTCTAGGTTGTCTATTTCTTTGGGGAACTGTCCCCATAAACTTGCTCCAGCGCGTCAATGATTTGGCTGCTCTGCCACCCTAGCTTCACCATGAATTTGATGTTTTGATGGAGGCCATGTTGCTCAATCAGGTGCTGGCTTCCGGCTGGTGGCACCACATTGCAACATGTTATAACACGTTAGTACAACATGTTATAACACGTTAGTACAACATGTTATAACACGTTAGTACAACATGTTATAACACGTTAGTACAACATATTATAACATGTTAGTACAACATGTTATAACACGTTAGTACAACATGTTATAACGCGTTAGTACAACATGTTATAACACGTTAGTACAACATGTTATAACATGTTAGTACAACATATTATAACATGTTAGTACAACATGTTATAACACGTTAGTACAACATGTTATAACACGTTAGTACAACATGTTATAACACGTTAGTACAACATGTTATAACACGTTAGTACAACATATTATAACACGTTAGTACAACGTTATAACACATTAGTACAACATGTTATAACACGTTAGTACAACATGTTATAACACGTTAGTACAACATGTTATAACACGTTAGTACAACATGTTATAACACGTTAGTACAACATGTTATAACACGTTAGTACAACATGTTATAACACGTTAGTACAACATGTTATAACACGTTAGTACAACATGTTATAACACGTTAGTACAACATGTTATAACACGTTAGTACAACATGTTATAACACGTTAGTACAACATGTTATAACACGTTAGTACAACATGTTATAACACGTTAGTACAACATGTTATAACACGTTAGTACAAGAACGTACAGCTGCATTGAGATCAAAATCCTTTCATAAGATTTTTAGCTATGTACTTTTTCCATGAATTATTTGAAGCACCCTTGTACATACACACACAGACACACTCACACACACACACCACATTCAAACATTACTTGGGTGAGCACTCAATACACATGGACAGAATTCTACATATACACATACATATATATATATATATATATATACATAAATACACAAAACTGGACTTCGTCGGAAGCGACAAAAAGTGTTTTAGTTGGTTCGATAAAGGGAACCGCCTGCTCGTGAAATTACGTGCAAGCTACTGAGCATTCCACAGACACGAATACCTTTAATATAGTTCTCTGGGAGATTCGAGTGGCAGAATGTCACAAGGTTGGCCCCTTGTGTTACTGGTACAACTTATTTTTGTCTGCTGAGTGGACTGGAGCAATTTAAAATAAATTGTCTTAATGAAGAACTCAACATTCTGTCAGGAATTGAAATCACAATCTTAGGATCGAGAGCTTAACGCACTAAACAATACGTCATGCGCCTTCACACGCATACTCGCACACACACACACACACACACACACACAACGTTTAAACATTACTTGGGCGAGCATTCGACACATGTGAACAGAGTCCACACATACATCTATAGATACATACATACCATATGACCACACATACATATATAGACACACATAGTTCACACATAGATATATAGATACATACATAGTATATGACCGTATGTATATGGCCCTTTAACTCCAGATAGTGGAGTCCATTCCTCTCTAGATCTTAACACAGCCGATTTCTTCCAGAGTGGGTGAGTGAGTAGTAGATAGGAAGTGAGAAAGGGTATAGTGTTTGGATTGATCCGAGTACTGGATTGGTACATGCTTATATACATTTTGAAATTTGACTTCGGCAGGATTTAAACTCAGAGGGAGAAAGACGGAACGAATATCGCAAAGCATTCTATCCAACGTTCTAACGACTCACTGCCTATATGATATCTTAAACTGTCAGATATATTTACATTCAAATATAAATGTTTACATGGACTTATGAAGTGTTTCCATATTAAAAATTGATTCAAAAACTCGACAAAAGTGAATAAAATTAAAATATTTTTCAACATGCAACCCAACCAAGAATTTAATGGACATACCATCCAGGAAAGAATGGGAGGAGAACAGTTAGAAATAAGTTGATGAGCAATCATCTATGCCAACACCCACTATAAAAGAATTAAGATCTTATTCTTTATCATAACAAATGCATTCATTCTTGTTCATAAAAAAAATGAATGATAACGCATTTTTGTTAGTTGAATAATATCACATTTTTTAAAAGAAAATACACCAAAACTTAGTAAAGAAATTTTAAATGAAATATAAATATCACAAGGAAAATATATTTCAAGAGAGAACAAAAAGTATGTACAACCGTAGAATTTACAATTAATGTACAACAAGTAGATGTCTTTTCTTTTTTTTTTTTTCCTTCTTGGTGAATGCCTGTTTGAAAGTTAGAAAATAATGTTTCCGAACAATGTGTCTTTGGTCCTTCGGCGATGGATGCAGATATGACAGTTTCGTTAAGAAATTTGTGTTTCAATCACGTAGTCCTGAATTTCATTGCACTGTGTGGCATCACAAGCACATCAGATAGATTTCTTTATTTGCCACAAGGGAACACAAGAAATGGGATATTACAGAACGTAAGGTGGGGGATTTACATTTAAACATGGAAACAGTGTTAACAATTATTAAATAAACTAGCAAAAAACCACCGTTCGGGTGGTTCTCTGCTAGCTTGTGTAGTGCGTATATTGATTTTATACGCAAGTATATATGCATGTAGATATGATCAAATAAAATCGTAATTGACAATATACACATAAATTGAACGAAGACTGCGTTACACTGTCTTATGTATTCAGTAACGTAATCCATGATACATTAAAAAAGACGATATTATATATAGACTGCATTAGAAGAAAATTAGTGACAGAAATATATGAATATTTATTTAAACGATCACTAACCGGAAGTGTTGATATTTGAAAATTTTAAAGAAGTGACTCTTTAAATAAGTAATAAAATATATTTAATCAACAGCCACGAAAATTAGTAGATAAATTATGTAATATTCATTCATTATTTATTCAAAGTAATGAGGGCGGTGGATTGGCAGTATCGGTAGAGGGTCGGACGCCATGCTTTCCAGCATAGTTGCGTCCCTTTACGATCTGAGTTCAAATCCCGCCGAGGTTGACTTTGCCTTTCATCCTTACGGGGTCGATAAAATAAAGTACCAGTAATGCACTGGGTAATTGCTGGCCTTGTGCCTAAAGTAGAAACAATTATTTATTCAAAGTAATCCAACTTATTTTACTAAGGGGATAAACAAATTATATACCGTACGCAGTCCTGCGCTTCTTACTTTATTATAGTTTAGATAATAAACAATCGAAATCCTGAACAGGGGATGCAGCGTTACAACTGAGTTGTTTTACATCCCGTAGATAGAACAACCCTCAATACCAGGAGTATGTTTTGCAAGAGATCCTGTCTTCTCTCTCTTGTCTTCCTCAACCTAGAGGTTTATGTACAGAATACGCCCATTCAGTCGGGCTATTTTCGTAACATTCACCCATCTTTCAGAAAATTTACTGAGGTGCAAGACCTCTCTCTCCACGCTCACCATTCTTCTGACAGGCACATCAGATAGAAAGCTCTTAGCAATAGAAATTTGGGAGATGGACCTCACGAATGCTGTCATGTGTGGAGGTTTGTATGTATAAACATACACACACAGACACACAGAAACACACACACACACACACGCACACGCACACACGCACACACACACACATATATATATGTGTGTGTGTGTGTGTGTGTGTGTGTTTTTATGAAGATACCGTTCTCATAACAACAACAAATGCATAAATTACATCTTCGATTGCATAAGAGAACCGTTGAAATAATCATTATGTATAAACGATTTATTTAACATCACCATCTTTCTTAATGTTATTTATATATATATATATATGTGTGTGTGTGTGTGTGCATGTATATATATATATATGTGTGTGTGTGTGTGTGTGTGTGTGTGTGTATACATGCACGCATATATATGTATGTGTTGTAAAATTGATGTCAAACAAAAATTCAGTCGTGATAATTGCTTCCGAATAAGCTATGCCCTTTTAATACCTGTCGACTTCACTGTTCATCCCACTGAGCGATACCTTGGGAAACTTGGGAAAGTGTATTCTACCATAGCAATAAGTGATGCCAATTTTTTTTAGTTAAATTAGGTTATATGGAAACTGTCGGGTTTCGTCAGATTGTAGTTATTCTTGACTCATTTATTTTATCTTAATCCACAAGCGGTCGTACATAATTATTGTTCTCTCTTAAAATATATCTTCCTTGTGATATTTATATTTCATTTAAAATTACTTTACTAAGTTTTGGAGTATTTTCTGTTCTTAAATGTGATATTATTCAACTAACAAAATTATGTTATCATTCATTTTTTTTTATAAACAAGATTGAATGCATTTGTTATGATAAAGAATAAGCTTTTTACCATAACATTGTTCTGGTTTGTCTTTAGTGGTGTCCCTACTGATGCACACACACAGATTCAAACCAAACATCCGCTATAAGGATAATTCCAAACCAACAGCTGTGATTTTTCTCTTTCTATTCAACACTTATTTTCAGTATTATATGTAAATGGAATACCCTACAACATTTATGGACGTCTACTTTTGATTGAATAATTTAATAACCCAACCACAACGAAATATGATGTTTTGGTTCAGGAAAATATTAAAGATTTCTAACATCGATGTGTTCGTTTCTGCTGAATAGATAATAAACATTGGTAGGATGGAAAATTACTTTGACTAGTGAGAGTGAAAGAAGTTTTATCTATTTAAACAAGGCCAAAGAAAACACATTTTAGAGGACGAAACTGAGCCCAACATTTGATAAAAACCATATTTTGTCGATGCCTTCACTCCTCCTGAAACAATAAAATATAGTACTTGCGAAGCAATGGAGTTGGTTTATCGATTGGTCCCCTCTCTGAATAGGAAAATGTTTGAACTTGTGACTAAATTCTTGTAAAAAGGCTTCCTCGTAGGCCGCCAAAATCTTTCTATTGTGCTTTAGTCTCAGATTCATGTTGATTGAGTAGTCTTATAATCAAAGGTTTTCCAGTTGTGACCGTCTTGTTTTGTTTATGTCAGTGATTACTTTCTATATCCGTTCTTAATGTAAAACAAGCCGAAATATTTCAAAGAATTTAGTCACTCTTTCTATTAGATGGAGAAAAGTTCTTCATTAGCGACACTTGTCGAATCTTCAAGTGGAAATTTCTATCTCTAAAACCTCAATTCATTCGGTTATATAACGAAATATCTAAAAGCAACCTTTTAAAAACAGATTTCATTTCATTAAGAAAGAACAGGAAACACTTACTCTATACAAATTAACTTTCAAAACTTCGGTATTGGAATCAATGCTCCTGCTGTCTATATATATACAAAATTCTTTTAACTCAGCGGTCACTTGTACTTTATAAGCGAATTAGTATAAATTATAATTGTTTCTATTTTAGGCACAAGGCCAGCAATTACCCAGTACATTACTGGTACTTTATTTTATCGATCCCGTAAGGATGAAAGGCAAAGATAACCTCGGCGGGATTTGAACTTAGATCATAAAGGGGCGTAACTCTATGCTTCAAAGCATGGTGTCCGACACTCTACCGATACTGCCAATCCACCGCCATTAGTATAAATTTTAATGACATATATATATATATATATATATATACACATATATATATATATATATATATATATATATATATATATATATATATATATATATATATATATATATATATATATATATATATATATATATATATATATATATATATATATATATATATATATATATATATATATATATATATATATATATATATATATATATCCATAAATACATATATATATATAAATATATTAAGAAAATAAGAAACAGTAAAAGAAATGCTAATATATATATACACGCCGACAGGAAGAGAGGTAGACATTTTAAAATATAACTAGAGTTATTCATTAGCCCCACATACTCAGAATCATTAAGTCATAATCAGCAAACTCTGACCAGATAACATGTTCTGTATGTATGTGTGTTTCTGTTTGTGCGTGTGTATGTAGATGTGTGTATGAAGGCGCATACATGTGTATGTGTGTGTGTTTGCGCGCGTGTGTGTATGTGTGTGTGTGTGCGCGCGTGTGTGTGTGTCGGTGTGATATTAATTAATTAAAACTATTATATATATATATATATATATGTATGTTTATTTTTGTGCTACAGAAACATAGAAAAACACAATATAACCTTGTGTTAAAAGATTTTTTAAATCTAGGATCATATGTACATACATACATACATACATACACACTTACACACATACATACACACACACACAAATTCATACATACATACATACATTCATACATACATACATACATACATACATACATACATACATACATACATACATACATACATACATGATGGCAGCAAACTCTACTAAGAGTATTGCAATCGTTTGTCAGATTAGAGAGTTCGGTGCACACGAACCTATAACAGATCCTGAACAAGCAATGCTTGTGCTTTGAAGGGTTTTAAGTGGGGAAAGGGCCTTGAACTCGACCAATCCCACTCTCTGAGCATCGAAAACAGCACGGACACTCTATCTCAAAATTATTTTTGAAAAGCATTTAGAAATGCGCAACCGGTAAGAACTTAAAAACTTAAAACCACAACTGAATACTAACCCATACAATCACTAATACTCTTTTATTCCTAATTAAACCATTTTTCAACTGTGAACAATTTGTCAGCATTTTCTATTCCGTTTACCAATATATATATATATATATATATATATATATATATATATATATATATATATATATATATATATATTAGCTGTATCATGCCTTCCTCTATTGGCACTTAAACAAATCCCCCTCCTGTGTAAATTAATAGTACTCGTTTGGTATAACGATGGGCTAACGACAATGGCTGACTTCCCACTAGCACCCCCGAAGCCTAGAACAATTACATTCCTCGAGTGCTCGGAAAAATTGATTTCCATATCTTTCGTTAGACGATTTCACTCGGAACGGATGACACGTCGTTAGGATGGGCTGGCCGGAGTCTGCAGTCGTCGCATGCTGTTTGACTGCTAAACAAAGACTTCCTGAAAACTTATCGAGGATCTCTATAATACACTTAAAGTATTTTCATAAAAGACTCTCTCTGTAAATTCTTTAACTAAATCTCCCAATCCAAACCTTAATTTTATTAAACTGTTTAATTTTTAATTTTCTAATTTTAATCTTTAATTTAATTTTCATCCTATAAATCTAAACAAAAATTTAACGTTCCAATTTTCTGTTCACACATTATACCATGCAGATGCCCACTATATATACGTCTGTAATAATATACACCTCTGTTAAGATATAGGTTCTTTAGAATAACATTTTTCTCGGCAATTCCTAGCCTGACTGTAGCGTGACATTAACGCTGACTTTCCTTCTTTCTTTCTGTCTTTTTTTCTTTTCTTCTCTTTGACCGGGTGGTTAGTAGCACATTATAAGCTTTCGCCCTCTCACCAGATAGACTTAAGTAGACCGAATAGCCAGCACTTGAGGGCGACCGGCAAAAGTGGAAGATACTAGATGGTCGGTCGTCCTCGGGTCTATGATTTTCAGTCCCATGGATTTTATCTGCTACATTCATTTATTATATTTCGAATACCTGATGATATCACCGGATTCATACGGAACCCGGTCATTGAAATGATCATAGTATAATAAACCTTTCAAGGGTTTACACAAGTCCAGGTTCCTGTTATTTTATTATATATATATAACAACAACCACCCATAGTTTGTGGTCCCTATGGTGGATGGTCCACCGGATCCTCTACTGGTTAGGAGTCATCAAAACCACATTTTATTGAACCTGATTTTATATATATATATATGTAATGTGTATATATATGTATATTTTATATGTGTATATATGTGTATTTTATATATATGTATGTATATATATATGTATATATTTTATATATATATATATGTATATGTATGTGTATTTTATATATATATATGTATGTATGTTTTATGTGTGTATATATTTTATATATGTATATATTTTATGTATATATATATATCTTATATATATATATTTTATATATATGTATGTTCTGTGTATATATATATACTTGTGCGTACATACATACATGCATATATATATATATACACACCTGTATGGATTTGTGTGTGTAGATGTGTGAGTGTCTGAGGAGGTAGGTGTGAGTGTATGTACAAGTCAACCAGCATAAACCTTTTATTTCTAAATTTTCTAAACTATCTAAGTATTGGACTCTAACCAATATTTTAAGTATTACCACCCCACACTTTGTATGTGTGGATGTATGTGTGTGTCTGTGGAGGTGTGTGTGTGTGTCTGTGGAGGTGTGTGTGTGTCTGTGGATGTGGCTGTGAGTGTAGTGCAAGCCAACCTACATAAGTCTTTTTATTTGTAAATTTTCTACTCTAACCATAAATTTCAGTAGCACCACCCCACATAAACTCCTCAATTTAAGAATGACCTGTAGTATCTATTTCATACTATTAACCTTAATTGAATATATATCTGACCAGGAATGCGTTTTGTGAAAATCAGTCATATGGAACTATTGTCATCTTGCCTGACGGTTTGAACTTTACAACACCACCTGCCTCTTTGAGGTCAAATACCAACCCTACTAGCATCTACCAACTGACCAATGAGAATCAAGACTATTCCTGCTGACAACATTAAATTATTCCTAACAAGCTCATATGTCCCAAGGCTCTGATGCCATCAACACTATAAACACAGAGCTGGCATATCTAAGAACTGACTAACTGCCTGATGGGGTCATAGCCATTCAATGGCTATCATCGAAATATATATAGCAGTAAATAAAGGATTATGAGTTCATGCAATTGACTTATGTTTCGTCACTATATATATATATATATATATATATATATATATATATATATATATATATATTTGTTGTGGTGTTAGTGGTGATGGTGGAAGTGGTGGTGTGGGGGGGGGGGGTTGTGTGGGGGGGGAGGGGGGGGGGGGGGTGTTAGTCGTCGTGGTACAGGTGGTAGTTGTGATATTGGTGGGGATGGTACTGGCTGTGGTAGTCTTGGTGCTGGTGGGGCTGGTGGTAGTGGTGGTGCTGGTGACACTGGCAGTGGTAGTGGTAGTGGTGGTGCTGGTGGTACTGGCAGTGGTAGTGGTGGTGCTGGTGGTACTGGCAGTGGTAGTGGTGGTGCTGGTGGTACTGGCAGTGGTAGTGGTGGTGCTGGTGGTGCTGGCAGTGGTAGTGGTGGTGCTGGTGGTACTGGCAGTGGCAGTGGTGGTGCTGGTGGTACTGGCAGTGGCAGTGGTGGTGCTGGTGGTACTGGCAGTGGTAGTGGTGGTGCTGGTGGTACTGGCAGTGGTAGTGGTGGGTGCTGGTGGTACTGGCAGTGGTAGTGGTGGTGCTGGTGGTACTGGCAGTGGTAGTGGTGGTGCTGGGTGGTACTGGCAGTGGCAGTGGTGGTGCTGGTGGTACTGGCAGTGGCAGTGGTGGTGCTGGTGGTACTGGCAGTGGTAGTGGTGGTGCTGGTGGTACTGGCAGTGGTAGTGGTGGTGCTGGTGGTACTGGCAGTGGTAGTGGTGGTGCTGGTGGTACTGGCAGTGGTAGTGGTGGTGCTGGTGGTACTGGCAGTGGTAGTGGTGGTGCTGGTGGTACTGGCAGTGGTAGTGGTGGTGCTGGTGGTGCTGGCAGTGGTAGTGGTGGTGCTGGTGGTACTGGCAGTGGTAGTGGTGGTGCTGGTGGTACTGGCAGTGGTAGTGGTGGTGCTGGTGGTACTGGCAGTGGTAGTGGTGGTGCTGGTGGTACTGGCAGTGGTAGTGGTGGTGCTGGTGGTGCTGGCAGTGGTAGTGGTGGTGCTGGTGGTACTGGCAGTGGCAGTGGTGGTGCTGGTGGTACTGGCAGTGGTAGTGGTGGTGCTGGTGGTACTGGCAGTGGTAGTGGTGGTGCTGGTGGTACTGGCAGTGGTAGTGGTGGTGCTGGTGGTGCTGGCAGTGGTAGTGGTGGTGCTGGTGGTACTGGCAGTGGTAGTGGTGGTGCTGGTGGTACTGGCAGTGGTAGTGGTGGTGCTGGTGGTACTGGCAGTGGCAGTGGTGGTGCTGGTGGTACTGGCAGTGGCAGTGGTGGTGCTGGTGGTACTGGCAGTGGTAGTGGTGGTGCTGGTGGTACTGGCAGTGGTAGTGGTGGTGCTGGTGGTACTGGCAGTGGTAGTGGTGGTGCTGGTGGTACTGGCAGTGGTAGTGGTGGTGCTGGTGGTACTGGCAGTGGTAGTGGTGGTGCTGGTGGTACTGGCAGTGGTAGTGGTGGTGCTGGTGGTGCTGGCAGTGGTAGTGGTGGTGCTGGTGGTACTGGCAGTGGTAGTGGTGGTGCTGGTGGTACTGGCAGTGGTAGTGGTGGTGCTGGTGGTACTGGCAGTGGTAGTGGTGGTGCTGGTGGTACTGGCAGTGGTAGTGGTGGTGCTGGTGGTGCTGGCAGTGGTAGTGGTGGTGCTGGTGGTACTGGCAGTGGTAGTGGTGGTGCTGGTGGTACTGGCAGTGGTAGTGGTGGTGCTGGTGGTACTGGCAGTGGTAGTGGTGGTGCTGGTGGTACTGGCAGTGGTAGTGGTGGTGCTGGTGGTGCTGGCAGTGGTAGTGGTGGTGCTGGTGGTACTGGCAGTGGTAGTGGTGGTGCTGGTGGTGCTGGCAGTGGTAGTGGTGGTGCTGGTGGTACTGGCAGTGGCAGTGGTGGTGCTGGTGGTGCTGGCAGTGGTAGTGGTGGTGCTGGTGGTACTGGCAGTGGCAGTGGTGGTGCTGGTGGTACTGGCAGTGGTAGTGGTGGTGCTGGTGGTACTGGCAGTGGTAGTGGTGGTGCTGGTGGTGCTGGCAGTGGTAGTGGTGGTGCTGGTGGTACTGGCAGTGGTAGTGGTGGTGCTGGTGGTACTGGCAGTGGTAGTGGTGGTGCTGGTGGTACTGGCAGTGGTAGTGGTGGTGCTGGTGGTACTGGCAGTGGTAGTGGTGGTGCTGGTGGTACTGGCAGTGGTAGTGGTGGTGCTGGTGGTACTGGCAGTGGTAGTGGTGGTGCTGGTGGTACTGGCAGTGGTAGTGGTGGTGTTGGTGGTACTGGCAGTGGTAGTGGTGGTGCTGGTGACACTGGCAGTGGTAGTGGTGGTGTTGGTGGTACTGGCAGTGGTAGTGGTGGTGCTGGTGACACTGGCAGTGGTAGTGGTGGTGGTACTGGTGACACTGGCAGTGGTAGTGGTGGTGTTGGTGGTACTGGCAGTGGTAGTGGTGGTGCTGGTGGTACTGGCAGTGGTAGTGGTGGTGCTGGTGACACTGGCAGTGGTAGTGGTGGTGCTGGTGGTGCTGGCAGTGGTAGTGGTGGTGTTGGTGGTACTGGCAGTGGTAGTGGTGGTGCTGGTGACACTGGCAGTGGTAGTGGTGGTGCTGGTGGTACTGGCAGTGGTAGTGGTGGTGTTGGTGGTACTGGCAGTGGTAGTGGTGGTGCTGGTGGTACTGGCAGTGGTAGTGGTGGTGCTGGTGGTACTGGCAGTGGTAGTGGTGGTGCTGGTGGTACTGGCAGTGGTAGTGGTGGTGCTGGTGGTACTGGCAGTGGTAGTGGTGGTGCTGGTGACACTGGCAGTGGTAGTGGTGGTGCTGGTGGTGCTGGCAGTGGTAGTGGTGGTGTTGGTGGTACTGGCAGTGGTAGTGGTGGTGCTGGTGACACTGGCAGTGGTAGTGGTGGTGTTGGTGGTACTGGCAGTGGTAGTGGTGGTGCTGGTGGTGCTGGCAGTGGTAGTGGTGGTGCTGGTAGTGGTAGTGGTGGTGCTGGTGGTGCTGGCAGTGGTAGTGGTGGTGCTGGTGGTGCTGGTAGTGGTAGTGGTGGTGCTGGTGGTGCTGGTAGTGGTAGTGGTGGTGCTGGTGGTGCTGGCAGTGGTAGTGGTGGTGCTGGTGGTGCTGGTAGTGGTAGTGGTGGTGCTGGTGGTACTGGTAGTGGTAGTGGTGGTGCTGGTGGTACTGGTAGTGGTGGTGGTGGTGCTGGTGGTACTGGTAGTGGTGGTGGTGGTACTGGTGGTACTGGCAGTGGTAGTGGTGGTGTTGGTGGTACTGGCAGTGGTAGTGGTGGTGTTGGTGGTACTGGCAGTGGTAGTGGTGGTGCTGGTGGTGCTGGCAGTGGTAGTGGTGGTGCTGGTGGTACTGGTAGTGGTAGTGGTGGTGCTGGTGGTACTGGTAGTGGTAGTGGTGGTGCTGGTGGTACTGGCAGTGGTAGTGGTGGTGCTGGTGGTACTGGCAGTGGTAGTGGTGGTGCTGGTGGTACTGGCAGTGGTAGTGGTGGTGCTGGTGGTGCTGGCAGTGGTAGTGGTGGTGCTGGTTGTGCTAGTGCTGGTGGTGGTAGTGGTGGTAGTGCTAGTGGTGGTAGTGGTTGTAGTGGTGGTAGTGGTGGTGGTGTAGAAGACTGTCTGAAAATGTGTTCAATATATTGGTAATTATGGAAATCGATAGGAGGAAA
>OZ024745.1:126029306-126041806 GCA_964016885.1 Eledone cirrhosa
AAATTCTCTCCCACAAAATTGCTGGCCTTGTGCCTAGACTGGAAACAATTATTGGTATTATTCCGAGGGCGGTGAATTGGCAGAATCGGTAGCGCGTCGGACAACATGCTTAATGACATGGAGTTATGGCCCTTTACTCTCTGAATACAAATTCCGCCCGTGTTAGCTTTGTCTTTCATCCTTACAGGGTGGATAAAATAAAGTACCAGTCACACACTGGGGTCGATTTAATCGACTTCCCCTCCCCCAAAATTGCTGGGCCTTGTGCCTAGATAAGGTGGATTGGCAGTATCGGTAGAGGGTCGGACGCGATGCTTTCCAGCATAGAGTTACGGCCCTTTATGAGCTGAGTTCAAATCATGCCGAGGTTAATTTTGCCTAAACTGGGATAATTGCTGGCCTTGTGCCAAAGTAGAAACAATTATTACTCGAGTGGTAGATTGACAGAATCGGTATAGCATCGGACAACATGCCTAGCGGCATAGAGTTATGGCCATTTACGCTCTGCGTTCAAATCCTGCTGATGTTAGCTTTGTAATTCATCCTTACAGGGTCGATAAAATAAAGTACCAGTAATGCACTGGGGTCGATTTAATCGACTTTCCCTTTCCCTTAATATCGTTGGCCTTGTGGTTAAATCAGGAACAATTATTGCTGTTGTTGTTAGTGCAGAATCTTCAGTGCGTGGGCCTCGGTTTCGATTGATGAGTGTTTCAGTTGTTCAATTAAAGAAACGATCTACTAATGAAATAAGTGACTGAACATTCCACAAGCGCGTGTACCCTTAACGTAGTTCTCAGGGAAATTTAGTGTGAAGCAGGGTATGACAAGGCTGACCCTTTGAAATATATGTACAGTCCATCCGACGGGTTTTCCATTTCACCCAGAAGGCGTGAGTCGACCAAGGCTATCCATGGTAAATGCCACTTGCCTAAGATGTCACACAGTGGGATCGAACCCCGAACTTAATAATTGTGAAGGGAATGCCATGTCCATTCGGCTAAGCTGCCTGCACATGTCGGATAAAATGCATTACAGTATTCCGCAAAGGAAAAGTCGATTAAATCGACGCCAATACATTTCTGGTACTTTATTTATCGACCCTGTAAGGATGAAAGACAAATTAACCTCGGCAGAATTTGAACTTAGAACGTAAAGGGCCATATCTCTATGTCGTTATTCTGGTTTTAACTTTGCTACTCATCTTTCTAGGATCGATAAAATAAAGTACCAGTAACTTACTGAGTCTAATTGTTGACTTTCTACCTAAATTAGAATATATTATTGTTATTGTTCATGGCGTGATGGATTGGCAGTATCGGTAGAGCGTCGAATAACATACTTTGTGGCATATAGTTACGCCCTTAACATTTTTAGTTCAAATCTCACTGAAGTTAACTTTGCCTTTCATCTTTATGGGGTCGATAAAATAAAGTACCAGTAAGGCACTGGGGATGGATTTAATCAACTTTCCCCTCCCCAAAAAACTATTGGCCTTCTGCCTAAATCAGAAAGCATTGTTGTTATTGTTGATGTTAAAGGCGGTGGATCGGCAAAATCGGTAGAGCATAGGGCACCATGCTTTGCAGCATAAAGTTACGGCCCTTTATGGTCTGAGTGCAAACCCCGCCGAGGTTAGCTTTGTCTTTCATTATTACGAGGTTGATAAAATAAGGTACACTGGTACCTTATTTTATGCACTGGGGTAGATTTAATCGACTTTGCCCCTCCCTTCAAATTGCTGGCCTTGTGCCTTTAGTAGAAACAGTTATTGTTGATGTTACTCATTTTGTTTGTTCATTTATGTATTTCTTTATTTGTAGATAAAATAAATCAAAGAACGCCTACATACTTATACGATTTTTATTCGCTAACAATGTTTCATCCATACCGTGGGGCAGGAATCCTCAGAGCGTAATCAATAAAAAATATAGTGCTGAATATAAGCTCTACCAAGCTTAGTCACCAGAACAGTAGAGAATCAGTACAGGATAGCATGAAAGGGAGATTGGATATGAGAAGGATGGAGAGAATGCGTGCAGGGTTTCTTTGTTTGTATATATATTTAGAATTTAAGTATGTCTGTGTGAATGTATGTTTATGTGAAGGCGAGTTTCTTAGTGGGTAGAGGACTTGATTCATGATCGTAATGTTGTGAGTTCGATGCCGGGCGCGCTGTGTTCTAAATAAAGACATTTTATTTCACATTGCTTCAGGAGCCAAAGTGGAGGAATGAGCCGTATCTCTATTTCAAAGGGCCAACTTAATCACACACTGTTTCACTGTGAATCTCCATAAGAATTTCTTTATGGTTAGACATGTCTGTAAAATGCACATCCAATTGCACGTTAATTTCCCCAAGAGGATGCTTCGTGAATAAAACAACAGAAACGCCCGTCATCAGAAACAGTTAACGTAAACATCGACAGCCACATGGACACACATAATCCAAGACTAAGATAACAGACACTTCCTCGTGATACTGCGCAGTGTGATTGAACACAGAACAACGTAGTTGCGCACCGAACCTTTAAACACCACAGACATGATTACGTCCTGTTAGAGACAATAATGATATCAACAATGATAATAATGGTGATAAGGGCCACAGCTCCTGCGTTCTTTTGTCGACTTTTGATGCGCAAAAAGTAGCAGAATTTTTTTTTCTTTCTTTTAGGCATTTCCGATTCAAGTTGTGGATGTCAGTTAATTTGGTATCAGCTAATGGTATGGTTATTTTAGAGTGTCTAATACTAATAGTCGCCCACATGTTCTGAAAGCAAGGTGGATACCTCGCGGACAAGATTATTAAGAGGAACAAAGATAGCGATGAAGATATTTAAAAAAAAAACATTCAAGACACTAATACAGAGACACACAAAGTGTACACTAATGTATGTAATAATATGTATGAAATTATGCTTTCATAAGGAGATGATCGGAGAGTTTTTCTCTTACCTTCGTTTGTGTTATATTCAGAGGAGCAAAGACAAGGTAAATGGCCATTATTGACCTTATAGTGGTGAAGAATTATTGATAAATATAGTATGAAGCAGCGCATCAAGATATCACATTACTGATCCGATATATTTATTTATTTATTTAGGTTTGTTGGTTTACCACTGGATAGAACTGGTCATTCCGTGTGGTGAACCTCGATGTAATATTATGGAGAGCACTCAATATATATATATAGAGATAGATAGATAGAGAGAGAGAGAGAGGGGGAGGGAGAGAGAGAGAGAGAGAGAAAGAGAGAGAGAGAGAGGGGGGGAGAGAGAGAGAGAGAGAGAGAGAGAGAGAAGTCGGGAGGGATTCAGTTTGAAACTGGTTAGATCATTACTCAACAGCGTACTCGATACTTGGGGTAGTAGAGTATGGTTACATTATAAAGAGTCGGGTCCCAGACTGGAACTAGCTGTTGAAACGGCAAGAGCTCAGCCGTCGTGTCCCGACTATTTATTACATATATATATATATATAAAAAAAAAATATATATATAGTTGTTATATTGTAAGGTGTATTATTGTAAGGTGTATTATTGGTTGTGTCATACGGTCCAATAAACTTTTGTTACCAATATTAAGTTCTCCACGCTTCTGTATATCTCCAATTCCATTTAAGGGAACAGCTAGATGATGTAAAGCGGAGAATTTGTATCAAAATAAAGGTCTGAAGGCATAGTATAAATTTCCAATCATTTTAATCACAACACGTTTCAATAAGAGATTGATCGATCGTGTGGTCATGATCGATTATTATTGATCTCAAAGGGCGGTGAATTGGCAGTATCGGTAGAGGGTTGGACGCCATGCTTTCTAGCATAGTTACGTCCCTTTACAGTCTGAGTTCAAATCCCGCCGAGGTTAACTTTGCCTTTCATCCTTACGGGGTCGATAAAATAAAGTACCAGTAATGTACTGGGTAGTTGCTGGCCTTGTGCCTAAAGTAGAAACAATTATTGATCTCATCAGGTGAATAATGAAATCTCTTCAAATCTTTGATATGGGGGAGGAAAAACTAACGATGTTCACATAGAGGGGAACAACACTCTAGTGAGTGAGCATCGTTAGCTTTTCCTCCCCCATATCAAAGATTTGAAGACATTTCATTATTCACCTGATGAGATCGGTGATAATCGATCATGACCACACGATCAAGCTATCTCTTATTGAAACATGTGTCGTGATTAAAATGATTGGAAATGTATACCATACCTTCTGATCTTTATATATATATATGTGTGTGTGTGTGTGTGTGTGCGTGTGTGTGTGTGTGTGTGTGTGTGTGTGTGCGTGTGTGTGCGTGTGTGTGTGTGTGTGTATGTGTGTGTGTGTGTGTCATCTGTGCAGACTTACCTGGAGTGCTATGACTGGTAGTCAGTGTGAGTAAACGTAGGTGTGGAGCAAATTCCAATAGATTATATCTCTGGAAATCAAGGATTGTTAGTAATTGTAGCTGTGAGAAGTGATACGCTGTGGAAATGACGAAGAGAAGAAAGATTCATGTGTCAAGAAGGCCTGGGTAGAAGGAGGATACTGTTAGCTATTAGAGAAGAGCAGCAGTCGTAGTGGCAGCCATGTTGGGAAACCCTGGCTTAGAGTAACCAAGATTTCATTAAGAGAATTCTCAAAATCGTAACGACACGGTTATAAGAATTCGCCATTGGTGGATTGGCAGTATCGGTAGAAGGTCGGACACCATGAATTGCAGTATAGTTACGCCCCTTTACGGTTTGAGTTCAAATCCCGCTGAGGTTAACTTTGCCTTTCATCCTTTCAGGGTCGATAAAATAAAGTACCAGTGGGATAATTAGTGGGTTTGTGCCAACAGTAGAAACAATTATATTTGTGAATGAGGGCGGTTGATTGGCAGTATCAGTAGAGAGTCGGACACCATGCTTTGCAGCATAGAGTTACGCCCCTTTACGGTCTGAGTTCAAATCCTGCTGAGATTAACTTTGCCTTTCATTCTTACGAGGTCGATAAAATAAAGCACCAGTAATTAACTGGGGTTATTGCTGGCCTTGCGCCAAAAGTAGAAACAATTATATTTGTGAATGATCCGATGTAGAACCAAGCGAGAAGTGATTTAAGGCAAAGTACTCAATACATAAAATAATTGTTTCTACTTTTGGCACAAGGCCAGCAATTATCACAGTGTATTACTGGTACGTTATTTTATCGACCACCTAAGTTTGAAAGGTAAAGTTAACCATGGCGGGATTTGGACTCAGACCATAAAGGGCCGTAACTCTTTGCTGCAAAGCATGGCGTCCGACCCTTTACCGATACTGCCAATCCACCGCCTATATAAAATACATAAAATAATGTGGATATATAAATGTTCATCTATTGAATTCATTACAACAGGAAACAGAACTAGTTTCGTAAAAATCTCTAGTTTTAGAAATTGAACAAAAGTATGTGTGAGTATTGATTTATTGATAATTTATCTGAGTGTCCCGAATCTTCCATATCGAACTTTTCGGTTATTTGGTTGATTGTAGACATATTCTACGTGTGACGGTATTTTAACGATAGTTATAGCTCTGATTTATTTGAATTATAGAGCCCTCTGCCGCTCATCTCGAATTTTGTTTATCGTGAACTCGTGCGCCGATTTTTCGATACTCGATTATTCTACTATATATATATATGCGTGTGAGTGTGTGTATGTTTGTGTGTGTGTGAGTGTACTATATACATACAACATACATATGATGATGATGACTGCATCTCGATTTCGAATAATGTCATCGCTTGATACTTAATATGAGCAACACGGACGTGGCTTTTTAGTCCTGCTAGGGTTTTGCTTATGGCCAGCAACACCATACACCGCAAAAAATGTCACAAATGAAGCGCTGTCTGTGCTTGAAACTTTTTTAAGTGAAGCAAGGCTTTGCACGGGCCCATTCTTACTTTCTGAACATCGAATGCATTCGCCCCGCCCCCAAACGACCTGGTTGGTAGGTAATTAAGTAGTTAGGTTGGCATGTAAATAGGTAGGTAGCTCGGTAGGTATGAATGTATTTATGTGTATTTCTTTTTGTTCTTAAATTTGATTGGTCAGGGCTTGAAATCTAAATCCATCCACATGTTGTTCATTTTTTCTCACAACTAACTCCCGAAATTCGCTAACACTACACCTGATATCCCCCTCAATATACACCCACACATATATCTGTATGTATATTATGACTCATATACTGTTAACTTTCCTGACATTTGTACATTATTCTCTGTACTATACATGCACCTTTGATGAGTTGTAGTGCACCTGAGTACTGTACACAATAATTTCATTATTATTATACTATTATTTATATTAACGGTGGGTTGGCAGTATCGGTAGAGCATCAGACACCATACTTTGCAGCACAGAGTTATGGTCCTTTACGTTCTGAGTTCAAAACCCGCCGAGGTTAACTTCGCCTTTCAAAGCAAATAAAGCACCAGTAATGCACTGGGGGAATTGCTGGCCTTGTGCCAAATGTAGAAACAATTATTATTATTAACTAATTTAGGGTGGTAGATTAGCAGTATCGGTGGAGCGTCCGACAATATGATTTATGGCATAGGGTTACGCCCCTTTACGATCTGAGTTCAAATCCCGCCGAGGTTAGCTTTGCCTTTCATCCTTACGGGGTCGATAAAATAAAGCACTGGGAGTCGATTTAATCGACTTTATCCAAAAATTGCTGGCCTTGTGCCTAAAGTAGAAACAATTATTAACTAATTTAACAAGCCGGTTGTCTTCAGGAACTCCTACAAAACATTCAGAAATGAAATTGAAGCAACAAATGATTAATCGGAAGTCTGACATTATTTAAATAGTTTGTACTCACTAGCATTATATAAGCTGCATTTGGTGAATGATTCATTAATTAAAAGAAAAACACTAACAGAAACAGCAACAGAACAGTTAGAACAAAAACAAGGAGAGATAAGAGGAACAGCAGTACTACTACCACTACTACTACTACCACTACCACTACTACTACTACCACTACTACTACTACTACTAATGATAATAATTTAGGCACAAGGCCAGCAATTTTGGGGGCGGGGAAAGTCGATTAAATCAACCCCAGGGCGTGACTGGTACTTTGTTTCATCGACCCCGTAACGATGAAAGGCAAAGTTAACCTCGGCGGGATTTGAACTCAGAACGTAAAGGCCCATAACTCTGTGCTGCGGAGCATGTTGTCCGACCCTCTACTGATACTGCCAATCCGTGGCCCGAATGATAATGATAATAAATGTTTCTACTTTAGGAAGAAGAAGACGAATTTATTGTTTGTAAACAAGGACACACGGCATTGGTGACAATACAAGGACGAAAAACAAGTTGTAAAAGGAAAGAAAAATCGACAAAGGGGGACAAGAAATCAGTAACAATGTTAATAAATAAACGTGTTTCTTTTTTTGGCACAAGGCCAGCATAACCCCCAGTGCATTACTGGTACTTTATCGACCCTGTAAGGATGCAAGGCAAAGCTAACCTCAGCGGCATTTGAACTCAGAATCCTTTCGAACAACTACAATATTTGTTTCTACTTTTGGCACAAGGTCAGCATCACTGGTGCTTTATTACACCGTAAGGAAGAAAGACAAAGCTAACCGCGGCGGGATATGGACTCAGAACGTAAAGGGCCACAACTCTATGCTGCAAAGCATGTTATCTGAAGCTCTACCGATACTCTGCCAAACCACCGCCCTGATAATAAATAGTAATAAAAGTAAAACTACATCCGTTATTTGCATGCTTTCACGAGGTGTGTTAAGTGCCCATACATTCGCGAGCAGATCTAGCGGAACGTCCTGGCTGTGACAGCTGGAAGGAGAGAGGGCTGCACCAGCACTGGAATGGTACTTTCTTTATCGAACCAGAAAGCCGAAAGGATAGAATGTAAAATGAAACACAGCGAGATTTGAAATGAACACACAGAAACCCGGAAAAATATCCAACGGTCTAGAAAGTCTGTAAAATCAGCCGCCATAAAATTATATGAGAAGTCAACAAGAAAAGTTACCTATTAGAAGGGACTAACAACAGTGTAATTCTAGGGATTACACTGTCAGGTCAATGACTCTGTAAGCGCCCTCTTCCGATTTCTTTAACCTTGCTTAGAAAAGCATCCTCAGAATAATCACATAGCTGTCCTCGCCCATCATTGAGGAAATACTTTAGGAAGTAATTGAATTACCTTGAAACTGTTTTCTGATGAATTACTCATGTTTACTTTACCTCATGGAAGCATGTCATTAGTGTTTCCGATTCTAAATATAAAGAAATATAAGCTCATCGTCTCTGCAATCCTCAATATCATTGGAAAACTGTTACTACAATATCTGTATACCAGATACCAGAGTGTAATAAGAAAAAAACACTCAATGTTTGTGTATCTTACTAAAACTATACTAAAGATAACATCGCTAGTTTGGCTGCGTCTAACTCAGAAATTCTTGGAGGTATTCTTATTTTTGCTGTGTCTTGATAACAATTACTTAACTAAATCTATTATGTTCTTACCATCTGGTAAAGGGCGGTGGATAGGCAGTATTGGTAGAGGGTCGGACACTATGCTTTGACGCATAGAGTTACGCACCGTGCCATTCTGAGTTCAAATCGCGCCAAGGTTAACTTTGCCTTTCATCCTTACGGGGTCGATAAAATAAAGTACCAGTAATGTACTGGGTAATTGCTGGCCTTGTGCCAAAAGTAGAAACAATTATGTTCTTACCATCTGTGACGCGGCCGATTGTTTTGTATCAAGGTAAATTAATTGGCCAGAGAAATACGTATTATGTAACAATAAATACGTTATTTGAATCCGGTCGTCACATGTTTTTCATTGAAGTGTATCTATATATAATGTCTACATTCCTCTTCATTTGAAGTTGAACTCAAAGATCACAAGATGGAAATGTATTAAAAGTTTCGCATAATCTGGATGTTGCGTTGATAGAATTAATACCCAACCAACCACTCACTCCACATTTGTACATACATGTGTTATAATTGCATACGTGCATGTATACACCAATATCACCTTTGATTTTATATATTTATATATATATATGTGTGTGTGAGTGTGTGTATGTATGTATATATACATACATATATGCATATATATATACATATATACATATATATATATATATATATATATATATATATATACATATATACATATATATATACATATATATATATACATATATATATACATATACATATATTCACTCATACACACACACACACACACACACACACATATATATATATATAATGGATGAATGATTCACCGACCTTTTCAAATGTTAATAAAGAAATTCTTTTGCACATAGGAAGCGCAATTAGAGGTCACAGTCGTTATGTATCTTATTTAACACCTCTTTAGAAGAAATATTTTTCTTGCCATAATATATAGAATTGGAAAGCATTAGAACTTTCAAGTTGTATAAATAAGATCTGAAAATCGTGTTTATCATAGACCTCCTTATTGTTATTGTAACTCACTCCTTTGAACAGCTCCAAATATAGAAGAAAAGAGCAATTTTCAGGTATTCAAAGTGCCTGCAACAAATATAAATTCATATATAGACAGATACACACACACAAAGAGGGAAGGAACCACTCCTCGACACAGATATACACACGTGCTTACTGAAACACAAATTCATACACAGGCAGATACACACACAGTGAATGGGCATCATCTCCACATACACACACACACACTCAGCCACACACCCTAATCCGCAAACGCATACACACAGGAAAAGAGCCACTCATCCGCATACGCACACACATTTCTCCCTCTCGCAAAGGCAAGCTTACATAGATGGTTTGTTGATCGTGTTGGTAGTGATTGTGTTGTGTTGTTGATTCGTTTGTTACGTGCGTGCTCACTTGCAGCTTGCTGTGCCGTGTGATCACTGTTGTGTGATACAATGTGACTTGAGGTTGCATGTGTGCAGGTAAGTAAGTGTTCAATAAGATGTTGATGATGTGATAGTTCCTTGATCACGCAGAAAATGAAAATATATAAATGAACCACGATGACACCAAACTGTTATATTATTAATTTATTGAAAATAACTTACGCCGAAGCTATACGAAAAATACACAAGAATCATGGACGATATTTGTTTGTTTGTAAAAGTAGAATTAAATTATATTTACCAATAAAACTTTATGAACTTCACTGGCTTGGTTACGAGAGATATCAAGAGATAGAGATTGGGGGGAAAAGAGAGTGTAAGAGAAAGTAAAAGTCTGTAAGGCCTCATGGGGTCTGTAGAAAGCAATAGTCTATCAAGAACTGCTTCGAACGGCTACTGCTTGATCTATTTATATCTGTCGCTTCCTCTGTACCCAAGCCTTGAGAACACAGGGCTGACCTCTAGAGGTTGTCCACCTCTCAGATGTATTGACCCCCGAAAGGAGATAACCCAGAAAATAACCGTTAAATGTCACCCAGGGGTCAAGGTGTGGACAGATTTCGCTACACTTTCATAAATATAAGACATACACTCAAACGCTTACAAAAACACATACACTCATACGTTCACATAAACACATATTACTACGCACAAATAAATATTCACATAAACACATATTACTACGCACAAATAAATACTCACATAAACAAAAACATGCACTAGGACGCTCCCATAAACGCACACACACACACACACACACACACACACACACACACACACACACACACACACACAAGTATAGAATGACGCACAATAAATGTGAGTCTATGTCTGAAAAAATAACCATTCCAGTGGATGACATAAATATCATTATATGGATGCCATGCTTTCCAACATAGTTACGTCCCTTAACAATATGGGTTCAAATCCCGCCGAGGTTGACTTTGCCTTTCCTCCTTACGGGGTCGATAAAATAAAGTACCAGTAATGCTATGGGTAATTGCTGGCCTTGTGCCAAAAGTAGAATCAATTATATATATATATAATTATATATATATACAACTGGAATCTTAGTAAAACCGAAGCTTTGGCTGTGGCCAAGCTAACGACCTACAATTAGGAATGAGCAGCAAAGCACTCAACAAGGAAGGCCTTAGAGTAATAACTTACGTTTAGACAGCTTGACAAATTGAAAATTGCGGCAGGCAGACCTAGCCACACAATACCAAAAACAACGAAAAAAGTAATCAGGTTAAACAACCGATCTGGACATATCGAACGATATTTTGCAATACGTCCGATAGGTTTCTATGAATATCATCCATCCAGCTTACGTAATGTGTAAGCCTGTGGTAATACATGATCGAACAGAGGATTCACGTCATCAACAGGAAATTTCGTTCTATGCCTCAAGCCGGTGTGAAATGTAACGCCGAACTCCCATCGATATATGTATATATATATATATATATATATATATATATATATATATATATATATATATATATATATAACGAAGGAAGTGTGGTAAGGAACCAGGAGGACCATAATGCACTAGAGTACTCGATACTTAGAGGGTAGTAGAGTGGGTACCAGGAAAAGCGTCAGGACACCGACGGCTGAGCTCCGGCCGTTTCGACAGCTGTGTGTGTGTGTGTGTGTGTGTAAATAGTTCAGAAGTTGGAATTATGAGCTTCTGGATTCAATAGACAAGTGTCTTCTATTTTATTCGTGAGCAGACTGAAACCGTGTGAGTACAATTGGGTTGGCCAACATTATATAAACTGAACATACATACATTAGATCCACAATTAGATCCACATTAGATCCCCAACATTTTTATTTCAAAAGGCTAGCCTTACCCCATATCATTGATTCTGGCTGGAGATCTCTTTGGTGTTTCAATGAATGTAGCATATATAGCCATATATAACATATACATCACTTTCGTTAACTATCAACCCAAAACCTCGTTTGTTTCTATGAGTAAAAATCACCCATTTTAAAAGGTTCCTACTTAAAGAACATAATTATATATACGAACATTGTGTAACGAGAGCTGTATCTATTGTTAGAGAGAGTTAGGGAGAGAGAGTGCTCAGTGGAAACTCTAGCTCCCCAAGACCCAAGAGGGCCAGGCAAAGCAGGTCCACTTGCAAGTTCATGATGATCCAATTTTTCGACAACAAAGACATCATCTATATCCACTGCGTTCCCTACAGCCAGACAATCAACAAAGAGTACTATGTAGAGGTTTTGAGGGAGTTCAGAAAGAGATTTCGTCGCAAGAGACCAGAATTCTTCAAGTCTGGTCAGTGGCACCGGTACTAGGATGATGCCCCCTGCTACAAATCCATCCTGGTGACCAACTAATTGACAGATATGGGAATTAGGATTTCCCACATCCTTCCTACGGTCCAGACTTAGCCCCAAGCGAGTTCTAGATGTTCCCGAAGCTGAAGGAAAAGTTCGGGGTATCCGCTTTGAGGATGTGGAGGAAGTTAATGAGGCTGTGTCAAACACCCTGGTTACCTTCACTTTGAAGGA
>OZ024745.1:126049306-126059306 GCA_964016885.1 Eledone cirrhosa
TTCTATAAAAGTAACCAACCGGAAAATTTACCAGAAGGTGTGATTTTTTCTTGATTAATGTTATTTCCCTTTTTTCCTGTTTTTTTTATAAATGTATATATTAATGAGATTCAATATTTTTTTATGGGTTATTCATAAATTCATGGGTTATTCATAATAAATCTGATTTTCTTGTTATATGGGCGTAGCATGGAAGTGCGGTTAAGAAGCTTATTGTGAGATCACTTACATCAGGGTTCGATCCCATTATTAGTCACCTTGTGCCTATTATATGCAAATTAGTTGTGTCCATCTCAGAATAATACTAAGTTTCCTTGTAGTGATATGCAAGTCTTCTAATTAGGTTCAATAAATCCGTGAATCGATTAAAGATGTTTATCAGTTTATCAAATTACTAAGCAATCCATATTATCTTTGTTTTTTATGCTTACAAATGAAATATGTGTATATATTTATACCGGGGGTGTGCAATATATTCTATTGGTAGGCCACTTTTGAACATTGGAACAACTATTAGGGCCATTAATATTTATTAAGCACTATTCCAACGATTCACCACAACTTCTTTCCATAACATGTAATTGCGAAATTATAACACACATAACCCTATCAGTGAAGAAGCCCTTTATTATAGGTAAACTAACAGAAAATTATATTACGGTTACGAAAAAATTCTAAATAAGCCTACAAGCTAAAAATTAAAAACAGTCATCGCGGGCCACTCTGACTGGTCTGGTGGGCCGGATTGTGGCCCATGGGCCGCCTGTTGCACGCCCCTGATTTATACACATTGGTGCAGTTTCCAGTACCGACTCTATATTTATACAGATATAACTTTATCATACACTTCGGTTGCTAACGACTCCCTTATTATATATATAGATATATATGTGTGTGTGTGTCTGCGTGTGTGTATGTGTGTTCTTGTTAATGACCCTGTGTTAAACAGGCGAAACTCCAGAGTAACAGCACTCAATATCTAGCCTTAATAATATATATATATATATATATATATATATACATATACATATATATATATATATATATATATATATATATATATATATATATATATATATATATTCATATTACTGTCATTACAACGGCAGAGGTCCGACGAACTTTTGATTCCAGAGTCAGGCCAGATCGATACAGATCGAACTTGATCAATAGTGAAACGCACGTCACTAAAGAGTAAATATAATGAAGGCTTAACAAATCGTCCTTGTATAATTATTATATATACTAGTTAGATCATATATTCGATGATAAAGACTGTGGTAAGCAGCAAGTCATCCGATAGCTCAGTTGGTAGAACGTAGGAATGTAGTTTGTTAGGCGAAGTTGTCATCCTTAGGTCGTTGTTTCGAATCCGTGTAGCTAGATTAATATAAATAGATACATAGATAGAATAGGAAGAAGAATATTGTGAGCCGAACATACTAAGCACTAACTTGCGCGCTATCACACATACCTTATCTAGCTACCTACATACATATATGATGGCTGCAAACTCTGTTAAGAGTATTGCAATCGCTAGTCAGATTATAGAAAATGGTGCACTTTAGGCTACCATCAGCCACACGAACCTGTAACATATCCTGAACAAGCAATGCTTGTGCTTTGAATGTTTTTTAAATGAGGAAAGGCCTTGCACTCGACCAATCCCACTTTCTGAGCATCCAAAACACTACTCGAAAAGGAGAACTGGTCAACATCATCGGATGCTTCCGAAGCCGCAGGTTTTTGGGGGTATTTTTTCAGAGTTTGCCTCTCTCTTAGAAAGGTGTTCTGACAACAGCTGTGGGCCTTTCACTTCCAGGTGGAAAAACAACAACAAAACATAATTACGTTCATACATACAAACAAAACAGACATACTTACATATATTTATGCATTCAAACATACATACATACATACATACATACGCACATACATACATACACACATACATATATTCATACATACATACTCACATACATATATACATACATACATATATATATTCATGCACACAAACTTCCATACATACACACATACATATATTCATACATACATACACACATACATATATACATACATATATACATATATTCACACGAAAGAACATACATATATTCACACATACATACATATATAAGATATTTAGACATCGTTATCTCTTCATCGGTATGATGTTACGTGAATAATTAGAAATATAGCTGTTTTTGTATATCTTACCCTTGATTATTATTTTTTTCTATTTGATATATTTTCAACACCATCTTCATTGAATTTCATTCTCTCATCATCTCTATATCTGCAATATATTACAAGGCGTTGACTGTTGAATAATAATCAGAATATTTAATGATAAAAGTGTTGATTTTTAAACTGTAAGTCGTTTTGCGGTTTTTTTTATTTGATTTTGTACATAATTTGAAGCTAACAAAAACCCACCAACACAGATATACAGGCACGCAGTGATGATAACATAGGCGAAACTTGGCCTTAATATATATACACACACAAATATATATATATATATATATATATATATATATATATATATATATATATATATATATATATATATATATATATATATATATATAGTAATAATAATAAAATTGAAGACTAAAATCCAGAGAGGGCTCGATAAGGAAAATATATATCAAATATATAAGAACCGAAGAGCATATATATATATATATATATATATATATATATATATATATATATGTATATATATATATATATATATATATATATATGTATATATATATATATATATATATATATATATATATATATATATATATATATATATATATATATATATATATATACAAATATTAATAAAATAGATGTTCTTTTGATCAATTACATTTTATTATACATATTTCGGATGTACAACAGTACGTTGTATTTTGTCTGATGAGGACGTACTGCTGAACATCCGAAATATGTATAATAAAATGTAATTGATCAAAAGAACATCTATTTTATTAATATTTGTATTTTAATATTAATAACTCTGGAAAATTATTTTTCATAGAGTGCTTCCAATCTACTGTAAAACTCATTCTTTGATATACTCATTGAATCTTGTTTAACTCTTTAATATATATATATATATATTTATATATATATATATATATATGAAAATGTATGACCCCGACGGCAGAGCTCAAGCCGTTTCGACGGCTATTTCTGGAATAAATGCTGGACTAAATGCTGAATTTAGTCCAGAAATAGCCGTCGAACGGGCTTGAGCTCTGCCGTCAGGGTCATACATTTTCCTATCACCCACTCTACTACCCTAAGTATTGAGTACTCTGGTGCGTTATGGTCCATCTGGTTCCTTACCACAACTCCTTCGTTATATATCTATCTATCTATATATATATATATATATATATATATATATATATATATATATATATATATATATATTTCCCACGTTTCCACACCACCTGCGTATCCTCACATAAACCTACTCTGCCTCCGGATTCGCACGCCCTCTTCCCCCCACCCCCTACGGCCCCTCTCCTTCACACGCACACACACAAACGTACACCTACGCACATACCCCCCCCCCCCCGTTCGGACGCCCTCCTCCACTGTTTCATTCTCCCCTCTCCCCTCCCCCACCCACCACCACCTCTACACGCCTCAGACCCTTTCACCACTTGTTTTCTTTTTAATTCCTTTTCCCTCATTTTAATTTTTCTCCCCTTTTTAATGTCTTTCCACCACTCGCCCTCACGCCCTCGGAACTCTTTAAGGATAAATATATATCAAATATATAAGAACCCTAGAGCTTCAGAAGATCCCGTTAAGGGTGAAAGCAGCGAATCTTTACTTAAGCTTTAATCTGTTATTTTAATAAATATATATTCGTAGAATCGAGACGTATCTGAGGACCGCGCGATTTCAGAGTCAGGTGTAATCACCACATCGATCGTGTCTCGAGCTGGTCCCCCGAGAAACAATTGTAATATGTCCAATAAATTCCTTTCGTCGCAACACTGATTCTCTTTTTCTGTTATATATATATATATATATATATATATATATATATATATATATATATATATATATAGGAACGAGTAGGACCCCGACGGCTGAGCTCAAGCCGTTTCGACTTGAGCTCAGCCGTTTCGCTTGAGCTCAGCCATCGGGGTCCTACTCGTTCCTATTACCCACTCTACTACCCTAAGTATTGAGTACTTTGGTGCGTTATGGTCCACCTGGTTCCTTACCACATTTCCTTCGTTATATATATATATATATATATATATATATATATATATATATATATATATATATATATATAGGAACGAGTAGGACCCCGACGGCTGAGCTCAAGCCGTTTCGACTTGAGCTCAGCCGTTTCGCTTGAGCTCAGCCATCGGGGTCCTACTCGTTCCTATTACCCACTCTACTACCCTAAGTATTGAGTACTTTGGTGCGTTATGGTCCACCTGGTTCCTTACCACATTTCCTTCGTTATATATATATATATATATATATATATATATATATAGAGAGAGAGAGAGAGAGAGAGAGAGAGAGAGAGAGAGAATAGGAATCGCAATCGTGAGGTTGAACTACTGATACAATTCATATCATATTTTGCAGCTAAGTTTACAGGGACAGCGGGAAAAATAATGTCTTGAACAAGAACAGAAAATGACAATCGAACCGGCGCTCTCTGTTCATAGATCATAAGAACGCTATATAGATGTGGAGAATTGGCAAAGTCGTTAGAACAGTTTAAATCTCATCGAAATCAATTATTCTTTTCCCTAGAATTGTTTTTCATACGCTGACGCGTATGTGTATATGTGTGTGCGTGTGTGTATGTGTATATGCATACATTTATAAGTATGAGTATATAGATATAAACGTGTAAACACAGACACACTTCAAAACTACACACTCACAGATATACATTCACACAAACGCACATACATTTACACAAACACACACATACATTTACACACACACATACATTTACACAAATACGCACATACACTCACACAGCGTAGATTTTTCCCTACCCCCTTCCTTCCATTTACACATACACACATTCACGCAGGCAGCAGGCGTAAAGAGAGAGGGATGGTAGAGGTAGTCAAACTACTCTCTGTTTACGTGTTGTGACAGAACGCACAAATTTATATATGGATTATTTCATAGTCGAGAGGGTGGTGGATGGGCAGAATCGGCAGGGCGCCTAACAACATGATGTGTAGCATAGAGTTATGGCCCTTTACGTTTTGAGTTCAAATACCGCCGAGGTTGGCTTTGCTTTTTATCTCTGCAGGGTCGGTAAAATAGAATACCAATACCGAACTGGGTTCGATTTAATCGACTTTGCCCTCCCCAAAAATTGCTGGCCTTGTGCCTAAATCAGAAACCATTATTTCATGGTCGATTAAAAAAAGTACCAGTACTGTACTAAGGTCTATTCTTTCTCTATAACTCTTTCTTACTCCCTCTCTATTCTTCTCTCTCCTTTTTTCGAAGAAATTGTTTGTGTGCAGACCGGGAGATGTATAGGCTCCACCAGGTTTGAAATGCTTTTAAACGCTCACCTATGACTCCATCAGGAGCTACATCTCCACGAATATATACATTTGTTTTGTCAACCACTTATACTGATTACTGTGTATTAGAAGCAAGTTATGGAAATTGAATAGCGTTTTGACAGTAATTATTAAGAAGTATGAATAAAAGTAATTCAGTTCATGAGTGGGATATCGGTATCATTTTCAAAAGGCAATCTAAAGGTTGGGGATACAGATTAACACACTTGGTAAGAATCAAATATTTAATTACTTTCTGGTATATGTTCAATATTGGGTCTTCATATAACATAGAATAGGATATGCCGCAAGCTATTATTTTAATACCAATATATTGACGTAAACAAGTTCTATTTCTGTCATAATTTTATTATTATTGTAATCACAAGTGTTTAAATATCATGGTCAAATAATTATCTGCTGCAGTTGATGCATTATTATATTTAATATCACACAATGGTCTTAAAGCGTCTAATATTAGCATAGCCACTCCACTAAAAGGTTAGGAATGGGCGTATGATACGATAATAAAGTCGTCAAGCATCGGTTTCGAAGTTATTGTTTCGAAACTTGGTTATTTTAGGTGGAAATAACTAAAGACATAATTTGCATGAAATCCAAAATCTGGCGATGCTAAAATACTTAGTGCAGTGGGCTAATAATATTTTAAAAATTAAAATAGGAAGAATTCTAGTCAAAACTTCAAGAGAGATAGCCTCGAAATCTTAATTAAAACGATAATGATTTCTACTATAGGTACAAGGCTAGCAATTTTGGAGGAAGGGAAATTCGATTTAATCGACTCCACTGCATTAATGGTACTTTATTTTATAGACCCCGTAAGGATGAAAGGCAAAGCTAACCCCGGCGGGAGTTAAACTCAGAATGTAAAGTGCCATCATTTTAAGCAGCGAAGCACGGGGTCCGACGTTCTAACGATTCTGCCAAATGTACCTGTAACACTGTAATACCGTGGCAAGTGATTCTTATGTTGGCAATCCGGAGATAACTCCGGATATGAGTAAAACATTGTCTTCCATGAAGCATAGTCTTTATCATAGATTTTACCTTTACTCAGATGGTAACTAAAAATAAAAAAGATTGTTTTACTGGTAAACCCGTTGTTGCTAGATATTGCTTCAGCCTTGTTTGACTACTGATAAGTATATGTCTATAGGCGGGAATTGGCAGAGTCGTTAAGACGTCAGATAGAATACTTTACGGTATTCGTCCCACATCATTGCGCGCCCTGAGTTCAAATCCCACCGAGGTCAACTTTGCTTTTCATCCTTTCGGGGTCGATAAAAAAAATTACCAGTCCAGTACTGGGGTCAATTATTCCTCTATAGTAAAAGTCGGAGAGGGTTGGGCTCCACCAGGTTTAAAAGTACCCTACAACTCCACACTCCACAAGGAGTTATGGGATCTTTATCCCTTATCCCTTATGTATATGTCGACTGCACTAACCCAGGTGTATATGTAGTAGGGTAATTATTATTACTATTATTTCAGCTAAGGATGAAATGTGGGTCGGCAGACTATATGATGCGTCGGATAACATGATTTGCCGCATAGAGTTACACTCCTTTACGCTCTGAGTTCATATTTAGTGGAGGTTAGCTTTGCCTTTCATCCTTACAGGGTCGATAAATTAAAATACCAGTCACACACTGGGGTCGGTTTAATCGACTTTCTTCTCATCCCAAAATTGCTGGCCTTATGCCTAAATCAGAAATCATTGGATTGGCAGTATCGATAGAGGATTGGACGCCATGCTTTGCAGCATAGAGTTACGGCCCTTTACGGCCTGAGTTCAAATCCCGCCGAGGTTAACTTTGCCTTTCATCCTTACGGAGTCGATAAAATAAAGCACCAGTAAATCACTAGTAGTAGTAGTAGTAGTAGTAGTAGTGGTGGTGGTGGTGGTGGTGGTGAGGGTGATGATAGTAGTAGTAGTAGTAGTAGCAGCAGTTCCTCTGATAAGCATCAGAAACTGATGCTTATCTCTAGTTTCCATAGTTGTAATAATATATCACCTAAACTCCTCCATTTCAAGGTGACAATGTTTATCTACGGACATTTCCCCGCAGCGATAATTGAACACAAAACTACAATTTCTCATGAAATTTACAGTACTGCAGTATAGTTTTTCACCACAGTATTTTACCCACCTGCAATTTGTTTGGCTAATTTTGCCATGGATACATCCTTAGATACTAACAACTGACTCATCTTCATTGAACAGCAAATGGTGTCTAAATAATAAACCCTAGTCTTTTGTCACCCCTACTGCGAAATTACCGCCAAAACGTTCTATTCATTTCATTCCATTAACGAGAGATAATAATCTGTTGAACAACCAGCCAGAGAGAAGTATGGAGTATGTTGCTCATTCCTCTCTTCTCCTTACTTCCATTTTGTTTTTATTGTAAACAATACACAATTTAATTGAAATTTGTTGAATAAAATAACGCTCGGTTTATCAACTTGGCAATTTAGTAACATTCCTCTTAATAGGAATATTCTATCCATGACAGATTGTTACACATATGGAGATTTCAGCGAAGAACACGCAAACTATTCAGTTAGATGTATTGGATTAGATATGAAAATTCAACGTCTCCGCAATCAGCGTATTAAAGCGCCAAAAAGGAGATACAACTTTTCCGCTCTTCAGCTATGTGGCTGACGCTTTATCAACAGAATCATCTTCTATTCTCTGTAGCATTTTGCTGAATATATTTGGCGGTGTGACACATATCATGTGAAATTATATATGAGAGACTATATGACATAGATATCATCTTCCAGTTCACATGGGAGAAAAATGTATTCCCCCCGAAATTATAGAATGTAATTTAGCAGTTATAATGAGATTATTTTTATTCTATTTTATTATTTTAGGGTATTGATATGCTTTAAGAAACGAAGTACTAAGTCAAATGTAGGCAATTATAGCGAGTTGGCAAAAAGCAGTCAACATACGTATTGTCAGTGCTATTCCATTATATTTACAGACAATTGTGTTGGAAATTTAAAAATACATGTAAGAAAATATGGAGAACATATGAAGATGAAACAATATAACATAAAATTATAATTTGAACGTTAACAGTCTATCCGCACCCTAAAAAACGTCTCAACTAACATAGAAATCAGTTAAAACAATAATCCTGACATTTCTCAAGATGTATATGTTTGTTTAGTCATCAAACAAGTTCGTTAATCTGTCGTATAAAATGCATCGGTGTTTTTGTCGGCTCTATGTTGTCTAAGTTCAAATTCCGTTGGGGTACACTTTGCCTTTCATTTTTTGAGGCTGATAAATAAAGTTCCCGTACACTACTGGGTCGATTCTCTCTCAATCTCTCTCTCTCTCTCTCTCTCTCTCTCTCTCTCTCTCTCTCTCTCTCTCTCTCTCTCTCTCTCTCTCTCTCTCTCTCTCTCCTCTCTATCTATCTATCTATCTACCTCTATCTTTCTCTCTCGCTCTCCCTGGAAGAAGATGGGGGTATTCCGATCTGGAGAAGGAAGGGTTCCGCCAAGTTTAAAATACCCAAAACATGACATAAGTGATGACGGAACTCCTACCACACCGTTAGAATATAACGGTTCTATCGTTCTTCTTTTCTTTTACTGTAATCAAATTTGAAAGAATAAAAATCGCATCTAGAAGTTCGATTCACACACACACGTTCACACACACACACACACACACACACACACACACACACACACACACACACACACACACACACACACACATTTTGACGACAAAAATTAAACAGCCACTGCTTCCCCTTTGCTGACGTAAGAGAAAATGAAAAATGACACATTGTGCATACCAACGTCACTTGTTATATATGTGTGTGCATGTGCAACCTTCAATATTTCCTGAAAACTCTACCAAGCAACGGCGGGAACCTTCTGTCCAACCCAATATATGTATTGATATAATAGATGGGCACAGGTGACGAATTGACAGAGTCGTTAGAACGTCGGATAGAATACTTTAAGGTATTCGTTCCGGCTCTCTGCGATCAAATCCTTCCAAGGTTAACTTTGCCTTTCTTCTTTTCTAGGTCGTTAAAAAAAGTACCAGTCTAGTACTGGGGTAGATTCTTCCTCTATATTTCTTTCTCATTTCCTCTTTCTATCTTTCTCTAGAAGAAATCTGCTGTACTCAGTCCTGGATAGGGATGGACTCCACCAGCCTTAAAATGGCCAAGAAACGCCGTATGCCAAAACGGCGCCCCTACGACTCTTTCGGGAGTAACGGGATCATACCATACATACAATAGATGGGCACGTAATGTTTGAATACAGGCTACTTAAATGCCCCTTGGGACTTTTTAAAATAATTTCGTTTTAAATAAAGAACCAAAGCTTCCCCGGACTCTCAACAGATCGGAGTCATTATGTCAAAC
>OZ024745.1:126064306-126081806 GCA_964016885.1 Eledone cirrhosa
TTTCTTTCCTTTTATTGTTTATTTATTATTTATTATTTTTTATTTTCTTAGTTTATAGATACATCTATATTAAGCAGTCTGCCAATACCGTTGAATACTGACCTCTCCCCCCCTCCCACCTAATTTCTGTATCTTGATCTAAATGTGTGTGCCAGTGTTTATGTGAGTGAATTAATATCCATGTGCTTAGGATTTTATATCCACATATATATATGTGAGTGGGGGTGTGTGTGTGTTTGTATGTTCGTAGTTATGTGTATGTTTATGCATATACGCGCGTGTGTGTATGATTGTACGGATATGTATGACTATGTGAATATGTATATACACTTATTTCATATTTATGTGTCTATACGCATCTTATCTGTGCATTATAAACTTACAGAGACATTAACCTTGAAATTTTGTACTTGCATCCATCCTTTTGATATGCGTATACAAGTTGTAAATACATTTTTGTAAAATATGTGTAAGGGTAGTTACATATATATACACACACTGAATTGCATTAAACCTTTTGTATTTTCATTGGTCAATTTTGTTCCCAAACTGACCTGAAATTTTGAATTGTTGTTATTATCAATAAATATATTTCATTATTTCTGAAGACGGCGTATATATGTGTTGGTATGTATATTTAATATTGATAGTTTGTATAATTTTGTATAATTTTGTACATAGATCTGTTGAATATGCATGCCAATTCTAACACATATATATCCTAGAAACGATCGTTAAATAATGAACTTTTTTTGTTTAATATAAGGAACTGTTTTCATTGTTTATTCATTATTTGTTTAATATTTTATCTTGACTCTGTATACCGTTTATCTTTCACCGAAAGTGATTTTTCATTACATCTCTTCTTTCCATGATATCCGGAATACATTGAGTTCTTCATACGGATTGGACACTACCGTAAACTCTTGGTAGATTTATCTACATATATATATATATATATATATATATTTATATATATATATATAGAGAGAGAGAGATATACACACGTTTGTGATGTGTCTGTGTGTATATATGTATATGTGTATATATATATGTGTATGTGTGTGTATCCAGACATATACAGGCATATATATATATATATATATATGCCTGTATATGTCTGGATACACACACATACACATATATATATATACACATATATCTGCCTGTATATATATATATATATATATGCCTGTATATATATATATATATATATATAATCGAAGGTCAAACAAACACGCATAGCGAATTGTTACATAAAATATTATTAGTTTAACGATTGTGGGAAAAAGAAAAAGCGTGTCTGGATGTATCGGATATTAGTCCTTCATCGGGAAAGAATGATTCTAGGAGTCGAGGACAGGTTATTTAGGGAGATAAAGGGGACAGAGTTGCTGATATGTGTATGTGATGCATATTCTGAGTGGATCCCTTTGTTCCAGGTGTTTCCGTAAATGTGTGAGCGTATTATACATGTATAGATAGATATTTGTGTTGTGTGTGTTGGTGGGAGCACTGTATTTGTGTTGTGTGTGTGTTGGTGGGAGCACTGTGTTTCTGTTGTGTGTGTTGGTGGGAGCACTGTGTTTCTGTTGTGTGTGTTGGTGGGGGCACTGTGTTTGTGTTGTGTTGTGTGTGTGTTGGTGGGAGCACTGTGTTTGTGTTGTGTGTTGGTTTATCCCGGTTTCAATCGGAGGTAACCACAGTAAGGTACTCAATACATGGCAGAATATAAATATTTAATATAGAAATGGCTTCTACAGGACTAGAACTGTTTCATTCGGAGGAAATCATCAGGAAAGCCTTCCTAAAGTATAATAAGGCACACACACAGATATACACATACAGACACCCACACATACACGCGCTCACTCCCATTTGAAATATTGATTTCTTATATAGGCACAATGCCAGTGATTTGGGGGGAGGGGAAAGTCGATTAAATCGACCCCAGTGCGTGACTGGTACTTTATTTTATCGACCCCGTGAGGATGAAAGGCAAAGTTAACCTCGGCGTGATTTGAACTCAGATCATAAAGGGCCGTAACTTTGCTGCAAAGCATAGCGTCCGACTCTCTACCGATACTGCCAATCCACCGCCCGACACCCATTTGAAATATTGCCGTCCATTTTTGTTCTAGTTATATAAATAGTAACATACAAAACTTTATAAAATTATACCAGAGTAGGACCACACAACTGTCGATCCTTCGAAAAATTTAAATCTCAAAGCGTTGACGAAGCGTAGGGGAAGATGAAGTTGTGCATTTGATGGGGTGGCATATAAAGAACCTTTTTCGTTCCTGGATCAATGTAATGACTTGCCTTTATAAAAGTATATTTACAAACATTTGACAAATACAAATCAAAATAGAAACTTTAAAATATAAACTTATGCAAACGGGATAACGGTGTATTGAAGTTTCAGCAAAGTTCGGGTGATATGTTAAAGGTTATACTTTATATATACAGTGTATCCCCAGCATTCGCGGTTCCGATTATTCGCGTAATTTTCTTTAGAACCTACCTAATAATTGTTCGTGGAATCCACCACATAGTCGCAGAATCGTAAATGTCTTCCGTGATTTTTTTATGGTTTTTTTATCATGGCAATATATATTTTTTCACGTTTTTTAACGCTAAATTATTAATAACAATATACTGTATTTGTTGGCCTATATTTTACATTATGTTTTGACACGTTTATAGGCATTTTTATGGGCCACGTCCGGTATTCGCGATTTTTCACACTACGCGGGTGCTCTTGGAATGTAGTTTCCGGTAATACCGGAGGACATCTGTACACTCTATCGCTTGGAAGTTACTCAGTTATTATGATTCAGAGTTGGTACTGTATGAAACTATTTAATTATTGATGTTTTGTGTTTGTATTTTGTCGTATTTGGCGTAGACATCATATTTAAATCGATAATATACACAGCTTGAATTTTAATACTTATTTCACACACCACACCCCTCAGTTTGTCAAAGACAGAATAGCATTGATAGCGTAAAACGTATTGTAGCTATTTAACCCCAGGTTATTCCTAGTCGTGTAGACCTATGATCAACAGTATTTAGCTGTAACCATCCTGTTTTCTTCTAGCCGTCGTGCACCACAGAGTACATTATTCCATGTGTTCTTTTTTATTTAATTATAATTGTATTTATAAAAATAAAATTTTATTTGCTGTGAATTGTGTTGGACTGGAATGAATTATAGAACGTGGTTTGTGGTAGATTTATCTGCTACTTCTTCTAGCAGGTCGAGCTACTACGTAGAACCTCCCTTGTTGGTTCGGGATGGTATCTGCTAAATAGCCAGGTGATCATCAATCATTCTTCACAGCAGCTCTCTAGATGTGTGAGTTCTAGTTAAGAGACATTCGGTGCTCCCCATCAACAGGAACGTCAAAAACAACATAGACACATAACCTATAACATACACTCGTGTATGAAACCCATTACCTTCAGATATAGTACACATTCCGATTAAACGCCTTCACTTTCACCTGGTCAATATTTCTAATATTAGCAAATGAAGCTAAACCATATGTTAAAGTAACCGTTATATTTGTCCCATCTGTTTCTGATTTCCGGTTAATATAAACTTGTGTAAACTTCTCCGAATTGAGAGATCACAGATCTGGTTCTATGAGCATGTAGTTAGAATGTCTCAGGAAAGAATCGCAGGACAGATTTTACGGGCGAAACCAACAATTAGGAGACCCAGGATGTAGACCCCGAGCAAGATAGTTGGATAACATCGATGAGCTGGGCTAGTTACTCTTGGGATCCAGCCGGATAAGTTGGAGACGGTTGCTTCTGACAGAACTCGCTGGAGGGAGTATTTGAGGACTCTGCCCCCACGACCCTCTCAGGAATACCGTATTTCCTGGCGTCGAAAACGCTACTTTTTTTTTCAGAAAATAAGTCTCAAAAATCTACCATGCGTCCTGGAGGCCGAAAGAGGTTTATTATTTTTTTTCAAAATTTTGGTTGTCAAAAATAGGGTGCGTCCTCGTGGACGATGCGTCTTCGGCGTCGGGAAATACGGTAAGTGGGAGAAGAAAAGAAGTTCAAACTCAGCTGCAATGCAACACAATCAGCTAGGAACTTCAATGAAGTTTGGGCCAAGGAAATATTAATGAATGCACTGTACAACGTTGGTCTAAAAACTTCCGACGTGGAAATTAGGGTTTTGACAAATTGTTGATTAAAGATAAGAATAATATTTTATTCATTATTTCTATAAAACCTGTATATAAAATTATGTGATTCTATCAAAACACGTAAAGAGAGAGGAGGAGTAGTTTAACTACCTCACACTACTCCTCTCTCTTTACGCCAACTGCCTGTGTGAATGTATGTGTGTGTAAAAGGAAGGAAGGTGATGGTGAAAAAACTATAGCAAAATAGCTGCTGGCGTTCAATTTGTTATGCTGTGTATGTGTGTATGTGTCTGTATGAATGTATGTTTGTGTTTGTTTGAATGTATGTCTGAGTGTATGTTTTCGTTAGTGTGTCTGTGTTTACACGTTTATATTTATATACTCATACTTATAAATGTATGCATATACACATACACACATACGCGTCAGCATGTCGAAAAAAAAAACCTAGTTACATAAACGTTCAGCGTATATGTACAAATGACACACCGGATTAGACGTATGAGTAGCTTTGGGGCAATATCTAATTGCTGGGACAAATCTGAGGTTAGAACTCAGGACTTTATATTGGAAAAGTGAACTTCTTATTGTAGCAACATGATTGAGATAGGACTGCAGTGTGTGAGTGTGTGTGAATTTTAAAGAGTTACAGACAAATATATATATAGAAATGAATATACAAACAACGTATTATTATGGTTGGCCGTGGATTGGCAGTATCGGTAGAGGATCGGACGCCATGCTTTGCAGCATAGAGTTACGGCCATTTACGATCTGAGTTCCAATCCCGCCGAGGTTAACTTTGCCTTTCATCCTCACGGGGTCGATAAAATAAAGTACCAGTCACGCACTGGGGTCGATTTAATCGACATTCCCCTCCCCCAAAATTGCTGGCCTTGTGCCTATATAAGAAACCATTATTATGATTGGCGGTGGATTGGTAGTATCGATAGAGGATCGGGCGCCATGCTTTGGAGCATAGAGTTACGGCCATTTACGGTATGAGATGAAATCTCACCGAGGTTAACTTTGCCTTTCATCCTTACGGAGTCGATAAAATAAAATACCAATAATACACTGGGATAATTGCTGGCCTTGAGCCAAAAGTAGAAATAATAATAATAATAATTATTATTATTATTATTATGATTATTATTATTATTATTATTATGATTATTATCATTATAAAAGTAGAAACAATTATTATGGTTGATTATATGGTGTAGGTAAATGAGAAGTATTTTTCCCCCTCGAATATGACGTGTGAGAGATCTCCATTGGCCGTTTTCAGCAACATAGAATAACCCATCATGCTTAAGCAACCTTACAAAAACATTAGGTGTGTTCACATATTTTAACAGTACATATCTCAATGTCACTGAGTAGTAGTAGCAGCAGTAGCAGTAGCAGCAGCAACAGCAGTAGTAGTAGTAAATGAATGAATATATACTCGGTAATTATTCAAGGGCGAAATAGCTAGGTAGATTACCAGCTGATTCATTACGTATTAAAAGCAGCTTCAAATACACTAATTTTACATTATCTATATAATACAACAAGCTGGCCCCGTGCCGTAAAAAATGACGGCTAATTGTAATATGTATACATAATATGAAAGAAGATGTTTGTTTGTTTGTTGACCTCTTCCTTTCTCAATCAACGATATCAGCCCTTCCTTTCTCAGTCGAAGTTATCACCCCTTCCTTTCTCAGTCGACGATATCACCCCTTCCTTTCTCAGTCGACGATATCACCACTTCCTTTCTCAGTCGACGTTATCACCTCTTCTTTTCTCAGTTTGTCATCACCACTTATTTCCTTAGTCATCTCTTGTGACGGACAAATACACAAGCGTATTATATTTTAGTAGATTGTGGTGAAATAAACAAAGTGTAGTCTACTTTCACCATCAAATTTATTGGGCTAAGTCATCTGCTATAGACTAGTTCTCTATCCAGAGGTATACTTCTTCTGATCTATATCTGTAATACTTATGGTTCGTAGAAAGATTAAAATATCAATATAAATTAAAGAAACTTTCAGTAAACTTTAAAGAACTTTGTACTAAATAAAACATTCTCTAGTCATGAATTTTATGTCTCCAACATCAGACAATAAAATATTCTCTAGAGTTTAGTATATCTACAAATTTTTACAACCGTCACTGACTGTCTTTGTATAAAAGTCTGTTATTTTTAGAGATAGTTATAATAGCTGAACACAGCAGAACGTGACAAGGATAGGAAAGCAAACATATAAACAAGTTTAATAATGTAAAACAAAATGAACAATTTCCATTTTGTTTGCAACTAACTCAAGATATATTTACAAAAACGAAATATTATATATATGTAGATCTCGTTCGTTTTCATGTCAAAGTTTGTATCTATTTGTACACGCACATGGTGGAAGATATTTACATATGAATATATGTATATATGTATGTATATATATATCTGCGTATATGTATGTATTTATATATATATATATATATATATATATATATATATATATATATATATATATATACTTGGGGAGGGTCATATATATATATATATATATGCTTACATATGAAATTTTGAATTTCTTCAGGTGTTCCGTTATTTACTACAGTAATCACAGGTGTGTCTCGAGGTCATATTATTTGTAAAAGGAGAAAATATATAAGAGAAGCGATTGTCAACTCGAAATGAAAAGACGAAACTGTGCTGTGTTCCAAATAACTTGGGCCATTTTATCTTCAATTCATTTAATCCAAACTGAATTACTTTCTATATTGTCTGGCATGGCTCAAGTACTTAGCCATAATGCAGTCTAAAACTTTTTTCTTTGTATCAACAATATTTTACTAGGGAATTACTCACACGCTTTTCTATATTAAAAAAAAATTATTGTATGTATTAAAATTAAGGCGGCGAATTGGCAGACTCGTTAAGACGTTGGATAGAATGCTTTACGGTATTCGTGCCACATCATTGCGCGCTATAAGCTCAAATTCCGCCGTGGTCATGTTTGCCTTTCATCCTTTCGAGGTCGATAGAAAAGTACTAGTCTAGTACTGGGGTCAATTATTCCTCTATAGAAATAATTGGCTGTGTTCAGACCTGGAGATGGTTGGGCTCCCCCAGATTTTATAATGCCCTAGACACACCGTATGATGGTGCCTCTACGACTCCACTAGGAGTTATGGGATATTTATATTAAAATTAACTTAAATAGTTAGGGTGATTTAAGTACAGAGAAATTTTGCTTTTGTTCTTTTTTATGTATACTGCATCTAGGCTTATATTGTATATTTCTCCTTTCTTTTTGAAAGAAGCTTGAAGTGGTTTAGGAGGGATTTGGCCCATATTTCTAACAAATCATCTCACAATAATACTCATAGATAAGAATATACTTGCAAATGTTCAAATATGTATGCAAATGTTGTTATCAGATAATTTACATATTTTGGTTTCTATGATTTTTATTGCAGAATGAATAACAATTCTTCTTAGCTAATACAATTCTTCTTAGCTAATACAATTCTTCTTAGCTAATACACTTTATTCAGACTCCTAAGATGCATAGATTTCAACTAGTCAGTTTGATAAACAATTAGAAATCAATGCCTATCAAAGGAATGCATAAGTCTTCGACAAGCTATGAATTTAAACACTGTAAGCATCTATTAATTTACTCTATTGCCATTCCTGTATTTGGTCGAATAACAACTGTTTTATAGAATCCGAAACAACAAATAATTCCAGTGGACAGCTGATGAGTGGGAAATCTTCATGTGTCCGTCTTCTCTAAGTTTTCCATGTCCTTCCTTTGCCTCACTTATTAATTGTTGACTTATAATGTATTACATTACTACTAGCAGAAAAACCACCCTTCGGGTAGTTTTCTGCTAGCATATTGATATTATACGCAAGTATATCTGCATGTAGATATGATTCATCAAATAAAATCGTAATTGACAATATACACAGAAATTGAACGAAGACTGCGTTACACTGTCTTATGTAATCAGTAACGTAATCCATGATACATTAAAAAAGATGATATTATATATAAACTGCATTAGGAGAAAATTAGTGACGGAAATATATGAATGTTTATTTAAGCGATCGCTAACCGGAAGTGTTGACATTTGAAAATTTTAAAGAAATGAATCTTAAAATAAGCAACAAAATTATTTATATTTAATCAAGAATAACGAAATTTAGTAGATAAATTATGTAATATTCAATAATTATTTATTCAAAGTAATCCAACTTTTTTACAAACGGGATAAAAAAAATATATTCTGGACGCAGTCCCTCACTCCTTACTTTATTATAGTTTAGATTACTGGCGAATATGTTGTTTGTTACTTTAGATTCTAAAGAACCTGATAGCATTACTTCTGTTTTTTGAAAGCTATAAATAATATTTTACTGATCAACTCTCTATGTTTGGATTATAATGATTACATATTTAAGTTAATTGTAGCATATTCAAATATTGCAGATCAACAAGAGACCCGCTGAATGATCGCTTGACCTGTGAAAATTACCGGCTAAGTCTCCTTCAAATCACAACATATCGTCTTATAAAAGGGAAACATCGGACGTTAGTAACTGATAACCCCAAAAGAAGGTCACTCACAAGTTTTGGGTCAACTCGTGGCTATTATAAATGACACTGATACTGTGAGGTCGAACTGATGAGTTAATCATTGCAAAGTGAAAATTGTATTCGTTCGGTTATACTGCACATACAAACAGCCTTCTGCTATTATTAGGAAAGCTTATCATCTGAAATTCAAGACATCGTCGAATCTTCCTCATTCCCGCGAGATGTCTTGCATCTTTGCTATTTTTTGCGCCGCATTTGCCCTGCAAAACACTTTTAGATGTACGATTATTAAATATGTATATGTATCAGATATAACTGTAGCAGTATCATATTTACGTGTAAGAACGCCAAACGAAACTGACTACCTTCATATATGATATGCATGAGAAGATGTCTCTAGTCGTCTGCGCATGTTTTGCTTACTTATCTCTATGCATTATGCATATCTGACTGTACTCATATACAAACATATACTCCCACCTCTACATGCATTGAGTATGAATGTGTATAAATACATTGCTACTCTTATCCATTTTAATCATATCCCGGTGATGTCAAAGTTTGTCTATAAATATGTCTGGGTTAGGAAATTCCATTTAACGAAAGTTATTTTAGCTTAGCTCTAAATATATTTTTCTACCTTGACATAAAAGAACAACGCGTTCGCTTTTTACTGCTCTTGGTAGGGTTGTCTAATTGCAGGGGGAGAAAGGTTGTTATGTCTTTCATATTCAGCAGCATCAATCAATCGCATTACGAACACACGTATTTCAAGCTACATTTCTATCTAACCTTGAATATAGAGATACAGAAGAAAACTACCTCTAGCGGCTATTACTTACAGCGAAAACAAATACATGTCTAGGAAACAAATCATAGGTGTGATTTCAAATGACTAGTTTTCACCTCTCTCTCTCTCTCTCTCTATATATATATATATATATATATATATATATGAAAATCACCTATTCAACTCTATCACGTGCTTTGTATTACACCTTACATAACAAATACCTACATGATCACCACATGCCTCTCTAACAAATTGCACACTATCTTAAACATTTCTAACAATTATAACATGCTTTAACACCCCACACAAAATATGTTTATTTCAACTGCATGATAACTCTTTCCTCATACATGCCTTATTGACTGTATTTACTCCTGCATTGTACACCACTTTTCCTTGCTTATAACTTTTTTGCCTATACTTTTTGCTTATACCTCTTACACTTTCAACCAGTGCTCCCTGTAATTCTGTTCTCTCAAGCATAACATCTTTTTAACTCCTGACTCTTACATGATGCCTATGACACTAACAACAATTATGTACCCTAAATATTCTGAATGACTAGGATTTTAGTCACGTGTTTCGACATTCCCTATGCTCTGATGGATCCAGACTTCCCGCTGGAAGAAACAATTGTCAGCAAATAAATGTTCTAAACTAAAATTTGATCGTTTTAACACTTTGTATATATATATATATATGAAAAGTGTCAGGACTTTGACGGCTGAACTCCGGCCATTTCGACAGCTAGATCCGAACTAGTAGTAGAGTCGGTAATAATAGTGTCTTCAGTTCTGTTTACATGACACCACAACAGCAAGAATGATGAAGTCTTTCTACTGACATGGCTTTAAAGAGACTGTTTGCATAACTGCAAACTAATCGAATATTGTGAATTGGCAGTATCGGTAGAGAGTTGGACGCCATGCTTTCTAGCATAGTTACGTCCCTTTACAGTCTGAGTTCAAATCCCGCCGAGGTTAACTTTGCCTTTCATCCTTACGGGGTCGATAAAATAAAGTACCAGTAATGTACTGGATAATTGCTGGCCTTGTGCTTAAAGTAGAAACAATTATTAATATTCGAAAAACTCAGATTGCCATATTTCCCGGCGCCGAAGACGCTTCGTCCTCGAGGACGCACCCGAATTTTGACAACCAAAAATTAAAAAAATAATAATAAATAACCTTCAGCCTCCAGGACGAATGGTAGATTCTTGAGACTTATTTTAGGAAAAAAGTAGCCGGGAAATACGGTACATTTAAATGATATAATATATACTATGTAGAAATAAATATTATATATATTTTTTATATATATAACATGTATCGTTTGATATTTAATATACTATTATATCATCTTTACCGCAATACCCCACCGGCCCCTTAGGCCCCAGCGCCCCCTGGAATTTCCTAATGCCCCCTGGGGGGTTGTAACGCCCACTTTGAGAACCTCTGATATATAGAAATATGTTTGTGTGTGTATGGGTGTGTGTGCGTGTGCGTCGGTGTGTGCATGTGCGCATGCATATTGATTTACTATATTATACACCTACATGCACTGATATAATTTTCTTATTGACGCTTCTAAACTTTGCATATAAATAATACTAACATTTCCCCCCGAAGCAGCACTCATACTTTCTTACGATTTCGCTTCATTATAGAATTACCATATCAAAGTCACCGAGACATATGAGTCATAGTTACTGGGAGTTGCGTAGGTTGAGTATACCTTCAGCTATATGGTTTCTTTCTGCTTATACCTATCAAGCTGTTTATTGCACTTCTGAAGCTATAGCATCTCAACTGCATATAATCTTTTTTACAACTACAGATGTAATTATTTTTACCTCTTCTGGGATTGTCACGCGGAAAAGTGCTTTGCAGCGTTCATATAAATATTTGTTTCTACTTTTGGCACAAGGCCAGCAATTACCCCAGTGCATTAGTGGTACTTTATTTTATCGACCCTGTAAGGATGAAAGGCAAAGTTAACCTCAGCAGGATTTGAAATCAGAAGGTTAACTTTGCCTTTTATCCTTACGGGTCGATAAAATAAAGTACCAGTAATGCACTGGGTAATTTCTGGCCAGTGCATTACTGGTACTTCATATAAATAATGCTGTAAAGATGATAAGCAGAACAAAATAACACAACGCTATCGGAAATTAGAGCAATCTACCCCCGGGGTCTGTTGTATATCTTTGAGTTTATTGTGGGGCACACTCTAGCTACGCCAGTGAACGGTAAAATGGTTAAAACAAACTGCATCAATACTGATATTTACGCGCGATTTGTAACAAAAGGATTTCACTTTAAATGTCCTCTCTGTCTCAAACAGTGGTTCCCAAACTTTTGTGCCCCATACCCCACCTCAACATCTCAAACATTTTCGTCCCCCACCTTGATTTAAAAACAGCGATGATCAACTACAAAATGTAAACAAATCAGCGTATGGGTGATGCCAGATGCACAATAACATGTGTGGAGAAGGTGAGACAGAGGTTTCAGACAGTAATTTGTTCCAAAGTTGCCTTGGTGTAAAAGTAATAAGGTAAAACCTGAAGTTTGCTCTCATTAACATCATTTTCAAATTGCCACCCTTTATTATTCAAAATTGGTCCCCTGTGGGGCGTGCGCCCCACGTTGGCAATCACTGAACTAAAAGTATATAGAGACTAGAAAAGCAGAATCGTCAATGATTTATGAATTCATAAGGTCCCTTTTGGGCTTGCCTGACCATGGACTTAATATTTGATGTAGTTGTCATTTCTTAGTTATCACTTAAATGCAGCGCAGCTTGTGGCTAAAACAACCAATGCTGTTCACATGTGTTCATTGGTTCGGTGGTATTGTTTTGCTACTTTAATTTTTACTTATGTATGTCTTGAAAATAGAGCTTTGCTGAAATATTGGTCATATTTTTGTTTCAAATTTTTGTGAGAAAGTTTTTAATTTCATTTCGAATTTCTACGAATAAAATATTTTATATCTAACACAGAAAAAATATTGGAAAGAAATTTTCGCACCAAACCATATGTATATTCTTCCTTAGAACCTGTTAGCGGAATGAACGAAAGTATATAAACTTGTTGCTTTTTAAATATAAATAGCCAGTATCAAAGGTATCAAGGTTTTATTAGTCTCTATATCAGTCGTAAATCTTAAACTGTTTGTTCTAAATATTGATTGTTTTTATATACTAGGATTTTTTTCCATACTCAGGCGCGTATGTGTATATGTATGTACGTGTGTGAATATGTATATGCAAACAACTATATGTATGAGTATATAAACATAAACGTGCAAACACAGACACACTTATAAAAATACACTCACAGACAAATACACACATACATTCACACGAACACACACATACATTCACACAATCACACATACATACACTCACACAAACACACACATACATTCACACAAACACACATACATACATTTACACAAACACTCACATACACATACACACACACACACACGTCGTAGTTTTTTCACTATCCCCTTCCTTCCTTTTACACACACATACATTCACGCAGGCAGCAGACGTAAAGAGATGGGAGTAGAATGAGGTAGTCAAACTACTCCTCTCTCTTTACGTGGTGTGACAGAATTGCAGAAATTTATATATAGGTGTTCGTGTGAATAAATCTGTGTTTGTGTGAATGTATGTGTGTGTTTGTGTAAATGTATCTGTTTTTGTGTGAATGTATGTGTGTGTTTGTGTGTGTTTGTGTGAATGTATGTTTGTGTGAATGTATGTGTGTGTTTGTGTGAATGTATGTGTGTGTTTGTGTAAATGTATGTGTGTGTTTGTGTGAATGTATGTGTGTGTTTGCGTGAATGTATGTGTGTGTTTGTGTGAATGTATGTGTTTGTTTGTGTGAATGTATGTGTGTTTGTGTGAATGTATGTGTGTGTTTGTTGGATGTATGTGTGTGTTTGCGTGAATGTATGTGTGTGTTTGTGTAAATGTATGTGTGTGTTTGTGTAAATGCATGTGTGTGTTTGTGTGAATGTATGTCTGAGTGTGTATTTTTGTAAGTGTGTCTGTGTTTACTCGTTAATATTTAAATACTCATATATATAAATGTATGCATATGCACACACACAAACGCACACACATATACACATACGCTTATGGAAAAAAATTGTAGTATACAAAATAATTTGTTCTGCATCTCTCTCCCAAATAACACCCTTAACATTTTCGCAGTTCGTTTTAGTCGAAATCTTCACTTCTGAAAATTATTTCCCTCCAGTTTCAATTTAGTGAGAATCGATCTAGATATAATGTACACCGACTTTACCATTCTGTATGATACTGGAACACTTGGTTGGTGTCACCACTCGCTTTTGGTCAAAATACTTATTTATAACTTCGGCACAAGATTACAGATTTTCTAAGTGAAGTGTAGTTGATTGAATCTGCCAGAGACTGCCTGTTGAAGCTTTTTAAATCGACTACAAGAGTTGAGAAGCAAAATCTGTCTATTTTGGGATGGTAAATGAATATAATTTTATAATGCAAAATATTTTGGCTGATGGTCTACTAATTCTTACGTTTACTACTATATAATTAAAAAACCCTAAGGTCAAGATAGGTAATATATTGGATAAAGCATCATAGTTACCATTATGGTTCTTTCGACTAAAATACCTTAATGGAATTGAGATAGATAGGTTTGCTCCTTTCAAATACTGTTCACGCTAGCTATTTCATCGCTTGATTTGCTTCTGTGCCTCTGGAACAATCTCGCGTGTTTTATGCTTGTATCATACCCCTGAGTATATTGCAAACATGTTTTTATACAATATATCAACAAGTATGAAATAGTTACATTTAACAATATATTTTTAGTTCCGCTTTTATGTCTACAACTTACGTTCTACAGGGTATTCTTCCGTTTCATACACGTTGGTTGTTATTATAAGACTACTAATTGGTTCTGTTATATTCTATTGAGTAACTTTACAAGTAGAAATTAAGATACAAAGAAAGTAACGACTGACTGAATAGTCACGATACTGACTAATTGTTCAAAGACACCTGGATTTCAATAGCTTAGCCTACATATTTGTTCAATGTTATAAACAGCAGTGACACTTTATGATAAATAATAACTTGATAGACTGTAGTTCTGTGTTCAAATCCTTCCATACGCTAGTTGGCCTCATTTAACGACGTATAACAATGATGTAAACCAAAGGTTCTCAACGGGGGGCATTTCGGAGCTCCAGGGGGCGTTTTAGAGAAAGGGGGCGTTAGGGGGCGCTAGATAAGTTCTTAGGTAAGTTCTAGTGTAAATACATTTGAATGAAGAAAACGAAGAAAATAAATAAAGAAGCTTGTCAACGAATTCCCTAGGGAGATAAAAGAAAGAAATCAAAGAAAATGAAAATAAGGACGACGTCAACTTTTACAACAGTTACAAGAACAACCGAAACGACAAACGTACATACATATACATACATACATACATACATACATGCATACATACATACACACACATATATACACACACAGGCCAGAGTTGGTGCTTGATGAGGTGGAGAACCTGGTCAGCTTCCAGCCAGAGGTGTGGTATTTAATCTCCCTAGGTAATAAAATCTGGAGTCAAAATTCTCTCCTTGTCAAAAAAACAACATAAATCATGTCAACATCCGTACACGCTTAAATATTAATGCATGTATACAAATGTATAAATGCATAGCTATATACATAGGGAAATGTATGTATATATGTATCCATGTATATTTATATATATATAGATAGATATATTATACACACACACACAAATATTTTTTTTTTTCAGTCGTACCGTAGATAGGACCCAATGTAATCTTGTAAAATCCATAGAAAAGTTCTGTGTTTCGCTGAATTAATTATCTAGATACAGAGTCAGATATTAGGTATTAAGTTAACAATAAAATAAGAATAAAAAAAAATAAAAACAAAGCTATAAAGTAACTTGACTTTGTTCTTTTTATTTTCATTGTTAACTTGATAAAACACACACACACACACACACACACACACACACACACACACACACATATATATATATATATATGCGCAGTGTGACAAAAAGCTTGCTTCCCAACCCCATATTTCCAGGTTCAGTCCCATTGCCCGGGCCGGCCAAAGTCCTGTGAGTGAATTTGATACACCGAAACTAAAAGAAACCCGTCGTATATATGTATATATGTCTGTGTGTGTATTTGCGTTTTTGTTTGCCCTCCCACCAATCCTTGTTGGTTTGTTGACGTCCCCATAACTTACCAAGGTGATGCTCCAGTATGGGCGTAGTCCAGAGACAGAAAAAAAGTAAAGTGTATATATATATATATATGTGTGTGTAGAAGAGGGGTCTCAAACTCAAGGACATAAAAGGGCCATTAAGTCCTAGAGGAGAGGTACTGGGCTAAACGTGGTGGTGGGTGATGATTTTCACCAGTTATAATCATTTCTACTATAGGTACAAGGCATGAAATTTAGGGTTTAGGGTCCCGTCGATTCCATCGATCCCAGCTCACAACTGGTACTTAATTTATCAACCCCAAAAGGATGAAAGGCAAAGTTGAGATCGGCGGAATTTGAACTCAGAACGAAAAACGGAAGAAGTACTGCTAACCATTTCGCCAGATGTGCTAACGATTCCACCAGCCCCCTGCCTTATTTTCACCAGTTATAATGGAATCTGAAATATTGGTTCTACCACGGACCATAGAAAAGTAGTTCGTGGGCCACATGTTTGAGCCCCCTGTTGGAGAGATAGATAGATAGATAGATAGACGTGTACCAAACACACACACATTTCTTACTCTCCCTGTCTCTCCCTCTTTCTCTCTCTCTCTCTCTATATATATATATATATATATATATATATATATATATTTCGTTTCTGAATTTGTTTAGCAAGATTCTTTATCTGAAAACGTGTGTTGAAACCGATATTGTTATACTTTGGGAGGGTCATGTTGCCAATAAGAAACACACGCACCAGTTGCTTTCACTTCAATTTATTATTGGCAACATGAACCTCCCAAAGTATAACAATATATATATATATGGTGTTGTTATTTGACGTTGTTGAAAAGAGCAGTGGCAATAAAAACTGGAGACAAAATTCTTTCTGTACCAAAAACAAGGCACACACAGACACACACACATACACACAAGTTTGTTTGTGTGTGTGTGTATCTATATATATATATATATATATATATATATATAAGGGATACAGATATTGTTTTCTCACTGTAACTAAGCATTTCAATTCATACGTTGAAACTAAGTTTGTGATCGAGGTACTTTATTTTGCAAGGTACTATTTTTCCTTTGAGTTTGAAATTCATCATATTTTGCATATTTTGTATTTTGACTTTACAGTTTAAATTGTAGAATTGTCTATCCACTCAAAATATTACAACAGTTAACAGTGAAATATAGAATTTTAAAAAAAAACTTTTTCGACTGAGATCAAGTCTTTGAGAACGTTCACGTCTATTTTTCAAAAGTATATAATTTGAAATAGCTTGCTTTTCTTTTGAACTGAAACTGTTTTGTATTTAATTGGCACGAGTATTTTTTAAAGATTTTTTTAAAGATTCTAACATAACTTGATTTGGCCCAGTAGTCTACTGATATCAAAATCAGTAGTATACTGTAAAATGGGAAAATAGGGTAGGGGGCGTTTCGTGATTTTGAGGGGCGAAAGGGGGCGTTTGGCTGAAATGGGAACCTTTGATGTAAACAAACACTATTTTCCTCCAGTTTACGTTCATAGAGGGCGCAGGCGTGGTTGTCTCGTTAAGAAGTTTAATTCACAACAACATAGTTTTCGGTGTAATCCAACAGAGTTACACGTTGAGCATGTCACTTTTGTTATAACTTCGGATCGAATACAGCTTTCAAAGTGA
>OZ024745.1:126089306-126096806 GCA_964016885.1 Eledone cirrhosa
TTAAATTGTGTGTTCAAATGGCATTGAGGCCAACTTTGCCTTTCATTCTTCCGAGGTCGATAAAATAAAGTACTAGTCAAGTACAGGGATTGATTTAATCAACTTTGCCCTTCTTGCAAAGTTACTGGGGTTGCGTGGAAATTCGAAATCACTATATAATTGTTTCTACATTTGACACAAGCCCAGCAATTATTGGGGAGGGGAAAATTGACCTCAGTGCGTGACTGGTACTTTATTTTATTGACCCCGTAAGTTTGAAAGGCACAGCTAACCTCGGCAGAATTTGATCTCAAATCGTAAACAACCATAACTCTATGCTACAAAGCTCCTCAGACTTCTGTTATTACCACAACAGAAGTCCGGCGGGCCTTTGATTCCAGAGACGGGCTAGATCGATACAGATCGAACCTTGAGCTGATCAATAGCGAAACGCGCGTCACTACTCAATAAACGCAATGAAGATATAACAAATGGTTCTTTTCATTTCAACTATATATATATATAGTTGGCCTCAATGCCATTTGAACACACAATTTAAAGAGTCAGAACAAATACCACGATGGCATTTTATCCAACACTATCAATTTTGCATCTACCACCTTATACGCCTCTATTAAGCATTCATACAATTATGTGTGTGTGGGTGTGTGTGTATATATATATATATGTATATATATACGAATGCAATAGGATCGAAAATTAGAACTGTGTATTGGCGAAGTGATCTACTTTCACCTTTTTTGCGCCTAACTAATTATTGAACAAACAAATTAATAATTAGATTAACATAAAATAAATTAGTGCACGCATGCGCGCACACATACATAAATAAATATATGTATATATATATGTGTATGTGTATGTGTTTGTATGCATGTATGGATGGATGGATGCATGTGTACGTGTGAAATTCTTCGGTTACAGCTTGCACTATTTCTGTACACGTGTTCAAATACACACATATATATATACATACATATACGTTTACACACATACACACACATATGTATACATATATATATATATGTATACACATATATATGTGTGTGTATGTGTGTGTGTGTGTGTATCTATATATCTCTCTTTTCGTTGCTTCACCCTTCGTGTCTGCTTACATTTTTTTCTCTCTCCCCCCTTTTTTATACCAATAACTTATTTTAGTTATTCTTCGCCCTAGGCTGAGATATCTTGTTTCTAACGCGAAGAAATACCTATGATTCCTAGCAGACAACTGACGATGGATATTCCCCTCTTTCGCCCGTAACTTTTATGTTCATTATATTTAATTGCAACCACACAGCTTGCCATTTTATTCATATATATATATATATATATATATATCAAGGGTACCAAAACTTGAAATATATATAATAGAATAAATATTGTTTTATAACTATAGTTTCCATTTATTTAATATCATTGTTATTATACTCCAGAAAACTTGTCGAGTGCTTCGAATCAGTTATAAACATATATATTTGTTGAATTAACAACATATATATATATCACGATAAATTAACGGAGTCAGATTCCATACACTGGTGGTTTTTCCCTGTTTTATTGATGGCGCACTATCTCTCTCTAGTGTGTTACCTTTTCAACATATTATATATATATACATATATATATATATATATATATATATATATATATATATATATATATATATATATATATATATATATATATACATATATACTTGGAGAGAGAGTGAAAGAGAGTGAAAGAGAGAGAGAGAGAGAGAGAGAGAGAGAGAGAGAGAGAGAGAGAGAGAGAGGGGTGTGTGTGTATATGTATGTACTTAGACACATACAAAGCTATGTATACATGAATATACATATGTCGGTGTTTGAGTATGTTCAATTACCGCCAACCACCTTAAACAAAATCTTAATTGCTCTGGTTGTTTCCACTAACTACGTTACAATTACGAAAATCAATTTATCAGAAAAAAAGAGTTAATATAATCTTTTTGAAAGGTTCATTAGAGTTATTTAATTAGCTTGCCTTGTTGCTGTGCTGATACTGACTATCCCAACTGACCTATAGTTTATCAGCCTGAAACATACAGTTTACTAATATATTTAGCTAGCTTATGATTTTTCTATAGATTTTTAATGTTTTTTGTATTTTATTTTTAGAAAGTTTCAGCTGGGAAAATGTGAACAGTTTTCATCTACCACGGAATGGCAACACATTCTTTCATTTGGTATGGATTCTATACTACCATAATGAAACCGTACTGCCTCAGTTTACCAGGCATTGAATAAGGTACAGCTCATCACTGGATTAATAAAAGCAAACGCTGTTGTTGTTTAGACTCAGGTCAATCTTAACTTAGTAGACTGACGATCAACAACATTCTTTTGTACAGAATATTACAGAGATGTAACTGTAAAGCATGTGATAGAACATGTGACAGAACATGTGACAGAACAGGTGTAACTGTAGAATATGTGACGGAAAATAATACAGGTGACTGTAGAGTATGTGACAGGACATAACACAGCTGTGACTGTAAAGTATGTGATAGAAAATAACACAGATGTGACTGTAGAGTATGTGACAGGACATAACACAGATGTAACAGTAGAGTATGTGACAGGAAATAACACAGCTGTAACTGTAAAGTATGTGACAGAAAATAACACAGCTGTAACTGTAGAGTATGTGACAGGACATAACATAGATGTAACAGTAGAGTATGTGACAGGAGATAGAACTGATGTAACTGTAGAGAATGTAACAGAATATGTAACAGGACGTAGAATTGATGTAACAGAACATAGAATTGATGTAACAGAACATAGAATTGATGTAACAGAACATAGAATTGATGTAACAAAACATAGAATTGATGTAACAGAACATAAAATTGATGTAACAGAACATAGAATTGATGTAACAGAACATAGAATTGATGTAACAGAACATAGAATTGATGTAACAGAATATAGAATTGATGTAATAGAATATAGAATTGATGTAACAGAACATAGAATTGATGTAACAGAACATAGAATTGATGTAACAGAATATAGAATTGATGTAAAGCATCGAATTGATGAAATATGTAGCAGTTTGTTTTAACTATAACAGTGTTCCAAGTGTTTTATGTGTTAGTGTTTTAAATCTGAGAAACTTGTGACACTCCTTAGCAAAGACAGTTGGGTGGATACTGGGTCAGAATAATAGCAGTGCTGCAGCTTTACATGACAGCGGGTGGCCAAATGTATGAACTGGAATGGTTCCTTCTGTTCTGCAACTTAAAATTTGAAGTATATTGTAGTATATTGTGCTGCAGACAAACGGCAAAGCTAAAATAACAACAGACAAAGGCATATGAACTTTTGTGAGCTCATAACCACATGCATGACAATATGTCACGCTGATATACTAACATCATTTTTTTCTTTTTCGTATCCGTCTCGGGCATGAGAAGGGCCTTTGTCCTGCAGGGAACAGAGTCAGACTGCTGAGCCGTTTGTTTATACACATGTGCATAAGCACGGACACATACACACACACACATACCCGTATACATACATACATACATACATACATACATACATACATACATACATACATACATACATACATACATACATACATACATACATATATGTATGTATATGTATATATATAAAGAGTCGGGAACTGACGGCTGAGTTCTTGCCGTTTCAACAGCTAGTTCCAGACTGAAACTAGCTGTTGAAATGGCAAGAGCTCAGCCGTCGGTTCCCGATTCATTATAATATATCTATACTCTACAACATAAAGCATCGAGTATTCTCTTGAGTAATAGTCTAACAAGTTTCAAACTGATTTCACCCTGATCTATATATACATATATATGTGTGTGTGTGTGTGTGTGTGTGTGTGTGTGTGTGTGTGTGTGTGTGTGTGTGTGTGTGTGTGTGTGTGTGTGTGTGTGTGTGTGTGTGTGTGTGTGTGTGTGTGTGTGTGTGTGTGTGTGTGTGCGTATTTGTGTATATATATATATACACTATACATAATGAATAAACATTGAATTAATTAATACATTAACGATTCCAAATGTTTTAATCAATACAATAGGAAAATACATTTCTACTGTATTGACTTCTTCAGAATATATTAACCAACATAAATAACATAATCATTTACCAGACACGTCTGAACATCTCAAATTCGAAAACATAAACAAATGTAAAATACATTTGGGAAAGTGTTAAATCTTTATGGAAGACTAAACAAGCAATTAAATATTTATTTTTAATGAAGATATAACGGTCAAATATTTGAAAATATTTTGCTTAACTACGAGGGTAATCCCAAAAGTAAGGTCTCCAAAGCGATGGGGCCGCAGAAAAACTGTTCGTACGGCTGTTGGCAACACTGTTGTGATTGGTGCTTCCTTCACTCCCAAACAAGCATGCGCGCGCTTCTCTGGGATGCTCAATCTTGGCTTGGCAGCCGTTGAGAATGGAGCTCCCGTTGAACGCTACCGCCAAGTGCGAATTTTGCGCAGTTATTATATACGAGGGCAATCTCCAAAGTATAGTCTACTTCCGGGAAAACATGCGTAAAGATCGCCGGATCACTCTGGATGCTGTCTACATTTTGGTTCCTGAGGTTTCCCGAAGCACCATCCAAAGGATTTTAACGGAAAAGTTGCAATATCGGAAAGAGACCTTACTTTTGGGATTGCCCTCGTATATACACCCATACACACCTACATACAAATACATATACATACATATACGCACACACACACATCCACATACACACACACATATATATATATATATATATATATATATATATATATATATATATATATATATATATATATATATATATATATATATATATATATACATATATATATACACACATATACATATATATATATATATATACACAAACATATAAATATACATATACACATACATACACACATACATATATATATATATATACAAGTATATATATATATACACACAAACATATATATTTAGACATATATGTGAAGGCTTTTTGCAAACACATAAACACACACACACACACACAGACATATATATATACATATATATATATATACACACACATGTATATATACACACATGTATATACATATATTGATGTAATTTAGGTTTAAAATGGCTAACAAACTAAATTTTATGAGATAATTTAACTTAGAGGCAGAAAGGATCTATGAGACGACTATTGGGTGCGTTAAGCCGAAATAATTTAATGTAATTTAATCCTGGTTGTTTTCATTCATTTTATATATGCTCTGTGATATTGTAAAACTTCTGGTATTAGATATTTACCGATTGGATTAAACTCGGAATTGTCATTTACCTATCTTGCTGTGAACTACATAATCCCATTTGAGCTTTGAATTATTCTTTGCCTTTATATTATTGTGTTATCAACTCATCTAATCTATTGTATATATATATAGGGTGTCCCAATAAAATTGACATTTTGTTTGCCTAGGACATGTAGTTGCTCAGATATTCACATTTCAAATTATGTCAAATTTTTGGGGTCACCCTGTATATATGTGTGTGTGTGTGTGTGTGTGTGTGTGTGTGTGTGTGTTTTGTGTGTATAAACATATATATAAATATATTATGTAATAAACAACACAATATAATTATTCCATTACCCAAGGTTTCGCGAAGTTAGACGATTCTAACAGAAACGCCTGATATCGCTCATCAAATAGAAATCTTATCTTTCTATTTGACGAGCGATGTCAAGCTAGCTTAGTGAGGTTGCCGGTTTCGGCGCCGACGACCCGACCATATAACAGGTTGCACTGGGATACATGTTACCAGTCGCGCTCGAGGTCAATCTGGTATATATAATTATATACAGATGATTACAGACATACATACATATGAGCGTGTATACAAAAGTACATACATACAAACATACATACATACTTATATATATACGTACATATATATATACATATATATCTTAGTCTTAGTCTTAGTTCCTCCAGTCCCTTGTGGAACATTGGGCGACGAGCTTCCTCCACTTGATCCTGTCACTGGCGGCCCTTCTAGCACCTCTCCAGGTAATTCCCATCTCCCGCAGGTCCTCCCTGAATATGCTCCGCCATGTTTTTCGTTCTCTCCTGCCACCTTCTGGTACCCACTCCATGGCAATATGAGCAGGTCGATCTGCCGGCAAACGGAGGATGTGGCCCGCGAACCGCCACCTCCTTTTCCGGACAATGTCGCTTAACCTCTCCAATCTTGACCTCCTCATCACTTCCTCGTTGCTAACTTGGTCTCTCCATGAAATTTTCAATATAGTCCGACGGTGGAATACATCAAGCTGGTTACATACACTTGCCGTACTCTTCCATGTCTCACAGGCATATATCGCTGTTGGAACTACAGTGGACATGTAAACACGGAATTTGACGGCGTTGCCGATGGAACACCTGGACCATACCGGACGGAGTCGCTGGAAGACCGCCGCTGCTTTTCCCAGCCTTGTGCACACATCCACCTCAGCATCCTCATCGTCAGAGATGTTGCTGCCAAGGTATTGGAAGTGGTTTACACATTCAATATTACGCTGACCAACCACGAGGAAGGATGTTAAGAACAAAAGAGATCAATCCCAAACTCGACAGCAATGGAAGGAAGTGGACAAAGAGTACAGACGTCTTGACAAGGAAGTAAAGAAGAGCTGTCGAAAAGACAAGCGCCAGTGGTTAGAAGTTCGGGCTGCAGAGGCACAGATGGCAGCAGATCGAAATGATTCCAAGACGCTGTACGGGATCGTCAGAGAGTTAACTGGAGGACGAAGTGGAAGCAGTTTGCCAATCAAGAGCAAAGATGGTCGGATGCTTGCAGCCAGTGAAGAGTAGGCCCAGAGGTGGAACGAACAGTTTCGTGAGGTCCTCAATCAGCCATCCCCCCAACACAGTCTTCGAGCTTGACTGGAAGGAAGCGAGCTACCGGCTGGATGTACGACTAGACGACATCACAAGAGCTGAGGTGGCCAAGGCCATCCGCTGCCAAAAGAATAACAAAGCTGCAGGGCTGGATGAGATTCCTGCAGAGCTTCTGAAGCACGGCAAGGATGTAATAGAGGAGCTGCTCACCCATTTATGCAATGTGATTTGGCAAGAAGAGGAGGTGCTGGAGGACTGGGAAAATGGAGTGATTGTACAACAACTGGAGAGGGATCACGTTGCTATCAGTGCCAGGGAAGGTATTCTGCACAGTCATCCTGAACCGGCTGAGAGCAGAAATAGATCGTCATCTTCGAGACGAACAGGCTGGCTTCCGCAGTGGAAGGTCTTGTTCAGAGCAGATCTTCACTCTCCGAAATATCATTGAACAATGTCGGGAGTTCCACAGGTCCCTTGTTGTCAACTACATTGACTTTAGGAATGCTTTCGACAGTGTTCATCGGAAGTCATTGTGGAAGATTGTAAGACTCTACGGTGTCCCAGAGAAATATATTAACATCTTCAGGTCGCTGTAC
>OZ024745.1:126101806-126114306 GCA_964016885.1 Eledone cirrhosa
CTACGAAAAACCATAGGATATGTGACAATGCTCCTTACATGCAAACAAACACCAAAACACCTCACTCCTCACCAACAAAGAGTGAAAAATAAAACAGAGATGATGTGTGGTAACAGTAGAACCAGAACTCTCCAATATAAGCTGATCACCTTCAAACAAGAATTGAGAGCTGTTAGCGAAAAACGCCTATACCTGATGAAGGTAGATGAAAGAAAAGTGCTTAATAAAAGATTCAGACGAAACCAAACATCAGTCTATAAAGATATGAAGAATAAAATAAGTGTCACTGAAGCACTATCCCAGAAAGACAGATTCCTTTTGGAGCAAAATATGGGGTGAAAAGAAGAATTTCAACCAAGATGCAGTGTGGCTAAGAGAAATCCGAAAGAACTATTGCTCCTACACTACAACAAAAACATACGAAATAAGTGAGAGTACCTTGAGACTGTGATAGGAAAACTCAAAGATAAGAAAACACCAGGAAGAGACATGATTGTCGGCTACTGGTACAAAAAACTGATATTCTATCGGAGGTATCTTACTGACCTCTACCAACAAGTTCTTAAGGGAGATACACTTATACCAGAATGGTTGACATTAGCACAAACATTACTGGTCCCCAAGAACAAAGACACCCACTTAGAAAAAAACTACCCACCCATTGCATGCCAGAACCTGATGTATAAGATGTAAACAGCCTGCCTGAACCTATTCCTCGAAGATCACTGTGAAAATAATAACATCATCACAAATGAACAAGCAGCTGGAAAGAAATGGGTTTGGGTATGTGCTGAACAACTCCTAATCAACAAAACTGCGATGTCGGAGGTGCGACAACTTAGGAGGAATATGACTACAGTCTGGCTGGACTACAGGAAAGATTTCGATTCTGTTCCCTACTCTTGGATGATAGAGGCCCTCCAACTTGCTAAAGTCCCAGACATTATTGTCAGAGCCATAGAGAGGCTGTCTTCTTCTTCCGAGCAGTTGATATTGGAACTCGAAAAATACTAAACAACACCGGAAACTTCCACATCAACAGTGACATAGACCGCCTTTACTTGAAACGTAAGCAGGGAGGCAGAGGCCTAACATCAGTCCAGACAGCATTTGAATGTCGCATCATAGCTCTCCGACAACATCTATGAAACTCGAAGCGTAGGAGCCCGTCTCTCAAGCAAGTCTATCTGCATGAAACAGATAAGATCATGAGAGTTGGGAAGGAACTCCTCGAGAGATATTCCCTGTGTGATAATCAAAAACTCACACCCAGGGAAGTCGCTCAGCAGTATCGCAGTAAATCCATGGATGAAAAGCTGCATGCTTATCAGCAAAAAAGATCATGCACGGATATGTTGCCAGGAAGCTCGAGAGTAATATAGATAAGGAAAGTAGTCTATCTTGGACCAACAACCGCTATATTGGCTCCCACTTTGAAGGATACGCTTTTGCAATCCAAGAACAGGAGATTAACACGAAATACCTGATTCACAAAAGAGATAGGGAGGCAGGCAAAACGCCTAGATGTGATAACAAGTGCAGACTCTGTAGAACTAACATCGAGGATATCACCCATGTCATCAGCAGCTATCCAAAGATGCCATCACGGTACTATCTACCCATGAGGCATGATGTAGTGGCCAAAACACTGTATAATGCAGTTCGTAAAAAAATAGCCCCGATAATAAACACATCAAAAGCTACAGCAATGTGGAAGACATCCATGTACATAATATGAAAGAGTACTGGTGGAATGTTCCAGTAAAAACCTCAATAAAATGCAGGCATAACAGACCAGATATTATGATATGGGACAGGGAGAAGAAAGCATGCACAGTAGTGGAAATTAGCTGCCCAGCAGATGTCAATATAATATCAAAGATTAGCGAAAATGAGAATATTTATGCAGAACTGATGAGAAATCTGCAGATACACCACCCTGATTACACCTTCAGATTTATGCCTGTGATTATTGGGGCACTGGGGTGTGTTAGTAACTGCCTCAATACAAATCTTGAGAAGCTAGGCTTCACAGGAACAGAAAGAACACAACTAGTTAGGAAATTACAAGCACAAACCATTTATGGAACAGTAAAAATATGCAAAACATTCCAAAGATTTTGCATCTAATAACTGCATATACACATGTACAGATACAAAGCATATACACATGCACACATACAACTCAAAACATACACATCCACACATACAATAACATCCATATCTACACATGCATGCAGGCATGCATACATAATCTACCTAGTTGATGTTGTGTAAATTCCAATGAGAGAGTCTTGTAACTATGTTAGAAACCGACTCTCTCTCTATTGGTAAAAAATTTGTGAAATTATAAAACCAGAAGAACATACACACATACATAAATACATACATACAAATATACATACCTACATACATAAAACCACACACCTACATACATACATGGTGGCTGCCAACTCGTTTTCGAGTACGGCCACTACTTTATATCCATGTAGGAGAACCCCTACCGATGCGCTGAACGAGTGTGACATTTTAGTCCAGCCACCGACTTGAAAACTCTGGTACAAACACTACACTTGTGACAATTATTGACACATAGTGCTGGGCCCATGGTACCATGTGACGACAAGTGCAGAGAGATCTCCAGATATAAAGCAATGCCTGTGTCGAAGCTTTTATAGTGAGCAAAGGCACTGCACAAAGCCAGTCCCACTCTCTTAACCAAGATGATATTTACCAAAAAGAAGAACAAGTCAACATCTTTGGATACATACATACATATATACATACATATTTCTAACTGTATAATATTTTACTCTTTAAAAAGAAACACTGACCCTATTTAGTAAGATAAATAGCATTTTGTTTCCTCACTTATCTAAGGGTAATGCCATTTTTAATAATTAAAAAATCTTACTGGGTGGGCGAGAAAATACGCTAAATATTAGATAAACTATATATATATATATATATATATATATATATATATATATATATATATATATATATATATATATATATATATGCAATAATCTTGTCTGGAATGGTTTGGTATAATCTTCTTAGGTAGTTCTTCAGCAATACAAACTGTTGTCGCGAGCAGCTTACATATTGTATGAATGTTCCGAAATATATACATATATATATATATATATATATGTATGTCTGTCTGCGTCTGTGTACGTGTCTATGTACGTGTGTCTGTGTGTGCCCGTCTGTCTCTGTGTGTGTGTATGTATGTGCGTATGTGTGTGTCTATGCGTGAGTAGGTGTCCGTGTGTGTGTGTGCCTGTGTGTCTCTGTGTGTGTGTGTGTCTGTGTCTGTGTCTGTGTGTGTGTGTGTGTGTATGTGCGTGAGTAGGTGCCTGTGTGAGTGTCTGTGTGTGTCTGCGTGTGTGCGTGTGTGTGTGTGTGTGTGTGTGTACATATACATATATTTCGCTGTTAATTTTGTTTTCCCAAAGGTCACTCCAGATCGAGTAGAAATTTCACGTATGATCTCCAATCATAACCATTCTATGTACTTGTATATCTAGGAATACATTAGCTCGTGTGTTCTTTTTAAAAACATAAATTGTAATTTGCAAGGGATTTGGCTGCTAATTCTAGCAGACACAGTTATCATGTGAGGTCTCAGTATTTATTCAAGACGGGTGCTTGTCTATTAGTACACAGTGTGTACTGTGCAAAATACAAAGGCGACATGAGGACTATGTCGATAAATATAAAGACGAAAGATTAAACAAGGGTTATTATTGTGGTGGATTGGCAGTATCGGTAGAGGGTCGGACACCATGCTTTCCAGCATAGAGTTACGGTCTTTTAAAGTCTAAGTTCAAATCCCGCCGAGGTTAACTTTGCTTTTCATCCTTACGGGGTCGATAAAATAAAGCACCAGTAACGTACTGGAGTCGATTAAATCGACTTTCCCCTCCCCAAAATTACTGGCCTTGTGCCTATACTAGAAATCATTATTATGGTATCGGTAGAGGGTCGGACGCCATACTTTGACGCATAGAGTTACGGCCCTTGCCATTCTGAGTCTTTTACAGTCTGAGTTCAAATCCCGCCGAGGTTACCTTTGCCTTTCATCCTTACGGGGTCGATAAAATAAAGTACCAGTAATGTACTGGGTAATTGCTGGCCTTGTGCCAATAGTAGAAACAATTATCAGGATGGAGTGGCAGTATCGGTAGAGGGTCTGACGCCATGCTTTGCAGCAAAGAGTTACGGCTCTTTATGGTCTGAGTTCGTATCCCGCCGAGTTTAACTTTGCCTTTCATCCTTACAGGATCGATAAATTAAAGAACCAGTAATGCACTGGGATAATTGCTGGCCTTGTGCCAAAAGTAGAAATAATTATTATAGACTTTCATGAATTTATGACCGTTTCGTTAAATTAACAAGAACATCCCTTCCTGCAAGAATAATTCCTTAGAATCAATCAAATACAAATAAAAACCTTACATGTTTTAAACTGCCGGAGAAAAATCTAAACTATAATAAAGGAAGGTCTGTGGGACTGCGTACGGTTTTTTTTTTTTTTATCCCGTTAGTAAAATAAGTTGGATTATGAATGAATATTACATAATTTATCTACTAAATTTCGTAAACAAAATTAATTTCGTAAAAATAAATAATTTAAAATTGACTTCTTTTCAAAGTTGCACTTCCAGTATTTCGTTGCCACACCTGCTACCACTTCAACTACCATATATATAGAAAGAGAGAGTGTGTGATGTCAACGCTTCCGGTGGCGATCACTTAAAGAAAAATACTAATTTTCTGTCACTAATTTTCTCCTAATACAGTTTATATATAATATTGTCTTTTTTTAATGTATCATGGATTACGTTACTGATTACATAAGACATTGTAACGCAGTCTTCGTTCAATGTCTGTTTATATTGTCAATTACGATTTTATTTGATGTATCATATCTACATGTATATATACTTGCGTATAATATCATATACACACTACATATGCTAGCAGAAAACCACCCGAAGTGTCTTCTGATGTAACTGATTTCTCTCAATCGTTTATACATTCCGGTGGTACTTGAACTTAGATCGGGCGTAACTTAATACTGCTAAACGTTTTGATTGTGTTTATGTGTTTTGTTTCTTTGTCCTTTGGCACATTACCGTTTCTTACCATTCACCGCTCTTGGGATCCGACATTATTGTAAATAAATGTCCCAAGTTAATATTTATATTGCTTCATATACGTCTGTATACTAGTTTAATAGTCTGTGCAAATGAAACTCCAGCGAAACAACATGTGTGTTCCAAATTTACTGCTGTGTTTGTGTGTGTTAACTAGTTGTATATTCCTGCAGAAAATGCTGTGTTCACTATACACAATGAATTATATAAAATTTGATCACACACACTTTTTCTCTCTAGTATAATAAATATTTGTGTTTGACTTTTATTATCAATTATAGGTTTTCGTCTGTTTAGTATTTTTTGTCGGATATATTATAGGTTTCTAATTTTCATAACCAATTGAGCAGAAAACTAAGAATTGTGCTTTTCAGATTTATGTCAGAAAGTTTAAGACTCATATCAACACTTTTGTGAATAAGGTAACCTTGTATACTTCTACCGTTTCTAAAGTGTGTGTCGGTGTATGTGTTTCAGCGTGTGTATAATTTGTCTAGTGATACAGCAGTAAATAGGAAGTGTTGTAGTGGTGTTGATGGTAGTAGATGTGTGGTTGGTAATGGTAATTGTGATGCTGTTGGTGGTGGTATTGATATTGACGTAGTAGCTTGTTCAACTATGGTAGGGGTTGAACGGCTTGCATTTATGATGTTGTACAAGCTGACATATTTTAGACTACCACATTAGAAAATCCATCTTTCAGATAAAAACTGTATAAACATGATACTATTTGCAGCAACAATACTGATCCGGCTCTCTGCTCTGTGCGTTCAAATCCCACCCAGGTCAACTTTGCCTTTCATCCTTTCAAGGTCGATAAAAAAAAGTAACAGTCTACTACTGGAGTAGATTCTTCCTCTCTATATCTTTCTCATTTCCTCATTTTCACTTTCTATCTTTCTCTGGAAGAAATCTGCTGTACTCAGGCCTGTAGAGGCAAGGTTTCTGCCAGGCTTTAAATTGCTTAAGAAACGCCGTACGTCAATTCTATCAGGAGTTACAGGACCATACATACACACTATGAACTTAGGTGGCGAGCCGGAAAGAGCTGGAGGGAACACCGCAAAGCATTCTATAATATAGAATGCTTTGCGGTGTTATTCTTGTAGAGATAGATAGTCTGATGAGGATACGAACTTCCTAGTTCTAGGATTTCTTTATTGAATGACACATTAGATGAAGCCTCTTAAGTTCTAAAGCTCTCTCAGAATAGTTTGCAAATTGCGCTTGTCCTCCGTTATGTTGGATTAGGTGGAGGGCAGAAAAAAGTGTGGGTGTTTTGTTATGTGTGTGCACTGTAGAGCTGGAAACAAAACAAACTATACGCTGGCTTTACCATCAGAAGTGCTTCTTACTGAGTCATCTTGATTGAGGGGCGTTGGGAAGGATAAGAGATGTCTTTTGGCAAAAAACCAGAAACCTCAGTGCAAAGGTGGGTGTTGGTGGTTTCCTCAACAGAACTGTTGTTTATAGATCATCTAAGGAGAAGAGTGTTGAGTGGGATGATTCTGGAAAGTTACTAGAGAGCCTCTTGGCAATAAATCAGAAGGCACCACTACAGTTTAAGATTTGTTGAAATTTACAGAAGACAGAATGAATGATATGAGCTTTTGCTTTCCTGGTGGTGGTTCTACAGGTGCAGTAAGATGAGTAAAGGCTCCACAGGTGAATATCTTGGGTGACATCCTCTGAGTATTGTAAGCAGTTTGTTTTGCTTGTATATGGAGCATTAGAGTTTTAAGGATATTGACACAACTAAAAGAATAGTAAATGTTAAGCGCTTCGTGGTTTCAAAGGAATTAGAGGGATGCATTATTAGTACTACCAAAAATAGTCAACGTAGAACTAGTGAGGCAATGACAAGTTAGCTGATTTGAAGTATGAGAGGGATTTTAGAGAGTAAGATGATATGGGACGTGAAAAGTGGCCTTCCATAAATATTGCAATGAGTTTAACATTCATGAATATAATATGCTTATGTGTATATATGTATATATGTATATATGTATGTATGTATGCATGTATGTATACATTATGTTTGTATGTATGTATGCATGTGTGTGTATGTATGTTTGTATGTATGTATGTGTTGGTGGGGGTGATATATATATGGCTGGGTGATAAATACATTAATGAATGGATATATGAAACCTTACACTCAAAACTTCATCAACTGAAACAAGAACTTACAGTCACAGCTGAAACAACTAAAATAGAAATTTATGTAACAACATTTGTAAATATACCATCTGAGATTTAAGTGAATTGAAATTCTTAGAAATTGTCTCAAACGCAGAAAATAATTGTAAACGAAGTCGGCTGTTTTAAATAATATCTTAGAAAATCAAGTAAAATACCCCTATAGACGGAGAAAATTGTACAGCAGCCACTACAGAGGATAGGGCTTTATGATAGATTCAGAGATCGATAGTTTATTATCGCTGATGACCACGTTCTTCCACCTACAGGGGTATTTATCTGATTTCCTAAGTTATTATTTAAAACAATCGACTGTGATTGCTGAATGTACTGGCCAAACATTCGCTGATGGCGGGCTTACATATCAACATCTCCAAAACAAAATGTATGACAACTGATAGAAACAATGCCAATCTCCAACTCACAATCTACAACCAGTAAATTGCTCAAGTTACGGTGTTTGTATATCTCGGTCACAAACTATCATCAAACAACAATGGAATAGTTGCTGCCTAGTATCGCATCGTTCTAGGTTGGGCAGCTTTCAATAAGAACAAGGAAGTACTAACATCAAAATGAGTTTCCTATCATTGGAAGGCTAAGATTTTTGATACTTACATCTTACCAGTTGTGTTATATAGTCTTGACTGTGTTAATTGGACAAGGTCACTTCAGAAGCTCTTTACATTCCAGAACCACATCATGAGACTTATGACAGGCAAACGGCTCAGCAACCGTATCTGTATCAGTAAGTTGCTCAACATTACCAGACTTAGACCAATTACATCAATCGTCAAATCAAGAGTACTCAAACTATACGGTCTTATAAAAAGATCAACTCGTGGTGTGAGTAGGCTATGTCTGGAAGGAAGGTTGGCTAGTAAGAGAAGCAGAAGGCAGCAGCCAAAACGGTGGCTTGATAATGTCAACCTATGAACTGGACTTGATCTTTGCTCTTTAAACTCTGCTGTTGGTGATCGAACTTTGTGGAGAAAAATATCTCATGTTCATACGCAGTCTGCAACTGGCGGAGTTTAGCGTCTAAGTCGTAGTGTTTACAGTTATTATCTGTGCTTGTGATTCTCTACATTTGATAAGAAATATAATATATTTTAACCGCCGAATGTTATAGTAATGCCAACGTAAAGAAAACAATTTATGTAAACTACAACTCTCATTTTTATGTTGTAGAAAACCTGAAACTGCGTGGACTAAGTTTTAAAGGCATCAAAGAATCATTGAATCTCGTTACGCAATAATCTACAGAAATTGAAAAGAATGTTTTCTGGAAAATGAGGAAAATGATTTTTTTCCATATCCATAAACATAAGTGGACTGAAAAAAACCCCAGCTTATACACGCTTGCTTGTATCTCTCTCCGACACACATATACATCAGAATTTCTTTCTTACATTTAAATTCAAGGCATTGACGTCTTTACACCCATAGGATCGTCCGACCATGACATAAGGCTATACATGATACATGCTGTGAAACATTCTACCACGCAGGCAACTACTAGCATTTCATGACAGTGGCGCTTTGCTCTTGATTCATCCGAGACAACTAAGCAGGTATGTTTCCTCTTGGTAGTACTTGGTCACTACTTTAAAACAATAGCGTACGGTCTTCAAAATGCTTTTAATTAAGCATACAGTGTATTGCAAAATACACTATATATACATTCATATATATATCGCTATTTCAGAGCACCAATTCTAATTTTCAATCTTTGCTGGACCGGCAACCGCTCTGTATAATCAATTCCTGATTATTACTGGAATTCTATAAGAATCCAACATTCATAATTTTCAGCAAATAGAAGGAGTAGTGAGCTTTGATAAGTTCCAAAAAGTACGAAACAGAGCTCTGTCAGTTTATCTCCCCTGTTTGCTGAAAATTTAAATAAGTGACATTGTCACTATTTTAAAACAATAGCGTATGGTCTTCAAAATGCTTTTAATTAAGCATACAGTGTATTTTGCAATATATATATACACACACACACACACACATATATATATATATATATATATATATATATATATATATATATATATATATATATATATATATATATATATATAAGTGTGTCGGATGGAAAATGGCTGATGACCCGTGTAGCAGTAAATAGTGACCAGAACTTAAGATGACGTGGAGTAACAACAGCCAATTGCATGACAAGAGTGGAAGAAGTTTTTTTAACGTGTTTTTTTTAATGATAACACCCCAGTGATAAAATTTGCTCCGAACGAACTACCCGTGTCTGAAGGAACCTGCAGCCGTAGAATCAGCCAGATCCATACAGTGACCATGTCTCGAGCTACCTGCCGGCGAAACAATTGTAACACGCAATAAATTGAGTCCAGATGCATCACTGATTTTTCGTTCTTTTATACTATATATATATATATATATATATATATATATATATATATATATATAGAATGAATAATAACAGGTAGACACATCATAAAAAGGTAATTTATTCCGTGTGCTTACAAGTGTTTCCACGGTGGTACTGCAGCCTAGTTATGCTACGTGCAAATTCACAAGTACTTGCAGAACTCAAATATCCAATGCTGTGACCACTGTTTCCTCAGAGCAGAATGTCAACCATTACTACATCTTGGATAATCCTATACCTAATATATATATATATATATATGTGTGTGAGAAAAACCACAGTTATTAAAACCACAGATGTGAGAAAAACCACAGACCCTCCATCTCAACTCTACTTTTGAAAGAACTGCGAAACCGGTAAAGGAACCAAATAAATATATATATTTTTTTTTAAAATAAGACTCCAGTTGCATTTTCGATTTCATCTTTTTTCTTTATACTTTCACTCGTGTAGGACACCTCGGTTATTTTTCATTTTGTAAAAAAAAACCTCACTTTCTAATATATATATATATATATATATAAATTAATAAAATAACGAATTATCAAAGAAACAGTTCCTTATATTAAAAAAAATTCATCATTTTACGATCGTTTCTAGGATATATATGTGTTAGAGTTGGTATGCATATTCTATAGATCTATGTACAATATTTATACAAACTATCAGAGGGAATATACATACCTACACATATATATGCTGTCTTCAGAAATAATGATATTTGTTTATTGAAGAAAACAAAGATTCAATACAATAGGTCTGTTTGGGAACAGGTTTTGAATTGACCAATAGAGAGATAGTGAGGGTCAATATAGTAATATAGTAGTAGAAGAACCTTAAATATATATATATATATATATATATATATATATAGAGAGAGAGAGAGAGAGAGAGGGGGGGAGAATGGAGGAGATACAGTGAGGGTAGAAGGGGAGAGAGAGGGAAAGAGATGGAAAAGAGTAGAAAGGGAGAAAAGTGGTTAAAAAAGAACTCCTTTACTACCCGATAAACATAATATACTTGTTCATTCACATATAGGAACACACATAAAATATGGCGTAGCTGGAAATGTCAAATCATTTGATAAAAACGGCAGCAAATTGAACTCAAACGAACTAAGAAGTATGAAATACTGACTCTACCAGCCATTGTCTTGAATATAAGAGACGAAACATTCTCTATATAATTTCACAGAAGAAAATTCAGTCATTCATATTTCAAACATATCTCCGACCTTTGCATTTATAGGAATGTTACTGTTTACCAAGCTCTCTGTATTTCGATTTTATTGTACGAGTGTTAGGCTGAGCCGCACTACAAGAACCACATGATATATTGGAAGCTTTCTGTGTTCGCTGTCTTAAGTGCATCCTTGGAATCAGCTGGAAAGAAAAATTCTTCATACTGAAATCCATATGCGTCGAAATAATTGTTTCTACTTTAGGCACAGGGCCAGCAATTACCCAGTGCATTACTGGTACTTTATTTTATCGACCCCGTAAGGATGAAAGGCAAAGTCAACCTCGGCGGGATTTGAACTCAGATCGTAAAGGGACGTAACTATGCTGGAAAGCTTGGCGTCCGACCCTCTACCGATACTGCCAATCCACCGCCCTATGCGTCGAAATAATGACAATAAATGCTATTCCCCGCTTGGCAGCGATCGTAAACTGTATGGATGGATTCTTAATGCCTAGAATATTGTTTTATGATGGGGTAACTGGGGATTCTTGTCAACACGAAGGCCCAAGGAAACCATGAAAAGACCAACTGAAGCGGAATCTCACTGTATGTACAATTCATACCAAAGACCTTGATGAGCTCTATGATGGTGGACAGCAGATCATGCAGAGATCAACTTTCTTTTCATAATTACGGGGTTGATGAAATAAAGTACCAGTAACGCACTGGGGTCGATTTAATCGACTTTACCATTTGCCAAAATTGTTGGCCTAGTTAGTAGATCAGAATGGCAGTATCGGTGAAGCGTCGAACACTATGCTTTGTGGCATACAGTTACGGCCCTTTACGTTCTGAATTCAAATCCTGTCAAGGTTAGCTTTACCTTTCATTCTTATGGGGTCGATATAATAAAGCACCATTAATACACTGAAGTCGATCTAATCTACTTTCCCCTCCCCGAAAATAGCTGGCCTTGTACCTCTAGTAAAAATGGTTATCGTTGTAGTTGTTATTACCAGAAGGGTGGATTAACAGAATCGTTAGCGAATCAGAGAAAATGCTTTGCTGTATGTGTTTATGGTCTCGGTTCAAATCTCACCGAGATCAACATTGCCTTTCACAATACGGCGTCAACAAAATAAAATGCCAAACACTACAGTCGACATAATCGACATAACTCTGCCCCAGAAAGCTGGCCATGTGTCTGAAATTAGAAGTCATTATCAATATTGTTGCTGTTACAATATTTATTTAACACCAAGTCAATCCTGATTCAGCAGAATTATGAGAAAAAGCGTTCTAGCTGCGATCATCTTTCCCTATATGAGAAAATATATTACAAAATTAGTATTCATTTCAAAACAGGGTGTGTGTGATTTAAATGAGTTTTGGTGGCTATTTTTAGTGGGTCAAGGTTATGAGCAGAAGCACCATCCTTTACTCGAAACCATTATTTATATATATAAAGGGCGGTGAATTGCCGTCGGAGTCTTGAACATTTTCCTATTAACCACTCTACTACCATAAGTATTGAGTACTCTTGTGCG
>OZ024745.1:126119306-126129306 GCA_964016885.1 Eledone cirrhosa
GGGATGAGAGAGAGAGAGAGAGAGAGAGAGAGAGGGGGGAGGATGAATGTTTGTGTGTGTGGGTATGTTTTTCAGTCTATTTTTATACCAGTGTCTGGATGTGTGTGTGTGGGGGGGGGGTATGTGGGCATGGGTGTCTGAATGCAGTAAAGAGAGTTAAGGGTAGAGACAAAATAAAGCATTCAAGACATGGAATTTGTAACCGGAACTGAGAGACAAAAATGCATATTATCTATATATATGTGTATAAGATGTGTGTGTATGTGTTTGTGTGTGCCATATGACATATGATGACTGTAGGGAGCTGAGAATAATATATATATGTAAATATACATACATACGTAAATATGTATATATACATATATATATTTACATATATATGTGTATATATATATATATATATTTATATATACATATATATATATATATATGTGTGTATATATATATATATATATGTGTGTGTGTGTGTGTGTGTCTGTGTGTGTGTGTGTGTGTGTGTGTGTGTGTGTGTGTGTGTGTTCCTATACACACACACATATACACACACACAACATACACTCACACACACATATATATATATATATATATTATGCAATACTCGCAAACGAGCCACCACCCTTCTAAATACTTTTGAAACAGAAGACGTAAAACACTGTCCTATTAGCTTTAATTTCGACAAGAATCCGAAGAAACAGTTTGCCCTTATACAAACATTAGAACAATGGAAGAAAGATGAGATGGACGAGACTCTGTGAACAGATATCATTCTAATGCTTACTTTCTTTACCCTTTTATTGCCATATTTCTAAAGAATAACATTGTTTTTTTGTTTTTGAAATAATTCTTTAAAATGTAGTGTTTAGTATTATGACTAATTTTCTCATTATCAATCTGCGGTTTAGAACATGATTAATAAATGTTCTTACATAAAACCATCATGGAATCTTTTAAACTTAATATACACTTTAAAGAAAACAGCTTTGTGTCAAAGAACCGTGAGTGGTCTCAACGTGATGGTAGCAAAAGTGTTAAGCATCTCTTTAACATAACTAAATTGCTTGAGAACTGTTTATTTAGGCCTTAGAATTTAGAATTTACAACTGCGAGCTGGAACATGTGCACTAAGAACTAGGAGCTGGAATCTGAGATCTGAAAGAGAAGAACTGAGAGTGCTAGAAGCTGAAAGTTAGATGCTGGGTTGTTGAGAATAAGAATATTACGGTTCAGTGCTTGTATAGGGAATAACTGTGTGTATACTCTAAGGTTGAGGTTCTCAAAGTGAGCACTACACTAACCCCCACCCCGGGGGGGGGGGGACATTGAGAAGGTTCAGAGGCGCAGAGGCCTAAGTAGGTGGTGCTGGGAATGGTACAGATGATATAGTAGTATATTAAATATCAAATGATACATATTACATATGAATATAGTAAAATAGAATATGTATTTTTATTTACGCCTAGTATATATTATATTATTGTTATACTTTGGGAGGGTCATGTTGCCAATAAAGTACACGCACCTATTGGTTTTCACTTCAATATATTATAAATTTCCGGTTGGCTGGTTGGTTGGTTCGATAACCGGAAGGTTGTTCATATATTGTCAAAGCTCTTTCGTCACACATTCTGTGACCACAACCTTCCGGTTATCGAACCAACCAACCAACCGGAAATTTATGATAAATTGAAGAGAAAACCAACAGGTGCGTGTGTTTTTTATTGGCTACATGACCCTACCAAAGTATAACAATATCTGCTTCAACACACGTTTTCAGATAAGAAATCTTGCAAAACAAATTCAAAAACGAATATATTATATTATTTATTATATATAAATTAACGATTTTATTTATTATATATTATTTACAATTTGCGTGTAGGTAGGTCTCTCTGGATATAGGGGTGGGGTGCTGAGGGTATTATGTGACCGTGAGGAGGGGGGGGGGGGGGCAAACGTTTAAGAACCTCTGGTCTATTGTATCCGTGTGAAAGTTTTAAGGAATCATTGTTCGTGACACAAATTCATCTGGCAGATTGAGTGCAATTCTCCAGTGATTAAAAGAGAATGTGGTCTAGTATTTATCTAAATCTTCCCATCGTAATTTTGTATAAGAATCTTTGTTGTGTTCCAAGTGTCAGCAGAATATTGAAAATGTTAGTCTTATTACAAAACTCCTCTAATTTTATTTTACTATTTTCAAAATTATTTGACAATCAACGACACCATCATTCATTAGAAACATGGAAACTAAACCAGTGTCGCGTTCAGGTTTCTTGAAGGACATGAAGAAAATAATTTTTCTCTTAATTTGTGAAATAGGACATTATCATTAATATACATTGACATATTCAGACTAATATATTCATCGTGTTTGTTACAGTTAGATTTGACCGTTGTACCCTCCGTTTTTCAGTAGGCCCTGGTCGTATTCGCTAACATTCTTCGAATTTTGAACCGAACCATTTACCATCTACAGCTGCCCACGAAAACTAAGACAAGAGAGGAACATCTTAAAGACCTAATCTCTGGGGAAACAAAGTAATCAGGTATGGCCGATTATTTGAACGGAGAGAAAAGGGAGTCACGCGAGTTTATGAAACAAAGTCACGATAATTGACATGAAACAATATTAGAAGATAAGACGATTGAAAGAATCAGTTTTATGTTGGGTTCTGATAACATCCTTGATAAGGCTAGAATAGATATGAGAACCATATGGCAGTCTTTAATTAGGAGAGAATGAAGATTAAGTCTGCGGTCAAAAAAGAATTTTATATCACCTGATTGTCTGACTGTATATATGTATGTATAGACCTGAAAGAATTACCGCAAAGCATACTTACCGACGTTTTAACGACTCTGACAGCTCACCGCCTTGACAGAATATAAGCTTTAATCAAACGGTCAGCGTTACAGTTTAACTGGTGTGGGGTTTCAATCTTTGGCTCAGTTAATTTATATACTCTAAGGCGGGAAAACAGTATTTGAAGTTTGAGAATAATCGAGTGGGAAAGACAGTGGAATAAGATCAGTCTACATCTATGGATTGAATGTAGAAAACGTCGTTTAATAGAGCGGTTGAAACGAAACGACTATAACAACAAGATGAAGACATCAGTCCGAAATATAACTGTGTATTATAATGCACAATGAAGCCACATGACTTTGTGATGAAGGTGCTGGTCTTATAATTAATTTGAGAGTTCGATTCCCAGACCGAACGGTGCGTTGTATCTTTGAGCAAACCACTTTATTTCCCGTTGCTCCAGTCCACTCAATTGGAACAAATAACTTGTACCGGTAATTGTCCGATACTATGTCACGCGGAATCTCCCTGAGAGTTATATTAACAGTACATGTATCTGTGGAATGCTCAGCCATTTGCCTCCTTTATTCCGTTGTTTTTTGTTTTGTTTTTTCGAGTGTCTTTGTTCTGTGCGCCCCCTCTTTTGAATTCATATACTAAAGACATAATCATGTGGGCATTTTTTGAAACTATAAGTCCATCAGTCGCAAGTGGGGAGAGATCTTCCTGATGAGAATCAGTGAAGTTCGAAATGCATCGATGGTTGTCACCCCTTGCTTCTGCTGGAAACCACCAGAGGGCGTTAGCCCTGGTGTTTTTTGCATAACTACGGCTTTCTAAATGTTTACATGTAAACATACAGTATTTCTTTAGAAATACGAAATTCTAATATATATATAGGAGAAATTATGACCCCAACGGCAGAGCTCAAGCCGTTTCGACGGCTATTTCTATATATATATATATATGTGTGTGTGTGTGTGTGTGTGTGTGTGTGTGTGTGTGTGTGTGTGTATGTAAACGAAGGGAGCAGCCATCATGTATGTATGTATGTATGTGTGTATATATATATATATATATATATATATGTGTGTGTGTGTGTGTGTGTGTGTGTGTGTGTGTGTGTGTGTGTGTGTGTGTGTGTGTGTGTGTGTATATATATATGTGTGTATGTGTGTGTGTAATGTATATATATATATATATATATATATATATATAGGGAAAGAGAACGAGAGAGGTTGGGAAATAAATGGTTCCCCACTGTCTGAAATATTAGATAGTTTCCGTTTTTTACAACCTAACATATATCATTTGCCGTTTATCATTTCAATGTATTACTAACATGGACCCGCCCTTATCTTTGCTGTTAATCACCTTGAAATCTAGTGATAATATTATGCTGTTTTATGAAACGAGTAACGTTTTCACACGAGGGGTTACGGTGCTATCATATCTGATTCAATAACTGTTTGCTACACCTTATTTTTTTTATACAATTCCATAGTGCCTAGATGAGCATTTACCATATCTGTTTCGTGATACATTATCTCTTTCAATAAGTTAAAATAACTATACTGTTTCAAGAAAATCCTTTTTATATGATAGCAACAACGGCTCTTATTTGGCAGGGTTCCTTGTACTGAAGTGCAATCCAGATGTAAAATCTCACGTCTAACGAAAGAAAGCAGTGTTTCATACAATCAGCCTGAGAATAAAGAAATATTGCTCCACAGAGCGTTTAATAAACATCACTAGGCTATGGCGTTATGTGGAAATAAGAATATACAGATTCTGAAATAAGATAAAGCCCTGAGGTTTTATAAGACAGTATAGAAAATAGAACGAGGCTGTTCTGTCCAGAAAATTGTCTGTGGCAATTATATGATAACATTGCTATATCTACGTAGTCTAGATAGGGTTTATCTTCAAAATAAAGGCAGCAAGAACACAGAATGACTGAACAAATAAGTTTGTTCTCAAATCTCTATCTGCTCCCTAATATTTTAATAAAAGCAAACAATACACTGAGTAATGTCGATCTATAGACAGTGTGAAGAAAAGGCTGGGCGGCGACAATTGGAGCACCTTTGACCGTAGATTTGCTTCATCAAAACTGGATCCTTAAAATCCAAAACTTGCAGAAGTAATAGTAATCTCATTAAACCCAAACACTATGACCTATAAAAACTAGGTTCAGTCGGTACCCCATTCAGAGTCAAAGAAAGACCAAAGAATAGCTGAAGTCCGTCCCTTAAAATGAAAACCTTTCCACACTCTTGAATATATAGAGTAGCCCACATTCTCTCCCATAGAAGGGACAAAATCAGTTTTGTTCCACCGTGCAATATTTCTCGAGGAGGCTGTGATAAATAATTATTCCTACTTTTGGCACAAGGCCAGCAATTACCCCAGTGCATTACTGGTGCTTTATTTTCACGACCCCGTAAAGATGAAAGGCAAAGCTAACCTCGGCCGGATTTGAACTCAGAGCGCAAAGGGTCATAACTCTATGCTGCAAAGCATGATGTCTGACGCTCTACCGATACTGCCAACCCACCGCCGGCTCTGATAAATAATTGTTTCTACTTTTGGCACAGGGCTAGTGTATTACTGGTACTTTATTTTATCGACTCCGTAAGGATGAAAGGCAAAGTTAACCTCGGTGGGATTTGAAATCAGACCGTAAAAGGGACGTAACTATGCTGGAAAGCACTAATAATGACAGTAGTAACATTAACAATCGTAGTAACGACAGTAACATACAACAGGTCGAAGCAATAATAGCCTTTATGTAGTCGTTTGACTTGCTAAAAATAACAGCCAATTTTCGTCAAGTCATTACTGCCCGTCACAAAAAGAAATCGCATGGCTACATGTGGTTCTAAATATAAAAATAGACGGTGATCATAGTTCTTCTTAATCAGAACTGACCTGGCGTTAAAGAACAATAGCAACAACATTTTAATAATAACAACTCCTTCGTTTATGACTGACCTTATGTTTACACCTGGAATGTTCTTCTCCAAGGTGGAAGTCTAGTAGTCACCCATGCATGTAAGTCTCTCTTCTCCGCGTCACCAAGTTTGCCCAAAAGGAAAGGCAAAAGCCGATACAATTTGGCATTAGTGACATTGCGGGTGAAATCAGATAGAGCCGAGAGATTCTTCTAACAATCCGACAAGCCAAGTTGATCTCGGTGGAATTTGAACTTAGGGCAGTCATGGGCAACCTGCGGCCCGTGACGCTTTCTGAATGGCTCGCCTAAGTCACCTAAGTGAAATCATTCTGATTTTTTTACCCCACCTTTTCAGTCGTAATTTATCTTTCTATCATTTTTACGATCGTGGAAAACAACGTGTACGAATTCTGAAGCAACAAATCAAAACAACCTGAGTTACCGCCCTTTTTTAAATGTGGGCACGATTGTAAATAGCGCTTGCGGCCTGCCTGATGATGAACCATATCTTATGCGGCCCGCTTCTCGAAAAGGGTTGCCTATGCCTGACTTAGAGCATAGAAATAACGTAAAGTATTTTAATACGGCGCTCTAGTGACTGTGCCAATTTTCCACCAACAAGAAGAAGAACAACAACAGAAGTAATAAACAACAGCTAAAAAAAACAGCTGTAAACTGTAACATTAGCGACGTCAGTTATATTATTTGTCTCTGTTTTCTCTCTAACACCTTCGACCAATTAAGATAAGAGAATAAACATTTTGCCATCTCAATAGAACTTGGGTTGTAGATTTTTTTCTGTTTCAACTTTTATGTTTACAATTCTGTTTCAAATTGTGTTTGAAATTTTATGTTGTAAGTTTTATATTTCAAATTGTTTGCCAAATTCTGTTGAAAATTCTTTGTTAGAAAGGTTTCAGCAACTAACATAGAAAGTTACTGAAAAATCTATTTTATGAAGATGGGTTAGCAACTATGTGTTTATTTATAGTAGTATATGTCATTATTCAAAGTGTGTTTGAAACCAAGGAGTATGTGGCTGTCAAAGTAATTAAGTTTTCTTCACTACGATTTTACATACTTTTTTATTTCTTCTATTAGATGTTGTGTTTATCACGAGAACATCATAAATATCCATCCTTCGGCACCCTTTAAACAAACGGATACATGCTGTGAGAACACGAACATAAAATAAATATTTTTTCTTAATTTCAATTCATCTCATCCAAAGCTTTGAAATACATTCCATAGATGTAACCGTCTAAATCTTGATCAGATATGATATAATAATTTCTCCAAATTGAACAATTGGCGAACCTTCTTCATACAAACCGAACCTTTTTCATGAGACTGCCTTTGGTTTTATTATTGAAAACGTCTTGATTTGAAGTGTTTGTATTTATATTAAAACTTTTCATCATAATTTCGTTAACTATGTTTCAAAGCCATCTTATAAATGATAAATATAGTTATGTTACTAAATAACCTTTAATTCTATTTTTGGCGGAAATGAATTTTATTTTGGTGTGATGGATTGTTCAGGCGGAGATGGTAACATGAATGAACTTTTTGTCGAGATTCTTAGATTGGCCAAGGAATTCACGTGTTATAGATTGCAGCATTAGGAACCAGAGCATCATAATCTTCGGTTTAGAGACATGGACTGGATTCTAAAGGCACCCGTGTCTGCATGAAGGTGTTGTTAAATTCGACAAAGATTAATATTACATACAAGAACAGGTACAGTTCACCCAAAGATCTTCCTCATAGTAACTGTCTAACTAATTTCATTCAACAGACTTGAGTAAACTCAGGGCGTGGAGAGAGGACACCTGCCTATGTATTGCAGTAGGTTATTTTGTTCAAATTCTAATAGGACGAGCGACCACCTAGATTCTCATTTATTGACTCAAAGAAACAATAACTCCTCTCTCCACCTACACATACATAAATCGATTGGACAGCGCAGAGAATACGAGAAACGTGTCCAGGCTGTGATACAGCAGACTATACGAGTCATCACTGTATGTAGGATTGTATATGTTGTATGATACTCAGCTAGATGTAATTATATCATTGTATGGAATGGTCCCGTAACTCCATATAGAGTCGTAGAGGCGTCGTATTGACATACGGCGTTTCTCGGACATTTTAAGCCTGGCGGAGCCCATCCCTCCCCAGGTCTGAGTACAGCAGATTTCTTCTAGAGAAAGATAGAAAGTGAGAGCGAGGAAGTGAAAGATATATAGAGGAAGAATCGACCCCTGCACTAGACTGGTACTTTGTTTATCAACCTTGAAAGGATGAAAGACAAAGTTGACCTCGGTGGGATTTGAACTCAGAGAGCAGAGAACCAGAAATAATACCATAAAACATTCTATCCGACATTCTAACGACTCTGCCTTAATTATATCATATCTTGAACAAAACAAAAAAGATGTCGGTGATATACATCAGACAAGAAAGAAAATGTGAAGGTGTCTGAGCATTCTCACAGAGTATTATAGGCGCAGGCACGGTCGTGTGGTTAAGAAATTCGTTTCAGAATCATATCTCACGTTTTATCCTACTGCACAGCAGCCCAGGTAGGTCTCTTTTGTTTTAGCCTCAGATTGACCTAAAACAGTGGTTCCCAACCTTTTGTGCACCATGCCCTCAACCTTTTGTGCACCATGCCTCAAAAATTGTTATTGCCCCCATCCCTTTTATATGAAAACAGCGATGATCAACTGCAAAGTGTAAACAAATTGGTGTATAGATGGTGCCAGATACACAATAACATGTGTGAAGAGGTGTGACAGGAGTTTCTGATAGTAATGTGTACCAAAGTTGCCATGGTGTAAAAGTAAATACAGTAAAACCTGAAGTTTCACTGACCCAAAACATTTGTGAAATTGGGTAGAGAGAAATTGTGTGGAACTCCATCGGATATTTTGTACTCGTTCATAGACAACAGGTTTAATCTTTCGCTAGGTTTATCACCAGCAACTTATGCATGTACGCGTAATCATTAGAACGAGGTTTCGTATCTGAGGATAACTCATATATCATAGCTCCTTCCTTATCTTTCCTCGCCCAATCTCAGAGGTCATACAAAAGTTCATGTGCGCTTTAAGTCTGATTCATCAGAGCTGGCTTCAGACTCGACCATCACGGCTAAAAAAACAAACAGCAACACTAACAACTACAAATGCTTTTACATATGAAGAATCTGTGTAACGCTGATAATAGAATGCAGACTGACACCCACTAACACAGCATGCTGCATTTATTTGTAGTGCTGATACTTTAATCACCAATGGTGCAACAGCCATAGTTTGGTGTGTCAATTTTGGGTGAGTATGATGTTCATGAACATATCATCTGTCAAATTGTAGATTAATCTATATTCCAGGAATCTAACATGAAATATATCATAAGTGCTCATATTTAATGTCAAACACCAGTAACAACTACAGAGCACTGTTCACAGATTTCCCACGACTATCTTCCTTTCGTGAACCAGGTTGTTTCTGACCTTGGCACGATTAAAACAAATAAATGTAAATGCAAGGGGTTTTCTCTGTTCTCAAATGACACCATTCTTAGGGTTATAAAATACTTTTAAAATAATAGACACATAAAAACACAAAATAACTGTAAAACGAAAAGGATGGCAGTGAGAGAAAGGCGAGAGAATACAAAACATTTGGATAATGTCTCCCTTTGTTTAAAGTGAAAAGATACCAGAGAACCACCCACTGACATGAGCTAACAACGCATTCGTTGCACCAGTTTCTGATATCAGAACAGAGTGGATTTTTTTTCCCCTCTTTTATATTGCTAACTCATCTAAATGAATTTGTAACGCCAAGTAAGCATCAACCTAGCTCTCTCATCAATACAGGCACGCACGCACACACACACACACAATCACATATGTGTGTGTGTGTGTGTGTGTGTGTGTGTGTGTGTGTGTGTGTGTGTGTGTGTGTGTGTGTGTGTGTGTGTGTGTGTGTGTGTGTGTGTGTGTGTGTGTGTGTGTGTGTGTGTGTGTGTGTGTGTGTGTGTGTGTGTGTTACAGACTTAGCAAGAAATACAGTTTTCTTTCAGTCCTTTTTTTTTGTCTTCGTTTTTTGTTAATTAATATTAATCTGGATTCTGAAAAGTTTAGTAAGAAAATAAAAAATATCGCTTGCTTTTTATATAATGATTTCTTTAACAAAATATGCATTTGATGATAGCATAAAACATATGAT
>OZ024745.1:126136806-126151806 GCA_964016885.1 Eledone cirrhosa
AAATGCAGAAACAATTATTAAGGGTGGTGGATTGGCAGTATAGGTAGAGAGTCGGACGCCATGCTTTCAAGCATAGTTACGTCTCTTTATGGTCTGAGTTCAAATCCCGCCGAGGTTAACTTTGCCTTTCATCCTTACGGGGGTCGATAAAATAAAGTACCAGTAATGTACTGGGTAATTGATGGTCTTGTGCCAAAAGTAGAAACAATTATATGTATTTTTATTTATTTTATTTATTTATTTATTTTTGGCTGCAAAAAATGTCATGCACTAAAAAAGGTCAAGATGTCTTTCCTAATGTTTCATTTTACTAAGAAAAATGGAAATATTCATGAAAGTCATGAGTTGAAGTTTGTACTGATGAGGTTCATTCCATAGTAGGCTGTATAAAAGGTTTTGTATTGCTCGTAAATCATCAGAATTCTTATGTTATCCAGACGTATTGCTTTCTAAACTGGGAGGTATCCCTTTCAAAACATTCGCAGCTAAATTTAAAGAAAAACATTAGATCAAGTTGTTAAAATGGTTACTTTTATTAAAAGCAGACATTTGAATACTTGATAATCTATATCGATATGGATTCATATAACACAGCCACTTCAGTTTATCTACATAAATTTAGTGGCTGTCAAGAGATAAAATATGTCTAATACATTAAACCATGAAAGAACTGCTTGCAGTTAAATAGAAGAAAAATAACGAACACATTTTTTGATATCTTCAATGCGGATTCCGAAGTCATTAATTAAGACTAATTAAACTTTAATTAATATTATGTATGTATGGCTGGATGGCTGGTTATACATATGCAGTGAATTAGCATAGTTATTAGGACATTTTATATATATATATATATGTGTGTGTGCGTGTGTGTGTGTGTGTTTTACTCCAAATTGATCTCTCCCATGCATCAACTATCTCTCCCCTTCCACCCCCACCCCCACCCCTCTATATATATATATATTTCGTTTCTGAATTTGTTTAGCAAGATTCTTTATATATATATACATATAAGCAGAAGGGATATTCAATTTGTTGGTAATTCAACAAATATAAAGGATAACTTGAACCATTAAGGTATATTCTCCTTGGTTATGTCAAAATTTATAAAACACACTTCGTATTTTATCTGATGATAGTGTACCAACATTTTGGTACCCTTGAAATATATATATAATAGAATAAATATGGTTTTATAAATATAGTTTCCATTTATTTAATATCATTGTATATATATATATATATATATATATATATATATATATATATATATATATATATATATATATATATATATATATATATATATATGAGAGACGTAAAATAAGAAAATTATAAAATTAACTTACTTACTAAAAAATCACTTCCAACTAATTAGTTTCTGGAATGGAGTAAATATATTTTCCGAAGAAACTTATCGAAAATCATTCCGTCATCAGGAAAGTCTTTTTCTGTATAGGTCTCCAGGCATAGCGAGGACTCTGGAAACTTATTAAAAAAATAATTCAGTGGAATGGAAATAGCGATGCGTGGACTGGATTCCAAGCCATTGAGAAAATCACTGCCTCTACGTCCGTGGCAAATTCAAAAAGAATCAATCACGTGACATCGAGGTCAATCAGTGGAAAGCGAGTGGTTATTAAGACAGCGGCCAGCTTACTACCATAGTAGCAGTCATGGCCAAATATTGCTCGACAAATGAATTGGAGATAATTATAAGGAATTTATATCTAGTAACATTTATATACACACAGATGCATATCAATGCTAGCAAATATATAGGTTTTGTCTTATTAACAATGTGGTTCGATGCATGGTTCTGCAACCCCATGCATCGAACCACATTGTTAATAAGACAAAACCTATATATTTGCTAGCATTGATATGCATTTGTGTGTATATAAATGTTACTAGATATAAATTCCTTATATATATATATATATATATATATATATATATATATATATATATATTTAGGAAAAAAGTATGACCCCGACGGCAGAGCTCAAGCCGTTTCGACGGCTATTTCTGGAAACGGCTTGAGCTCTGCCGTCGGGGTCATACTTTTTTCCTATTACCCACTCTACTACCCTAAGTATTGAGTACTCTGGTGCGTTATGGTCCATCTGGTTCCTTACCACATCTCCTTCGTTATATATATATATATATATATATATCTTTCATTTTCACCTTTACTTTACCTCAATATTTTTTCTTCTCTGTCTGTTTTCTATTGCATATTACTCTTTGGTTCTACCGTCTCTTCTCATCCCTTCTCCCTACCACTACATCACTCAGTTCCTCTCGCTTATTTCCTCCTCCATCACCACCTCCTCTGCTAGTACCACACTCCAACAACAGCTTCGGTCGCATTCTTAGTCCAAGAACTTGGCATCCGCAACCTCAACTCAAGAAATGTATATTTCCCTTGCAACGAACAACCAGATAATTTTCCCAACTGTTCTTTCTCACACATTACTTCTAAACACAAACAGATGTGCTTAGTGGAACACACACATACACGCACAGGCACACATACACACACACACACATATATATATCTATATATTAATATATATATATACACATATATATACACACACACACGCGCACACACACACACACACACACATATATATATATATATACACACGCACACACACCACATAAATATGTATGCATATATAAATATATATATATTATGTGTGCATATTTCTTATTCTTTTCCTAGACTCAGTCATTAGACAACGATCATGCTGGAGCCTTGAACGGATTTAGTCGATCACATTGATACCAGTCTTATTTGTTCTTGTCTAGTAGGTATTTATTTTACCAATCTCCTTTTATCGAACTTCTAATTTATGGGACAAAAACATACGCCCGCACACACACACACACACACACACACACACACACACACATATATATATATATATATATATATATATATATATATATATATATATATATATATATATAAAATATATATATATATATATATATATATATATATATATATATATATATATATATATATATATATATATATATATATATATATATATATATATATGTATATATATATATATGGTATGGTCCCGCAACTCCTGGGAGACATACGGCGTTTCTTGGGCATTTTAAGCCTGGCGGAGTCATCCCTCTCCAGGCCTGTGTACAGTAGATTTCTTCCAGAGAAAGATAGAAAGTGAAATGGAGGAAATGGGAAAGAAATATAGAGGAAGAATCAGCTCCAGTAATTCACTGGGTAATTGCTGGCCTTGTGCCAAAAGTAGAAACAATTATATTATATGTTTTTCTATTTCTTAGGCGGGTAAAATTCCCGAGATCCATGAACGAGTTCTCTCCAGCGGTCTCTGTCCCTCATTATCGCTGCCATGTCCTGCGTTTCCAACAGACCAGTGTCTGTCCTTAGGGCATCAACATACGTTAACCTTGGTCTTCCTCTTCCAGTGTGTCCATATAATATATATATAATATATATATATGTAATATATATATAATATATATTATATATATATTATATATATATTATATATATATTATATATATATATATATAAAATGAAAACACACACACATAGAACAAACAACCACCCAGTAACATGTAAATAAACAAATAAATAATCAAATAAAAACACACGCAGACACCCGGATGTAACACATGCGCAAACTAAACACACAACACACAAAAACAAAATGGCGTAGGACAGAACAAAGAAGAGGCACAAAACAAGGAAAAGAATTCCCAATCACTGAAGAGGTCACAGAATGTGTGACGAAAGAACTTTGACAATATATGAACAACCGCCCGGTTGTGGAACCAACCAACCAACCGGAATTTATAGATATTTTTTTTAATTTACAATAAATTGGAGTGAAAGCAATGGTGCGTGTGTTTCTTATTGGCAACATGACCCTCCCAAAGTATAACAATATTATATATATATATATATATATATATATATATATATATATATATATATAACGAAGGAAATGTGGTAAGGAACCAGGTGGACCATAACGCACCAAGTCCAGAATTAGCCGTCGAAACGGCTTGAGCTCAGCAGTCGGGGTCTTACTGGTTCCTATATATATATATATATATATATATATATATATATATATATATATATATATATATACATACATACACAGATGAAACATACATGTAGAAACACGCTAGCATATAAATACAAAATCACATGCACTTGCACGCACTTCTATCACATATATATAGAAACAGACATATATGAAATAACAATTGTTTCTAATATAGACACACTGCCAGGGTAAGGAGGAGTATTCGATTATATCAAACCCAATATTTGATTGATACATTATTTTATCGATCTTGGAAGAATGAATAGCGAAATTGATTTGGTTAGATTTGAACTTTGAACAGAGCCAGCTCGATTCGCACACCGCGGGAGATTCTGTCTGGCGCTCTAACGATTCTACGAATTCATCGCCATCAGTCATTTCTTCCTTAAATACAAAACCACAATTGTTCGTGAGACGAATCGATTATGTCAACCCCGGTACTCGATTTGTACTTTATTTTATCACACACACCCCACACACCCCACCCCCGAAAATGCAAAGTAAAGTGAACCTCAGCAGGATTTGATCTTGCAACATAAAGATATCTATGGTCAAGTACGAAACTTGTAGAAATTTGTAGAGAGAAAACAAATTTCTACAAATGTCATACTTGACGACCCAATATATAAACATTTGACCGATTTCCGCCCGTCACACAATGTGTGTTTGTATGAATGTATATGTGTAAAAGGAAGGAAGGAGATGGCGAAAAAAACTATAGAAAAACAGTGGCTGGGGTTCCATTTGCTATGCTGTGTGTGAGTGTGTGTGTATGTGTGTGTTTGTGTGAATGTATATCTGTGAGTGTGTATTTTTGTAAGTGTGTCTGTGTTTGCGTGTTTATATTTATATGCTCACACAGAAATAACTAGGATTATGTTGCCGGAACATGATTCCGAGACTCAATATCTTTGGACACTTGAGCGAACATGACAAAGCATCACCATAGTCGGTTTATAATGTGTCTACCCAGAGAGGATATTAAACAACTATATAAGGTCGGAAGTTACGAGACAATGAAACCCACCAGCCAATAAGGAACGCTTTCACAGCCCATGTAGTCTCAGCGGTGAGGGCTACAAGCAAATAAAGAACCTCTACACACCTAATAAGAAAAGTCTACACAGCCAAAGACGAAGCTTTACATAAACAATTAGAAATATCTACACAGCCAATGAAGCATGTTTACACAGATAAATCTTCCTCAAATCACATCTTGTCATCTTAAAATGGTAATTACATATTAAATAACCTACACAACAACAATATGAGCGTGTGTCTCACTCAGTCTCTCTATCTCATGATAGCCTGCACTATATATATATATATTTCTTGCAGAGGTCACCCTTGAGAATTTTCAAATGCTCTCATTTTAATTTTCTTAATTAGTTTACTATTTTCTTAATCAGTTTACTATGTTCAGCCCTACCCCATATAAACCATATCTCTTCGTCGTTTTAAGATATTTGCAGATGTGAGTGAACTGATAGGGAGATATAATAAATCCCAAACATTTCCAGAATTAATATCATAGCTGACCAAACTCAATCACTCCCATCCTATATATTTTAATTTCATATTTAGTCAATTGAAATTTTGTGACTTTTCTCCAATACGTTTGAAATTAATTTTCATTAATGCCTTCTGCTCTTATTTAAAAAAGTCTAAATTCTAAATTATATCATAATTTCAGAGGGTCATTAGACGGGTGCTTGTCTCGGATTCATTAGGGTTAAGGGACTGAGAGTACAAGATATCCGTTCCCCTGGACTGGAATCCAGGTCATCACGAGTTTACTGCCAATACTCATTTTCATTTGGGTAGACTGGAGCAACGTTAAATGAGGTGTTTTGCTCAAGAACCCAAAACTTTAACCACTAGGCCCCGCGCCTTCTCCTTACGGATATAATTGTGATTAAAAACGATTAATGGTTCATCATCTTAAGCATGTGAGCTATTTATTTGACATACTGTAGTAATAATGTATTAATAATCATGATAGTAATGTTTGCATTTCCAAGTTGAAGTATCGGAAATGACGGGTGAAAATGTTGCGGAAATCCTTCTTAAAGACACTCTGTCATACTATAAATATCTTCATTTGCATTATATGTTATACATCAATAACTCGATATGGTATGAACACATAGGAGATTCATGTCATTACGGCCATCTCTTGTGCACCGCTAACGATTAAAGGGAGGTGTGAACATTGTAAATCATTCTTTTATCACTCTGATAAATTTGAGGGTTTGTAGCTATGTAGGAATTTCATTTAATGCAATTCTCGTAATATATTGTGAGAGGTAAATGGCCGTTAATTGCTGATGGAATCGAGAAGGCATTTTCTTGACATAGTCAGGCATTTAAAAACCTCGTGGAGCCCATCCCTCCTTCCCCCATACACATACTTCGGAACACAGCCGATATCTAGTACTGAACTCGTACTTTATTTATCGACCTCGAAATGATGGAAGGCAAAGATGACCTTTGATATAGATTTCAACACAGAACGGGATGTGCTGGAACATGTATCAATGTATCTTTTATTCGCCGGCTTCGTAATGTATTGAGACTTTACTCAAACTAGCAAGATGTTGTTTTAATAAACAAGAGATAAATTTATATATTATTGACGCTAAATTTAATTATATACATTATTACATAGAGACATTATCACTATCTAAACATGTGGAATTCGTAGAAGACGGAGAGAGTACAAGACTTCCCCCTGGACAGAACGCCAGTCCATCACAGGGTTAAACCCCCAGCTATTTCTGGTACTCATTTACAGCTGAGTATGCTGGAGAAATGTGAAGTGTTTTCCTCAAGAACACAACACACAAGACAACTCAGGAATCGAACCCACGGTATTATGATCGTAAGTCCAACACCCCTACCACTAGGCCACGTGCCTCCATGCAATCTATATGAGTTTGGAACAAAAAAAAACATGAAAGAGACTATATTCTCATATATATATATATATATATATATATATATATATATATATATATATATATATATATATATATGTGTGTGTGTGTGTGTGTGTGTGTGTGTGTGTGTGTGTGTGTGTATACATATATTCTAATGACAGATTAATTGCATAAGTTTATTTTTAAAACTACCCGGTTGTGTGCTTATTCGATTTGTGCTATCTATGCAATTTTTTTTTTTTTTTTTTTGCATGATATACACATACTGAATTCATTTGCCAAAATCTGGGGTTTTTTTCCCTTGTGAGTTACACATGTACTTTTACAAAGTTCTACGTCATTCACAAAGTTGGTGCAGACCAAAATACCTGTTGATAACGTGATATTCCTTGTTCGGTCAGTATATTAAAAGCTTATAGTTTTAAGCAGACAGTATTATTGATTTAGGTGTCATAGAAACCCTGCATTTGGATTTTACCATCAATTCCATTGGGTACAGGTCTGTGTTTATCATTTATTTTGTTTGACCTGTTTAGCTTGATTTGTTTTTTGGCTTAGGTGGTTTATGCCTTCTTGACCACTTTTTCAGTTTGTATGGCGTTTTAACATATTGTTTAGCTCTGGTTTTTTAACTATTGGAGCGCTTGCCAGCATAACTACGATTTTGCGTTTCGTTTCGGTTTTTCTACCCGCCGAAATACGATACATATATATATATATGTATATATATATATATATATATGTATATATATATATATATATATATATATATATAATGGTTGAAATTAGCAGAGAAATCAGTGAATATGTGATTACTATATTTTTGCTGCTAATAACTACACAGTAAGTCTTTCTTAGATATAATAGAAAGCGACTCGGTGCTTAAATATTCCTTCTCTAACTAACACCCCCCCCCCCCTCACACACACACACACACACACAGGGACCCTGAAAGAATCATACCAATGCCTTTCCACTTGACTTAGCAATGAAAGTTATTCTCGAAAAACTTTTTTTTTTCTAAATCTAAGTAAATTTCCCAAAGTAAATATTTATTAAATCCAACGCGTATTTCTCTAGAAAAACATCAGCCCAAACAATAATAAATAAATATATAAATAAATAAACATATGATCCGAGATTTTTCAAAATCCTTTCCTTTAAATCCATCGTCTTATTCGTTGTTGTTATTGTTTTTGCTCTTGTTTTTGTTGTTGTTGTTGTTGTTGTTGTTCCAAAATGACACACAAGATATTTTTCTGCTTAGATTTTTTCATTCCTTTGTTTAAGTTTTAAGTTTCAAGTTAGAATCGCTTCGGTTGCCAATATAATACGTACATGTGTATATGAATATATATATATATATATATGTGTGTGTGTGTGTGTGTGTGTGTGTGTGTGTGTGTCCTACACGTCTCAATTCCTTTATCGTGTTAATCAGAGAGATCATGTCAATATAAAATAGAAAGAAAAAGAACCTATATGAAAGGAACAGTAGATGAGTGATTAGCGAACTAAAATATCTAACTCCCAAGTCGTCCGTAAGTTCGTGTTCAAGTATAGGTGTTGAGTTGTGTCGTTAAACAAGATACTTATTTTGCCAAGTGACCCTTTTTTGTAATATTTTATGTTTACTTTAAGAAATTAATATTGTTATTATTGTTGTTTGCCACGAACGGATTGCTGCAATAGAATACTCGAAAGAATTGGATGTTTACCATGTTTTACCACGTTTATTTGAAATGTTTTCTTTTTTATAAGTTCATTTTTGCCAACAAATTACTTTAGAAAACTTGAATGCCTTGGTAGGTTATGGACTCAGAAAACAGAGAGACGGAATAAATAACGGTTTCTACTTTTGGCACAAGGCCAGCAATTACCCCAGTGCATTACTGGTACTTTATTTTATTTTTAAATCAATCCCAGTGCTTTACTGGTGTTTTATTTATCGACACATGAATTCAGACCGTAAAGGACCATAACTCTATGCTGCAAAGCATGGTGTCTGACGCTCTACCGATACCACCCTCAGAGACGAATAAATAACAGTTTCTATTTTAAACACAAAGCCAGCAGTTTGAGGTGAGAGGAAATTCAATTAAATTGAGGCCAGTACGTGAGTGGTACTTTATTTTATCGACTCCCGAACCGATAAAAAGCAAAGTTGATTCCAGCAAAATTTGAAATCAGAACTTAAAAAGTCTTAAATTTATGCTGCCAAAGGAACCGCAATAAAGAACGCAAACCACTTTGTCCGACGCTCTAACGATTCTGACAATCCAATATCACAACTATGATAATTGTTTCAACTTTTGGCACAAGGCTAGAAATTAGCCCATTGCATTACTGGTACTTTATTTTATCGACCCCGTAAGGATGAAAGGCAAAGTTAACCTCGGCTGGATTTGAACTCAGAATGGCAAGGGCCGTAACTCTATGCGTCAAAGTATGGTGTCCGACTGATTTCTACTTTAGGCACGAAGTGAGTAATTTGGGGTAAGTGGAAAGTTGCTTAAATCGACACAAGCTCTGACCTGATACTTTATATTACTGATCCCGGACGGATGGGAGGTAAAGTTGCCTGCAGAGAGATTTGAACTCAGAACATAAAAAGGCAAAACTAATAATGGTTTCTGATTTAGGCACAGGGCCAGCAATTGAGGAGGGGGTGGGGAAAGTCTATTAAATCGATCCCAGTGCGTGACTGGTACTTTATTTTATCGACCCCGTTAGGATGAAATCGGTGGGCTTTGAATTCAAAACGTAAAGGGACGTAACTTTATGATACAAAGCATCGCGTCCAGCGCTCTGCCAATATTGCCGATCCACCACCTTAATAATGATAATAAACATAATAATAAGCTCTTAGGTTTAAAAAAAATTCCTCTTTAAGCATTTCTTATGTATTTGCTACATATTGTTTTCAAATAATTAAATATGGCATTTTTCGCTGTGTAGGAAGAGAGCCTTGCCACAAGCAAAGTAGCAACAAATATTTTGGAAAACAGAAAAATGACAATAGCACAAACAGACACATTTTTAAACACAGGCGTTTACAAGTAACGAAAGATCATGTTTTAATAAAGAAGCAAATAAGTAGACATGTTTTTCTTATGTTGCAAGCCAGATGCAAATATTGGACATAAATCAGCTCCAAGAAACGTGTATACATATACATACACACACACACATATACACACACACATATATATATATATATATACATATCTTTCCGTTGTATTACCATCTATGTTTGTTTACATGTCTCGCTCGCTTCACCCTAATTTACGTGTCCCAATCACTTTTTTTTAGTTATTGCTCGCACCAACCTGAGGTATAGCCAGTCACTCTCTCTCTCAGCTGGCCTCTTCCTCACACTTTCACTCACTCACTCTCTGCTACTCCCCTCTCTCACTTACTCCCGTTTGACCTGCGTGAAATCCTTTTCTCGCTCACATCTCACCCAGGTCGGATGGTCTTTATCTCTCGTCTATGATTTCACAGAACTTAAGTTCATAGATATCACGGACTTATCTCTCCTCTTCCTCTCTTTCCGTTGCATTACCATCTATGTTTGTTTACATGTCTCGCTCGCTTCACCCTATTTTACGTGTCCCAATAACTTTCTTTAGTTATTGCTTGCACCAACCAGAAGTATATGATCTTTAAAGCGAAGAAATATCAATGAAGGTTGGAAGATCACTGATGAAGGATTAATTTTATTCATATATAACCCATTTGCAACCACGCAGAACGCCATTTTTCATATATATATATATATATATATATATATATATATATATATATATACAAAATTAAATTAAGGATATCATGTCTGACATATATATATATAGTTGATATATATATATATATATCAGAGAGAGAGAGAGAGTGAGAGAGAGAGAGAGAGAGAGAGAGAGAGAGAGAGAGAGAGAGAGTGAGTGTGTGTGTGTGTGTGTGTGTATAGGTGTATTACAAAACATAATACCTCTTTGTAACATACCACTGTTTTTCAAATAAACCGGGCACGCTACTATATGCCCATAAACGGGTAGTTAGAGAAATCTCTGGCCAATATGTGGTACAATTTTAGCCTGTCTTAATTGTATTACATTTTCACTCACCACATGTATATTATACTAGCAGAATGGCCCGGCGTTGCTCGGGATTTACTCTAGGGTTCTTATATATTTGATATATATTTATCCCTATCGAGCCTCGTGAAATAAATACGTTTGTTTATATTTTGTTATTGTGTATGCAAAAATATCTGTACACGAATATATATATATATTTAAATAACAGATTAAAGTTTAAGCAAAGAATCACTGCTTTCAACCTTAACGGGATCTTCTGAAACTAAAAAAATCAATCTGTGAACGCAGAAAATGAATCGCTGCTTTCACCCTTAACAGGATCTTCTACCTAAAAGCAGTATGAAGTACACTAAGACTAACTGATGTAATCGTTGGCCTTGTTTGTTTATATTTTGTTTTTGTGTATGCACACGAATATCTATATTAAAATAACATATTAAAGTTCAAGCAAAGAATCGCGGCTTTCAACCTTAACGGGATTTCCTGAAACTAAAAAAATCAATCTGTGACCGCAGATGTAAATATTTCGAAAAACGTTGCAACCGAAGGAAAACAGGAAGACGATACTTTGGTTCGTGAAGACGTTCCCTGGCATAAGAATATATATATATATACACACACACTATATATACATATATACACACACACACACACTGATCGCGTCATAATGTCGTAATGCAGGATACCAGGCATACATACAGATATTATGAAGGCGCGACGTCATATCGACCATACCAGTAATACACTTGGTAATTGCTGGCCTTGTGCCAAAAGTAGAAACAATTTTTTATTCAAAGTAATCCAACTTATTTTACAAACGAGGAAAAAAAAATTCTGGATTCAGTCCCGCACTCATTACTTTATTATAGTTTAAATAATACAGATGGATATGAGGTCCTAGGATTGTCGTTACCGATGGTCATCTCCTCTTCAGGTACTCAGGATGTTCGATGTTTCGACGATTCATTTAGGTTAAATATATATTATATGTCCGCAACTAGAACCTTCTAGTATTTTTCAAAATTGTTTTTCTTGAAGTATTTCGTGTTAAGACACCAGTGGCCTTGTACTGCAACTATCAGTGATACTCTGTCTATTTTTGAGACTTAGGCATGTCAAACACAATATGTAACAATACACTTTATCTATTATTAGGATCTCTAAGTTTCTCAACCCAGATTTTCAGTTTTTTGTTATTTAGCTATCATTCTTTTTCAGAGTTTTGCCTTGAAATTGTTGTTAAAATTTGTCTTTTGTTTTAATATTCTCTCGAAAACTATATATACGCATGTCTGTGTGTATTTGTGAGTATGGGTAGGTGTGTGCGCGCGCCTGCGTTTGATATATATATATATATATATATATATATATATATATATATATATCAAACGTAGGCGCACGCACACACACACACATATATATATATAAGTTAAAACAATGAAATAAAAATTCAAGTCATTAGGAATATACTTCACTGCTTTACGATCGTTTCTAGGTGATAATAATACATCGTACGCATATTTCGTTATCGATCTATGTAATGTTAGTTACAAAATATCAAATAAGGAATATATTTAACTACGTGTATATCGTCAGTCGTTGTCAAAAGTTATTGCTTTTCAACTGCATCTAACTCTTATTTATCATATCTATATGTATTAGTATAATGTTATCAATATAAATATACCCATCAATTAAATTAATTTATATTCTTTTCATAGATGTATTTTTTCACTAACATTCTTATCGTAAAACTTTAGTCACCTTAGATATTTGTATTGGCATTACTATTTTATAACAGCAACTGCTTGTATACCTTTTACTGACCACCTGACCTATTTTCACCCCTAAAATAAGCTTCATTTGGCCAATTATTAACTTTCTATTGGTTAATTCTAAACCTCTTACCAAACAGACAGAATATATTAGATCTTTGTTGGTTTTATTCAATGAACAAATAAAATTATTTCTGAGGTCAGCATAAGACCTATTTCTTCCCTAAAACAATCCTTCATTCATAATATTCTATTCCATCCAAAACTGAAATCTACCTTCCTCTACCCATAATTTAAGGTTCTTCTACTACTATATTACTACCTTGACCCTCACTATCTCTCTATTGGTCAATTCAAAACCTGTTCCCAAACAGACCTATTGTATTGAATCTTTGTTTTTTCAATAAACAAATATCATTATTTCTTTCTGAAGACAGCATATATATGTGTAGGTATGTATATTCCCTCTGATAGTTTGTATAAATATTGTACATAGATCTATAGAATATGCATACCAACTCTAACACTTATATATCCTAGAAACGATCGTAAAATGATGAATTTTTTTAATATAAGGAACTGTTTCTTTGTTTATTCATTATTTTATTAATTTATATATGTATATATATATATATACATATATATATGTATATATATATATACATATATGTATATATATATATACATATATGTATGTATATATATACATATATGTATATATATATATACATATATATATGTATATATATATATATATATAGTAATAATAATAAATTTGAAGACTAAAATCCAAAGAGGGCTCGATAAGGATAAATATATATCAAATATATAAGAACCGTAGAGCAAAGATTTATTAAAATAACAGATTAAAGTTTAAGCAAAGAATCGCTGCTTTCACCCTTAATGGGATCTACTGATATATATATGGCTGTGAGGTTAAAGAGTTCGCTTCTCAGCCACGTAGTTCTGAGTTCGGTCTCGCTGGGCAGCACATTAGGGAAGTGGTTAACCAAAGTCTGGTTAGTGAAATTTGATAGACGAAAACTGCAAATACACATGCGTGTGTGAGTACCTGAGTGTGTATATGTGCCTATTATTACAGGGTTTCCATTATTTCGAATTTATCTTACATATAAATGACAAACAAAGCAACAGTGCAAGGCCAAAATAACTGCATAACGTATAATGATGACTGAATTTCTCAACAACTCGTACAAACAATTAAACTATATGTTAAACATACCCTATCCCAGCAAACAAAAAGAGAAACTGCATCTGCCATGTAGGGCACCAAAGTTGATCTTGCCCTAAAAAAGAATATTGTTTTAAGCGCTACAAGAATGAATAATTACATTGTACATAAGTATTCTTGAAGAACTAACAATTTCACTCCTATCTCGGCAATAAATCTCGTTTATAAGTCGTTGGTGTTGTTTATGTTTGTTTATTATTCTCTGTACTTTCAGCTTTCATCGAGTTCTCTTATGTATTACTGTTCGTTTGACACAACACACTTTCTTTCTTCTCAGATATTTGTGATAATAAATTATATTCACACATATACAAAACACGTACGCAATCACACACAGACACACATATACATATATATAAATATATATATATATATAAATATATATATATGTATATATATATATATATATATATATATATATATATATATATATATTATTACTATTATTATTATTACTTTGCCTTCATCCTTACGGGGTCGATAAAATAAGTACCAGTAATGCACTGAGTAATTGCTGGCCTTGTGCCAAAAGTAGAAACAATTATTATTATTATTACTATTATTAGGGCGGTGGATTGGCAGTATCGGTAGAGGGTCGGACGCCATGCTTTGCAGCACAATTACGTCACTTTACGGACTGAGTTCAAAACCAGCCGAGGTTAACTTTGCCTTTCATCCTTAAGGGGTCGATAAAATAAAGTACCAGTAATACAGTGGGATAATTGCTGGCCTTGTGCCAAAAGTAGAAACAATTATTATTACTATTATTATTATATATTATATATATATATATATATATATATAGTATAAAAGAGA
>OZ024745.1:126154306-126169306 GCA_964016885.1 Eledone cirrhosa
TAAAGGGCCGTAACTCTTTGCTGCAAAGCATGTCGTCAGACCCTCTACTGATACTGCCAATCCACCAAAATATTGTAGCTTCAATATTATGTGAGATAATTATGTGAGATAAAACCTTTAGTAAATATTGAGTAATGTAAAGGCTAAAGGGTTAAAGTGATGTTTTAAATGTATATCGTTGGATTACTTCTGGATATTTACTTGTTTTATGCAAGGCTCTGAGTACAACACTGGATGAGGTTGGTGTAGCGACTGAAGAAGAAGAAGAAGAAGAAGAAGAAGCTTTCGACCATATTTGCTTATATCAATTATATCCTTGGATACCGAATTCAATTATTGTCAAAGATTTATTTATTCAGCCTAAATGTTTTCCAAGCTCTTAACATATCACACTCTGGTTAAGAGGTGAGATGCTACTTTTTAAGACAAGACCATTATTCGACTTAGTAATCTTTTCATATGTACAGGAGTATGTATATATAAGGACTGTGGGGCTGCCGCGAGATAGAGGGTGGGGTATAGAGCTGCTGTGGGGTGGGAGGTGCCGGAAGTTGGGGGACGCCTGACCGGAAGCAGCAGGACGGGGGCAACTCGAGGGATCAAGGCGTCAAGAGAGGTCTCTTAACTATACGCCCTGCAAGGTGACGAACGTGTGAAGACAGACGCGAGCAGAAAGTACCCCACGTGGACCAGAGAGACGCAAGGTAAGTCCGAATGCCTCCGGCTACAAGGACTTTTACGTACATATACAACGTACCCCCGGTATTCGCGGCCTTGGTTATTCGCAGAATTTTCCTTAGAACCTATCTAATAATTGTTCGTGGAAACCACTGCATATTCGCGGAATCGTAAATATCTTCCGCGATTTTTTATGGCTTTTTTCGTGGCAATATATATTTTTTAATATATATTATTAAAGATATACCGTATTTGCCGGCCTTTTTTACGCCCCTTCGCATAATACGCTCTTTTTTTATTATATTTCACGTTATATTTTGACGTTTATAGGCATTTTTATGGACCGCGTCCAATATTCGCGGTTTTTCACTCTTCGTGGTGCTCTACGAACATATCCCCCGCGAATACCGGGCGATAACTGTATATAAATAATTATACATGTATGTGTGTGTGCGTGTGTTAGGTGTGTTGAATAGTCTTTGATTTTGAAAGCGTACGACAAAAAAGAAGAAAAGCATTTATAGGAGATAACTCTTGCTGTCATCTCTTCCTGATTACTTCCCTTGAAACAACTGAGGGCTGTGAGACACTCTATGGTAATTTAGATACGATATTGTTTTTAAGAAGATCGGTTTTCAAACACATGATTCGAGGTTCGATCCTAACGTATGGCCCCTTGGGTGAATATCTTCTACTGTAGCATCGGGTTGATGTGATTGTGTGTGTGTATTTTCTCCGCTTGTATCTGTATATATAAAACTGTGTGTTATGGCTATATATATATATATATATATTATATATATATATATATATATATATATATATATAAGCAGAAGGGATATTCAATTTGTTGGTAATTCAACAAATATAAATGTTTATAACTGATTCAGAGCACTCAACAACTTTTCTGGAGTAAATATACAATGATATTAAATTATATAATATACAATGATATTAAATATCCAAGGATAACTTGGACAGTCAAGGTATATTATCCTTGGATATGTCAAAATTTATAAAACACACTATCTGATGATACACATTGAGTTCTGTATATATATATATATATATATATATATATATATATATATATATATATATATATATATATATATATATATATAATATATATATATATATATATATATACAATATATTAATAAATGGAAACTATATTTATAAAACCATATTTATTTTATTATACATATTTCAAGGGCAACCAAGGCAAATTATGGTGCGCTTTCATCAGATAAAATACAGATTTGTTTTATAAATAAATATTGACATACCCGGAAAAATAGACAACCTTAACGGTTGGAGCTTCCTATCCGTTAAGGTTGTCTTTTTTTCCGGGTATCTCAATATTTATTTATATTATAAAACAAATCTGTATTTTATCTGATGAAAGCGCACCATAATTTGCCTTGGTTGCCCTTGAAATATATATAATAACATAAATATGGTTTTATAAATATAGTTTCCATTTATTAATATATTGTATATATATATATATATATATATATATATATATATATATATATATATATATATATATATATACAGAACTCAATGTGTTACTCTATGTTCAAGTGCTTATGTTCATATCATACCTAAATTTTGCAGTGATTATTTTTCATGATCTTGTGACCTCAGCTGAAATAGATTTTATATAGAACTCCACGTAGGTCTGTCGCTCATTACATTCCCTCCATCCCGAATATCAATACCAGAGAGAATCTCTGCTTATGGCATCTCCTTGGGAGAGCCTCTTTATATTTTGACAGATGGTGGTTTCCAAAGTACTTAAAGAGACAGTTTCATTTGAGATGCAAACGAATGAATGACCTGCGAATCTCATTCGCTTTTTTCTGTACAATTGCAGAAATGTAGGGGAGACAATCGTATTTCTCTAACAGCCTTATATAGCTTTCAGTTTATATTTGGAAACCAAAGAAGCAATTAATTTCATGACAAGATTAATTTTTTAAATGTTAGTAAATTTTATTTTCTGCCTTTAGAGAAACAAACTTCCAAAGCATCGTTGTTTGTGGAGTCAATCAAATAAGTTGGGTTCAATCCTACTGTGTGACAGTTTTGGCGTCTTCTATTATAGCCATGGCATGAAAGTGGAATTTGATAGACGGAAAATGCAAACTCACGACGTGTATATATATATAAAAGGAAAAAGATCCTATAACTCCTTTTGGAGTCGTAGAGGCACCGTCATACGGCGTGTATGGGGCACATTTAAACCTGGCGGAGCCGAACCCCCTCCAGGTCTGAACATTTTCTATAGGGTCTGATTTTTTCTATAGAGGAAGAATCGACCCCGGTACTGGACTGGTACTTTTTATCGACTAAGTATATATATATATATATATATATATATATATATATATATATATATATATATATATTTATTTATTTATTAAAATAACAGATTAAAGTTTAAGCAAAGAATCGCTGCTTTCATCCTTAACGGGATCTTCAGAAGATCCCGTTAAGGGTGAAAGCACCGATTCTTTGCTTAAACATTAATCTGTTATTTTAATAAATATTTGCTCTACGGTTCTTATATATTTGATATATATTTATCCTTATCGGGCCCTCTTTGGATTTTAGTCTTCAAATTTATTATTATTACTATATATATATATATATATATATATATATATATATATATATATATATATATAGTAATAATAATAAATTTGAAGACTAAAATCCAAAGAGGAGTCGATTCTTTGCTTAAACTTTAATCTGTTATTTTAATAAATATATATATATATATATATATATATATATATATATATATATATATATATTCTACCTTGTAAGGAGTTCATCTTGAAATGTAGTTTGCGTTAGGAGGATATCCAGCCGTAGAAAGCCAAGCCAACCCCAAAACGGAGCATATGAACAAGACGTGGTCACCAGACCTGCCTGGTTTCATAACCTCATGATCCGTCTTATTCATGCAAGCATAAACATTAGACGTTAATCGGTGATGACGATGATGATGATGTGTGTGTATACATCCATTTGTACATCTGTGTCAGTATGTGTTTACGTTCCGTAATTAGCGCAATTCGGAAAAAAAAGAGAGGTAGATAAACTAAGTACCAGCCTTGAGACATAACAGAAAAGAATTTTGCTCTTTTCTTATATTAGCACAATTTAGTAGAGTGGTGTAGTCGATTTTATTGGCTCCAATTTTTTATTGAAACTATACCAACCTTCGAAAGAAAGAAAAGCAAAGTTGATCTCGACTGAATTTGAACGTAAAGGACCCTAACCCTAACCGGAACAAATACAACAAAACATCTTGTTGAACTCTTAACAATTCTGTCAAATCTACTGCCTCAAAATTTAACTTGTAAACAAAGACGGAAATTAAGATTCCAAGAAAGATAATTATAAAAAAAACTCTGCACAGAGTTATCTACCTTATCTTATTTTCAGCTCTCTAATGTTTCAGTCTTTACAGTATATAGTTACGGCCTTTTACTTTCGGAGTTCAAATCCCGTCGAGGTTAACTTTGCCTTTCATTCTTATGGGATCGGTGAAATAAAGTACCAGTAATGCAGTGGGGTCGATTTAATCGACTTTCCCCTCTCCCAAAATTAATGGACTTGAGCCTATATAAGAAACCATTATTTAGATTGGCAGGGTGGTGGATTGGCAGTATCGGTAGAGGGTCGGACGCCATGCTTTCCAGCATAGTTACGTCCCTTTACGATCTGAGTTCAAATCCCGCCGAGGTTGACTTTGCCTTTCATCCTTACGGGGTCGATAAAATAAAGTACCAGTAATGCACTGGGTAATTGCTGGCCTTGTGCCTAAAGTAGAAACAATTATTTAGATTGGCAGTATCGGTAGAGGGTCGGACGCCATGCTTTGACGCATAGAGTTACGGTCCTTGCCATTCTGAGTTCAAATCCCGCCGAGGTTAACTTTGCCTTTTATCCTTGCGGGGTCGATAAAATAAAGTACCAGAACGTACAGTGGTCGATTTAATCGACTCACCCCTCCTCCCAAATTGTTGGCCCTGTGCCTAAATCAGAAAGCAATATTATTATTGTTGTTTAGGAGGTGGTGTATTGATATGCTCAACAGTATTTGTTCTGGTCCTTTACGATCTAAGTTCAAATCCAGTCAATCTCACTTTGCCTTTTATTCTACCAAGGTTGACAAAATAAGTAATAGTCACTTGACTAAGGTCAATATATTCGACCCCACCTTCTCCTCAAGTTGGTCAGCTTTTATCACTTCATCCCAAGTTTTCCTAGGTCTATTCCTCTTCCATAGTTACCATCAACTTTCAGTGCCCTGCACTTCTTTATATATCTGTCACCCTCCATATGCATCACATGTCCAAACCACCACAATCACAATCTCCTCTCCTGTACACTGCATCTGACCCCTCTTATACCTAGTTCCTCTCTCAGTTTACTGGTGCTTTGTGGTTTATGCACACTACTATTACACATCCATTGGAACATGTAGGATTCATTTCTTTCCAATCTTTGTAGAACCTCTGCACATGTTGTCCAGATTTCACTTCCATGCAGCATTGTTGTTCGTACATAAGCTTCATAAATCTGCCTTTCATTTTGAGGGAAAACCTTTTCTAGCTAGCAGCAGTAGTAGCTGCCTGAACCTTTTCCATCCTGTTCTAACTCTGAATACTATACTTTCAGAACACCCTCCTCCACTGCTAATTTGATCCCCTAGATAATGAGTGGTCGACTACTTCTACGAAGCTTTCTAAGCTTTTAAAGGGGCATGTTTCTTGTGACCTCTTGTGACCTCTTGCTCCTTACTCTTCCTGTGCATTGGTTACATACAAATTCTACATTCTTTGCTAGCCTGCTTGACATCCCTCTACATCTCTTGTGTACCCATAGTTTGCAATTAGAACATAGGATGGAATTTCTACCTACTCCTTTGCTGCACTCTGAACAAGGCCATTTCTCTGAGGGGATCTAGGACTTTTTTTTTCTTTTCTACTTACTAAAAACTCAGTCTTTGCCATGTTGTCTTTAATATCCTTTAATTCTAAGTCATGCTTCCAGGTTTGGAATTTCTTCTCTAATTCTGCCATAGATTCAGCTATAAGGGTTAGATGATCTGAATGAAGGAGTTCCCATGGGCAGCCAGTCAAAAACTTGTCTGTTATAGCCCGCGTGGTGATAATAAGCAGTAGATGGCTAGAACAGAGCCCTGGTGCTATGGTGGGTTCTAATGTTCTGGTAAACTGCTTACTGATCCTAATATACACAGAACAATACAGCAGTGGGTATTCTTTTTGATGTCGCTGTAGTAGTTTTACAGATTTTTGTTCTGATGAATTTGACATGCAGGTGGGGGTCCACCAGGGCTCAGTATTCACTCCACTTCTGTTTATCATTCTTCTCCTGGTCATAACAGAGGAGTTGAAGACTGGCACTCTATAGTGTATTTGGTTTTGAAAAGGTACACTGTTTTCCTAAAAATAGTTGGAGTCAAGAAGGGCATCTTGCTGTAAATATTGCCTCAAAAAGTTCTATCTAACCCATGCCATCTTAGAAAACTTGACATAAAAACGATGATGATGATGATTAGATAAGTCTCATGAGATAAGCTCACTTTAAAAACTACAAAGCTACATTTGTATCAACTGAATTTTAGTAGTGATACTCAGCAATTTCACAATGCTGCTCCTGCTTACATTGATAGCATACACTTTGTCTTCATGGAGTAGATATCTGTTCCCCCTTCAGTTTGTTGCTGCTTACTCTGAGAAATTCATTTTTAGCTCAGCTTCTTTATCAGTCTGTGTATGTTTACCACTTTCTCAATTTCAAACATACAGACTTACCAGACTGAACTTTCTAGGCTATTAATAATTCCTAAAATGTGTTGACAATATGTGACATGATCAAACAAACACAGGACACTCTGTAAAGTGGTTGGTGCCACAAGAAATAGAAATCCGTCCTCCCTGAATAGTGGTTATGCTGGTACCACAAAAAACTCCCAGGGCCCAATTTATAATGGATCCCAGGAGTTTATTTCATGGCAAACAGAACAGATAAATAAGACATAATTACCTGATCTATCTAGCCTCATAACATGACAGCCCATCTAACAAATGCAAATATGAAAAATAGGCATTAAATGGTGATGATGATACTAATCTCTGATCATCAGATATTTGGATATGTATAGGTACATATTTGTAAATATTTACTCTAAACTTAAAGTTAATAATCCATAGCACTTTCATATATTGAATGAGTTTCTTTGGCTATTTCATTTTTATTTTTTATTTTATCTACTATTTTTTTAGCAGGTAGAAACTTGTGATCTTTACATCATCATCAGTATTATCATTCTTTCATTTACCTTCAGCCCTCCCCTTCAAACACACACAGGATTGGTAATGAAGTCTGCTGCCTCTGGTTCTATGAAACAAAACTACCCATTTTAAAGGGTCCTATATTAATTAAAACCTTCCATCACACCATCTGATCCTATCTTTGCAAGCCACTGGGTTAAACAATAACAGCAACCAGCTGTGGAATGAGTCACAAAGAAACCTCAATTCCAGTGGTTCCTAGCGTAAAGTCTACAATATTTCATGTCCCACTGGTGCCAACTTCTATCGGAATTTGTCTTTCCTTTGGATGACATCAGTGGCATGGAGAAGGAAGACCTGTGTGCGTGCACAACTGCTGGTCTTCCACAAAAAGACCTTGTCCAGACTGACACATTAACCCTTTAGCATTTACATTACTTTATATTTACTATCATATTTTCACACATAATATCGAATCTATGAGATTTTGATATTATTTATTTTGATAACAATACCTTAACATCAATATGAGTGGCTGGTTACAGCCTGTTTGAACAGAAAGTGGTGAGAGAATTCTAGCCGAATATGGCCGGTTTAGATGCTAAGTTAATTGTTTAAGTTAACTGTAAAGTTATTTTCTAGGTGAAAACTCATAGACATTCATGGCTGAAAAGGACCCTATGACATATGCTTTAAGAGACTGAATTGCCACAACTGGAGTGCATGTGATCATAAGATTGTTTGATCAGGGTTGACACGGGGCTAAACAGCAACAATACTGTATATCTGTATATAATCTTAATACACCACATCATACCTATAGTTTGTCCCATAACAATTTCTCAATTTAATATAACAAAACCTTCTTGTAGTCATTCAAGAGGTGTGTAGAAACCTAATATGTGTGTATGGTGAGAGATGGTGTAGATGCCAGTAACCTATTCCATCACTACCCCCAATGATACAAGTACAGCTCGGACAGTGTGGGAGAATACTCTCTGGCATGCAAAACACCAGGCACAAGCTACCTCATCAACAGACAGAAAGGAGAAAATATTACTCCTGAGAGTACTGATGGAGATATGTTGATGTAGTCATTCCAATTTATAGGGCTCACTTACTCATGCAGGCAGCCAACTCTGCCCTGGCAGCGGTGAGTTAGGAAGTGCTACTGGTGTGTTATATTTTAGTGCATTACCACTATCTTTTGCAGGTAGCAATATGAACTGAACTCAATACTACAAGCCAATGATGCTCTTATTATGATATACAGTGTTTCTTCTAATTACAATGATAAGTTGTTATTCAGTGCTTATCTATTTATATAGAGATGAAAATATCTGTCTGTCTGTATGTGGGGGATGCATTTCAAAAGTTTCCATCCGATTTCCTTCAAATCTGATACATAGGTTACTTAGCTCCCAGAGCATGTCAACACATGTAAATGTTTGTCTCCCCTGAAATAGCAGAGTTCTGAAGCTATTTATATATATATATATATATATATATATATATATATATATATATATATAAGTTATTCCGGGTTCAGAAAAGATATAAATACCACCATATTTACTTGGACAGTCAGCTTCCTGATGATTTCTCACGAATGAAACACTTCTAGTCCTGTAGAAACATTTCTATATTAAATATATATATATATATATATATATCGTCATCGTCGTTTTACGTCCATTTTTCCATGCTAGCATGGGTTAGACGATTTATCCTGTTGTGGGCACTGCCAGGTCAGGTGACCATGTCTTGCACATACAAAACTGATTTGGGCTTGATTTTTACAGCTGCATGCCCTTCCTTGCGCCAACCTCAGTAAGTACTGGGTGCTTTTTGTCATGACTCCTACACGACGACTTTACAGTGTGTACTGGGTGCTTTTTGTCGTGACACCTACATGACCACTTTACAGTAGGAGGGGAGTGGGAGCATACTGTATATATGCTTCAGCTTCGGCCTGTATCCGTAGAAAGTCGAGTCTTCTGTATTACTGGGTAACGCCAGCGGTCTCGGTCCTGTGTCATAGCCTTTGAGAGGTGCAATTGGGCATGGTCAGTTTTTATCACCACATCCCACATCTTCTAATGTCTCCCCACACCAAGGCTTCCATCGACTTTGAGCGCTCTGCACCTTTTTATGCAGCTGTCATCCTTCATATGCATCACATGTCCATACCATCGCAACCTCCTCTCCTGCACACGTTTGATTCCTCTTATGCCCAGTCTCTCTCTCAGTTCGTTTATGCTCTGCCGTTCACGTATGTTACTATTGTTACACATCCATCGGAGCATGCGAGCTCCATTTCTTTCCAGTCTATGCAAGTCTTCCGCACACAATGCCTAGGTCTCACTACCATGCAACATTGATGTTCGTATGCATGCATCATTGTCTGCCTTTCATTTTAAGGGACAATCCTTTTGCCCTTCCTAACACCAAGATCATTTACAGTGAGTACTGGGTGCTTTTTGTAGCTTCACCAGCATGACCACTTTACAGTGTAGACTGGGGGCTTTTGTCGTAAATATACACACATAGTTGGCGTATTACTTTTGCTGATTAGTCAGAATGTATTCTAATTTTTAAAAAGGCGTTTCATTCTTGTTTTATGATATAATCTGTAATTTCTACATGTGCAACTATCCAAATACCTTATAACTGGTAATGTATTTATACGGAGGAGTCTATGTAGCCAGTAAGAGTTTAAGACACCATGAGTTGCGGCCCGAGTTAAGATAATTGTTAAGACAATTTTAAAATGTTTCCCCCATCAATTGGTAAAAAACAAGTTACAATCATTTAGTCGTCTATTCATAACATATGTTACGAATTAGTTACATACACACACATCTACATGTAAATACATAAACAGATACAGACAACAGAAAGAAAGGGCTGGTGAAGCGCTATAGCAATGTATGTTGCGTCCCTTTAGGGTATACCGGCTACATAGCCTATTCGTATTTATATGAATGTGGTTAATTAAATAAATAAAATAATTGTTTAAAAATACGAGTGAAAAATATTGGAAACAGAAAACGTGGAAGAGACAAAGCACATGGACAATTCCTGCTCCTCGGCTGTCTTTCTGGGGACCATTATAGTTTCGGCTGCTTTATAAAAATCAGTTGCAAATAAAAATTTATTTCCTAAATTAGACGATAAAATAAAATAGAACAACCTACAAATCAGGGGAGGTAACTAAGATTTCTACAGAGTCACTTACCTTTGAAATCTATTGTACGTATATGTTTAAATGTTTTCATTTTATCACACACATCAAATAAATAATTTAAAAAGTTTGTTTACTCACAGCTATGCTACAACTGTATTGCTGTGAAATATTACAACACCTGGAAAAATCAACCATGATTACCATCTAGGATGTGTTGTTAAAGCTTTATCAAAGATCATTTATTCATTCCAGGTTAAACACTCCTATATAGGGCCATCTGGCTGACTAGAAATATCAGACAATTCTCTCAAATTGCATCCCAGCTGTCTTAACACTTTAGCATTTATGTTACCCTATATTTACTATAGTGTTTTTGTGGTAGTTCAGATAATATTGAATCTATGAGATTTTGATATTTATTTTCAGAACAATACCTTAACATAAATATGACAGCCAGTTATGGCTGGTTTGAACAGAAAGAGGTGAGAGAATTCTTGTCGGATATGGCTGGTTTAAATGCTAAAGGGTTAATGGAAAGAATACATTAGATAATGTAGTTCAGGATATTCCTAAAAAATAGGTTGGTAAAAACTGAAATTTTATTCTATTTTATTAGCCCTTAATTTCTTGTGAATTTGAAGGGGTACCATCATTACACATCACATGACTTGGGAATTTTAAGCCTGATTATTCTCCAGGTCACAAAGAAACAAGATGGAAGGCAAAGCTGACCTCAGCTGGATTTGAACTCTGATCACAGAGAACCAGAATGAATATTACAAGGCATTCTATCCAACACTCTAATGAATATACCATGAAGAATAGAATACCTTTGATTAATCAAGGCTGATATGGAGCCAGACAGTGTCTAAGATGTATTTATGCACCATTGCAATGTCTGTAAGGTAACCTTAAAAATCTAAGGATGAAAACAGAAGTAAACAACATTCTTCACTACCTTGAATATTTCTTTCAGTGATTGGGAGGGGGGAGTTGGTGGAGCATCGGATAAAATATTATTTGTAGTATTTGATGTGTTCAAATCCTGCCATGGTCAGCTTTGCTTTCAGTGGTATATAAAATAAAGTACCCCTAAAGAATTGGGATTGATATAATCAACTTTGCCCTTCTCCCAAATTTGCTGGCCTTGTACCTAAATTGGTAATCAACGTTCCCTAGTATGGTTTTTGCAGAGCCTGATCTAATAAAGTGTTTTTCTCCAACACATACCAGAGATTTTTGCCTTTATTGCTGCTTTTGACATCAACAAAGATTTTGACTACATCACACATGAGAAGAATCTTTTAACTGATATGACTGACTATAAGCTACATCCAGCTTTTAGCAGTCTCATGGTTCAGGTGTTTCCTTCCAGTATGTTCAGTTATATCTACCACATGAGAGCTACTGTGCTGAAAAAGATCAATCATATACACATATTACTGAGATTTATATTTTTTTTACTGTTATTTCAAACCACACATATCTTCTATACATATATTTGTTTCTACTTTTGGCACAAGGCCAGCAATTATCCCAATGCATTACTGGTACTTTATTTTATCGACCCCGTAAGGATGAAAGGCAAAGTTAACCTCGGTGGGATTTGAACTCAGAACAGCAAGGGCCGTAACTCTTTGCTGCAAAGCATGGCGTCCGACCCTCTACCGATACTGCCAATTCACCTACTACTCAAATAGGTAGGATATTGCTGCTGAAACTATACATACAGATATCCTTGTATCAAAAGTATTCACCAGATTGGTAAACACGTAGAAAGCTAGTGGTTAACATTTATATTATTTCTCCGACCTTATTTCATGATTATTATAGCTTCTGTGCCGTAGACAAGATAACTCATACTAACATGTTTGAACTTTTTTTCCAACAGTTCATAACTTCAAAGCTAAATGGGGCTACTAGTTTATTGATGTGACATTTATCAATATTTTCAGATATGTGTTATTAATAAATGTTTGTTTTAAAAAATAATCATTTTACTAAAAATAAATCCCAGCACAGCAACTGTAGCTGTGTAAAATATATGCAGCAGTCAACAGGTTAAACTAGCAAGCGGAATATCACCTCCATCAAGGACCACAAGATACACCTATCTCTCTTCTTTGTATCATCTCGGCAGTTTTTTCCATCCCTAGATCTGCATTAAAATCTTTTCTCAATCTTTTCTTCCATTTAGAAATCTTTCCTTATCCACGTTTGCCTGTAGACATCAATATAAAACAGTTCAAACTGAATGTCACCTGCCAATCTCAGCCACTAGATTCTAGCTACTATCTCTACTCTGTTCTAAACAAAAAAAAGCACACCAAAAGAAAAATACATTCTGTAATAGATCAAAATTATTTAACATATTTAAAAATGATGAACTTCTGATATTTGTCATGTTTTGATCTGTTTTGTTTGCATTGGATTGGCAGTATTGGTAGAGGGTTGGACGCCATGCTTTGCAGCAAAGAGTTACGGCCCTTTATGGTCTGAGTTCAAATCCCGTTGAGGTTAACTTTGCCTTTCATCCTTACGGGGGTCGATAAAATAAAGCACCAGTAATACACTGGGTAATTACTGGCCTTGTGCCAAAAGTAGAAATAATTATTGCTGGCTATGTCCACAAGACATCTTTCATTATGATAATGGATTGGCAGCATTGGAAGAGGACCGGTTGCCAAGCTTTGCGGCATAGAGTTACTGCCCTTTATGGTCTGAGTTCAAATACCGCCGAGGTTCATTTTGCCTTTCATCCTTATGGGGTCGATAAAGCACCAATAATGCACTGAGATAATTGCTGGCCTTGTACCAAAAGTAGAAACAATTATTGACTAAGGGCTGCACTCATATGAAAAGCCAATGATATAATGAGGAGAGACATTAATATTTATGAGGCTTATGAGAAATATGAATTGTAAGAAAAAAAAATTGAAAATTAAGTTGATAAAATAAACAGCAGTTACTAACTGTGATTGGATTTAATCTGAGGTCTTTGTCAAGTTCAATCAAATAAATGGATTATTTTTTATTTATTCATTTTATTCAGAACAGAAATATATGAAAACAGTTAAACAAAATGAAGTAAAAAAAAATTTACTCTTCATAAAATATTATTCCCTTTTCACTTTTTATTGCTTTCATTCTTTCTCAGAATTCATGAATATTGATGTCTTTTATGACCAAGTTGTTTTGCTTCAGTAAATGCGCTCTCTACATGAATTGTATAAATACCAGAGACCAAAACAAGGCTAGTGTATGTCATTTGAAATTCTGATTTTTTTCAAAAATATGGATACTAATCACTATTATTAGTCAAAACCAGCTCTGGTTCTATGAAACCAAACGAACCATTTCAAAAGATTCCTATTTATATTTAAAATTTTGGATATAATTTTAGTCCACACTGTAAAGTGGTAGTGTAGGTGTCATGACAAAAAGCACCCAGCTCACACTGTAAAGGGGTCATGTTGGTGTCATGACAAAAAGGACCCAGCCTACACTGTAAAGTGGTCATGTTAGTGTCATGACAAAAAGCACCCAGCCCACACTGTAAAGTGGTCATGTTGGTGTCATGACAAAAAGGACCCAGCCTACACTGTAAAGTGGTCATGTTAGTGTCATGACAAAAAGCACCCAGCCCACACTGTAAAGTGGTCATGTTGGTGTCATGACAAAAAGCACCCAGCCCACACTGTAAAGAGGTTGTGTAGGAAACATGGCAAAAAACACGCAGCACACACTGGCATTAGGAAGAGTATCCAGCCGTAGAAATCTAGCCAGAAACAGTCCTATATAAGTGAGACCCAACTTGCCTCTAATGGGACAAACCAGTCTAACCCATGCTAGCGTAGAAAATAGACGTTCAATGATGATGATGATGATGAAGCCCTCAAAATTCTTTATTGATTACCATATTTCCCATCATCAAAGACACTTCACTGTTGAGGATGCAACCCAATTTTGACAATCAAAAATTTGAAATATAAAGATAAACATAAAAATAAGGCCCCGGCTCTTTGGTTCTTGTTACCTAATTTTTTGTGATATTTTGTTTGTTTACTACTTTAACTAAGTATAATTTATAGACTTGAATAAGAGGTCATATACAGGAATTCAGATTATTGTCTAGCACAGATAATTTTCCTGTTGGGTTAGGATATGCCTATGAGAAATACAACCTTCAGCCTCCAGAACGCATGGTAGATTACCAAGCCTCGTTTTAGGGGGGAAAATAGTGTCTTCAATGCTGGGAAATATGGTAATTGAAATAGACTGTATTTAATTAGAAATAACATCATGAAAGGGTTAAATAATTTCTATAAATTTGAATATGAATATTTTGGTTTGCTTTTATTTCTTTAGGGATATTTCTCACCAATAACTAGTGTATAACAGAGCACGATGTGAAGTGACAGCTAACTAACTAGTAATTGATTATTTTGAGGGTTTATGGAGTCCATGATGAGTCTTCTCACCACTAAATAAATGTCATGTGAAAATAAATGTTTCTTTTTCTGTTGCTTCCTCTTTCTCTCCCTTTAATTTTCTAAATTGCCTTTATTAGTCTGTTTCTTTTCACAAATTTAGACATTTGTTTGTTGTTAAAGCAATTGTTTTTACAGCTGAAACTTCCTTCTGTTGCTAACCACTCAATCATAATATGACAGGGAAAGAACCTGTTGTTAAGTGAGACAAATTAAATGGAGCTATGGTTTCTACCCAGGGGCATACCATATATGAGACAGTAACCTGATTAGTTATTTGATCAGTAGTTCAGCACCTCAACTT
>OZ024745.1:126171806-126211806 GCA_964016885.1 Eledone cirrhosa
CATATATTTATACATACATATATATACATATATATATACCTATATATATATACATATATATACATATATATATATATATATATATATATATATATAGTGTATAATAATGTATAAGTCACACCTCCATTTTACATACATTTACAATCGGCATCATTTAACACCTCTTTTCTTTGCTACGAATTGAGGTTTTGTAGGTCCAATAGATAAAGTGCATGTTGGTTTTTCATATATTTTCATGGAAAAGCAGATACCATTTATACACAATTGTATATACTATATATATATATATATGCATTTTTTTGTTGGATAATCTAGATCTGCAAATGGTATGCAATCAGTCTGCAAAGGAGCAGTAATTGGCCAAAGAATCAAATTAAAAATGGCAATATTGATAACGATGCTGATGACAATAAATTACTTACAATCACTTAGTCATAGAAGAAAAAAATTCTTTTACAAATCTTTGGATCTGAGAGAAAATATTTTATAAATTATGTTATTCTATTTCCTTCTTTTTTTACATCCTGCTACCACTTCTCAACAGAGACACAATTTTGATTTCCATTCTTTCAATTTGAAATTTCACAGTTAATAAACAGAGATAGACTTTATACCCCGAGGGAAAAAGAGAGAGGGAGAGGATGAAATTATATTAAAATCAAATGGACTTTGAATTGATGAAACAAATTTTACATGAATTTCAAGTTGAGTTTTAATTTCATTAAAAAAATATTCAATTTAACTATTTTTTTTTCTTTTTTCAATTTATATAAATATCTTAAGCTTATCAAATTTCAAATTGAATAGTAATAATCACATCTCGAGGAAGATGCCCCCATTCATATATCTAGATACCATCTATTATCATCAGTTTCTCCTTGGCTAGGAGAAGCTAATGACATTAGACAGTGTCCAAATTTTCATTGGACATTAAATTTGGATGGAAGGCTCCTCCCTGTAATTAGCTTATATATGTATTCATATTTACATTATGTTTATGATATCTATTTATTTTGCATGAGCCTTTGTAGCATCATATCTGTGCTAAAATAATATTACCAAAAAATATGTGAAAATTCATCAGTATTATTAATTTGTTAAGGTTTATGGAAAGGAGAGGTAAGTTTTCTAGTGATGCAAGCCTGCATTCTAGTTTCAATCCATAATTGAAGCCCATTGAAATATTATTTTTTAAAAAATCATTTTTTAATTTACATACATGTCTCAGCAATTAAGTCTTGCAAGAAGTTTGTCTATGTGTGTATGTGTGTGATTTGTAACAAAACCTCCCCCCCAAAAAAAATCATAATTGTCATGGTGACAGCATCCATTACATTCTAAATATATTTGTCAGTAATATATCTTGATATTTTTCTCAATATAAAAAAATACAAAATGTAGAAGGTCTGAAAGTATTAAAGAATTTAAATTTACCCGTCTTTTTTTCTTTAAATATATTTTCTACAGAAAAAAGAAAATGGCTTGTAATCTTTAAAGGAAAAGAATTTCTTACATATATAAAATATAAATTTTTTATTTATGTATGTATGTTTGTGTTCATGTATACACACATATACAATCATTTAGTCCAGAGTTTTTTAAATGAAGAGGGAAAGAATCACATAACTCTGAGGTCTTCTTGCCAGTTATTTAGAGATATGCAGAAAATTATCAAATTTACAAAACTAACAACCAAAAGCACCCTTTCCACCCTGTTAGATGGTCATTTTGGTGCCACGATAAAAAAAAAAGTACCCGGTACACACAATAACATGGTCAGCATTAGAATGGGCATCCAGCTGTAGAACCAAGCCAAAATACATATCTGTAAGAACAAGACATGGTCACCTGACCTGAATTGTCTCACAATATGACAACCCATGAAACCCATGCAAGCATAGAAAAATAGACGTGAAATGGCGATGATGATAATATTTAAAATAAAACATCTAACCCTGGAAAATTTTTTTAAAACAGTTATTGGATGTCCCTGCCTTAACTGCAGATATTTTATTGTAGCTCTAAAGACATTTATTTTTAGTTCACTTTATGAAACTAGAAGGGGCAATGAAACAGGGACCAAGTGAGTATAGTGCTGTACCTGCTATAGACAAGTATACCATCCAGGAGAACTATCATCTGTTTCACAGTACTGCAACTAAAATTTAACCACAGATAAACACTGCTGAAAAAGATCATATAGTCACAACAATACTAGCCATTTTTTTGCTAACTGATAGCAGGAGCTAGCTCATGTTACATAGTATGACATTATTAAGTAAACTAAAGAAGTAAAGATGTCAACACTATTTCATCATCCCATAAGCAATATCATAAGCAATATGTTGAATGAAATTCAATTGAATGAAATTCAACACTTAAATTTTATTTATATTTTATTTAACATCAGAAGAGTAAATTTGTATTACTACTCCCTGTCTCTGAGACAGATGTTTTGAACTTCACGTGGGGTAGGGGGGAGATACAAAGAATTAGTAATTTCAACAGTTTAAAAGGCCAAATTTGTTTAAAACATAAAAAAATCATAAGAAAAATTCAAATTTCACTTTCAGAATTCTAACCAATCCTATCAACTAACTACCCTTGTAATAAAAATGTTATTATTACACTCATCTCAGAGACAGGTGTAATAGGTCTTGTTAATTTAGTCACAAGGCCAGCAATTTGGAGCAAGGGAAAATTGATTATATCAACCCCAATGACTGATTGTTACTTTATTTTATCGTCCCCAGGAAGATGAAAAGAAAGTTGGCCTTGGTTTCATTTAAACTCAGAACACAAACACGTAAAAATACTGCAAAGCATTTTCTTAAGGTTTTTACCAATTCTTCCAATCCACCGAGTGTAATATAATAAAAATTTTAAAAAAAGAAAAAAATGAAAGCTCTAACCCTTTAGCATATACATTACTCTTTATCTCAATAATCATCCCACATAATATCGAATCTACGAGATTTTTATATTATTTATTTTGAGAACAATAACTTAACATAAGTATGTGCAGCTGGTTATGACCAGTTTTAACAGAAAGAGTTGAGAGAATTTTGGCTGGATTTGGCCGGTTTAAATGCTAAAGGGTTAAGACAATATTCCTTGTTTGATCCAAGGAGATATTCTGCACATATATGTGTCAAGCTTTGTGTGAATGTAGCTGGATGGAAGTTTTGCTTAAACAACAGTTAAACAGAAAGAACTACAACTACTGACTACAGAATGACTACACTACAACTACAGGATCACAGTTGCTGATGCTGTCATAAAATATCCCTGCCTCCTCAACAGCTTTTTCTTAAGATTACATAACTGTTATACCACCACCACCACCACCACCACTTCCACTACTGTTGTTGCTATTTCTACTACTAATAAAATAATAATCATAATAATAATAATTGTTTCTACTTTAGGCACAAGGCCAGCAATTTGAAGGGGAGGAGGTAAGTTGATTAAATCTACCCCAGTGCATTACTGGTACTTTATTTTAATCGACCCTGTAAGGATGAAATTCAAAGCTAACCTCGGCAGGATTTGAACTCAAATAATAATAATAATTGTTTCTACATTTGGCACAAGGCCAGCAATTATCTCAGTGCATTACTGGATCTTTTATTTTATTGACCCCGTAAGGATGAAAGGCAAAGTTAACCTCGGTGGGATTTGAACTCAGACCGCAAAGGGCCGTAACTCTATGCTGAAAAGCATGGCGTCTGACCCTCTACCGATACTGTCAAATCCACAATGCCAGAATAATAATAAGAGCATCGCTGGCTGACCAGACATTGTCATATTGAACAAGACATACAAATATTGATAGATCATGGACGTAACTATACCAAACGACATGAATATTGCAAGAAGTTGAAAAAAATCACCAATTACTCCAAATTAAAAGTGGAGGTAGCAAGACTGTTTGGAATGCGAGAGGGTAATAAGAAAGCCATATCAAATGTGATTGGGGCATTAGGGTCAATCCCATTGAAAATCCAAAACTTTTAAAGCAGTTGGGAATACCATACAAGATTAGTGTTATTAAAAAAATCAGCCTTGCTAGGCATGCCATACATTTTAAGGAAAGTATTATCTGTCTGAGGTCCATGTTGTGACTTGACAGATAACTAAATACTCCAGTGCATTTTCCATTTACACTGCATGACAAAAGAAGTAATAATAATGATTTCTAGTATAGGCACAAAGCCAGTAATTTAGGGGGTGGGGAAAGTCGATTAAATCGACCCCAGTACGTTACTGGTGCTTTATTTTATCGACCCCGTAAGGGATTTGAACTCAGATCGTAAAGGCCCGTAACTCCATGCTGCAAAGCATGGCGTCCGACCCTCTAATGATACTGCCAATCCACCGCCCTTAAAAGAAGTAATAATAATAATAATTGTTTCTACTTTAGGCACAAGGCCAGCAATTACCAGTGCATTACTGGTACTTTATTTTATCGACCCCGTAAGGATGAAAGGCAAAGTCAACCTCGGCGGGATTTGAACTCAGATGGTAAAGGGACGTAACTATGCTGGAAAGCATGGCGTCCGACCCTCTACCGATACTGCCAATCCACTGGTTTCTGATTTAAAGACAAGGCCAACAATTTGTGAGGAGGGGAGGGTTGATTAAATCTACCCTATGCAACTGTTAATACTGCCAAGTTGAAATTTTAATCCAATATTAGATGTACAAATGTGTACACAAATAAAAAAAATCTTACAGGGAAATATTGATTATTATTGAATGTAGTTGAATTAGTGATTAGTTGTCTGATTGAGTGATTAACTGAACCTAATATGCAACACTTTGATTGTCCACAATTACATAATTAAAATATCAATAAATTAAATGAAAATTATTTACAAAAAAAAAAAAATTATAAAAAATACATATATATAAGCTAAGGAGGCATAGTAGCTTAATAGTTGAAATTATAGAATTACTGGTACATTAGATCACTGGTTCCAATCTGACATTCAAGCAATACATATTTACATTATTCTTTTATCACATTCAGTTGTAAGATAGAATGTCTGTCTTGTGGTCAAATGGAACACTGGGGAACCACTGCTGATTTTGTTTTTATTTGCTGAGCCAATATCAATTTCTAATTTAGATAAAAGACCGGCAAATATGGAGGAAGGGCAAAGTTGATTAAATCAAACCAAGTACTTTATTTTATCAACCTCGGAAGGATAAAAAGCAAAGTTTACTGTGGCGGGATTTGAACTGAGAATGTAAAGAACCAGAACAAATACTGCAATGGTAATTTATTTGATGCTGTACCATTCCTGCCGATCAACCACCTACAGTAGGTCTAATATAATGGTCAAGGGGATGGTTTATATCTTGTCACCGGTGCTGCAATGGGTACCTAGCAAAGAGCTTAAATCACAATAACCTCCTCTGTTAATCATAGAATGAAGGTAAACCCAATCTGATAAGACAGATACATCTTGTTTACATGTTAGGCCTTTGGCTTACTCCAAAAAGCCAGAGTAAAGTCATGTCAACTAATCTTGCTATATTGATTACATGGTTTATATTACTCCACACAGTGCTGGAAATTGTTAGAGAATTGGAATAGGATGATTATCTAATAATCTAGTAAGAGGTAGATTTAATACCTCATGATTTTGTTTTCCAGAGATTATGTGACCTGAGTGGATGTAAACCTCTGTATTTTTATTTATAAGAGAAAAAAAAACAAAGCAATGTGAACACACAAAATGTATAGGGAGAAAAAAATACTTTTTAATTTTTATTTAAATTTTTAAAAAAATATAATTTTGGGGAGATTAAATATTAATAACTTTGCCCTATTTTATGATATAATACACATAAGTTTGCCCCTATATCAAATAAAATTCACACCCACCTCTATCATATACATTGGAAACTTCACAAGTTTGGACTTCCTTGTTCAGCCAAATGTCCAACAACATATATTTATTTCTTACAAAGTTTGAAGTAAGAAACAGTTGATTACATCAACTTGACTAGTATTTATTTTATTGACTCTTGAAGGAAGAAATGCAAAGTCAACCTGGGTAGTATTTGAAATCAGAACAAAAAGCACCATAACTAAATGCCATGAGGCCATTCGTCCAAAATACTAGTGATTCTACCTGCCCACTACCATTTCCATCAACAGATTTTTGTTTGGTAGTGCCCTAACATATATAGTAAGTTAGGATTAGAGTTAGTGATGTAAGAAATTGAGAAAACATGTCAACACTCTGCCCTGCAGCTATGTTACTATTGGTAATCCATTAGTGAACAACATCATAGAAGAGGGAGCTATTCATTTTTACAACTTCAATCTTATACAGAAGATGAAGAAGATAGCATTTTAGAACCATTTCAAAATGTCATCACTATATATATAAACACAGAGATACAAAATCAATTAGTCTTATTAGTGTCATACTTTTGAGGAAAGTTATATATATATATATATATATATATATATATATGCATCTACATAATTTGAGTTAATGCCTCGGGGAAAGGAATGAATACCACAACTTTTCATTCACTTCTTTGCCCTATAATCCACATAGGCTTTCAAAAAAAAAAAAAAAATAATAATAATAATAATAATAATGATAAATCATTTCAAGCAACATCTGCAAACAGTAGATTTTGGGTACTTTGAGACTTTTACATAAGCAATATGCATCCTAAAATGTCCTCCTTTACTCATTCTCTTTGAAACATAAATATAACATGGAACAGAAGATTGTATAGCTGTGTACTATTTAAAGTAAATCAGCCACTATTTAAAGCAAGCTGCTTGTATCCTCGTTTGCTGTTTTTTGGGGGGTGGGGGGTGAGGGGGGCGCAGGGTTATCATACAGTTTCTGGTAGATTCTGAATGGGATTTAGTGCACCATCCCATTATACACAAAACATACACAAACGTACTAGGTACATTTTATTGTGGCCCGGTCACTAACACTTTACAGGATGAACAGGTTGAATTTTATCGTGGCACCATTACTAAAAAGGTTGTTACATACTCATCCTGACTGAAGCATCTTCTCAAACCCTATACTGTTTCCAATCACCATCACTACAGTCTTCAGTCACTCTCTATATTTACTTTTAGAGTCACAGTGCTTGTACAAGAGGACAGGTCTTTTGTATTATGGCATATCACCCGTCAGCTCAGTCCTGTGTTATTTCCATCACAAGGTTCAGTTTCTTGTCATTATTCTTCAAAACTTTGTCTCATGTCTTCCTTCTTTTTCCTCTTCCACCGATCCCATCCTCTTCAAACAATCAGCACTTTTTAATACAACACTTGCTCTTCTTACACATCACATTACTCAGCTTTTCCCAGAGCTCACTTTTGCTCTGCCATTTGCTTACACTAACATTACACGCACACATATTATCATCACCATCATTACCATCATCATTGTTCAAACAGATGTTAAATAATGAAGATGTGTATGCATATATATATATATATATATATATATATATATATATATATATATGTGTGTGTGTGTGTGTGTGTGTGTGTGTGTATATATACACATACAGATGCACATATATACACATGTATATATGCAGAAGACAAGCCCAGTTGTTTAACTTTTTAGAAAGTTAATGTTATTCATCTATACATCATTAAAAGAAAATTGGAGGTTAGACTCATGTATATATTTGTTGTTAATGTGATGTTTCACAAGCCTTGTTAGTATATTGAGTGACATAGAATTCAGGTCTACTTTTAATAATGTGGACTTAGGATTATGCTTGGCTCTGGTAGAAGGTTCAACTTTCTCTGTGTACATGGATGTTTATGTAACCTGCAATTGTCATAAATAATAAAAACTAGAGAACAAATATTTACACACACTGTTGTCACATTTTAGCAAGCATCTTCAAAAATATATATATTTATACTATTTTGTTTTATGCATTCACAGGTATCAATATATATCACACATACATTTTTCATAAATACATACATACATATTTAAACATATTTACACACAATACTCACATGTAAGTCATTCATATATTCACACAATTATATAAACTGAAAAATCATTTGACATTGTTGATATTTTTGTATATGTCCAAGTGTGTGTGTGTTTATGTATGAGTAATTAAAATACCATTTAAAAAAAAGTAAATCCTGCCCTCCCTGATAATTTTTTTTTCTTATAAAAGGTAAAAAAAAAAATAAACAAAAGACAAATCTTGACTATTTTTTGTCAGGAATATCATAATTCATGTGAATCAAAGTAAATTTGTCCTTCATTTTCCATTCCCAACATTAAGTAAAGAGAAGCAGTGACTTATTATTTATCATTAACAGCAACCACTGCTTCCATACCACTTGTAAGTCTCTCTCTCTCCCTCTCTCTCGATCTTTGTCACAATATCTCACTCAGTAAAATAAGGAATACAGTTCCTGTCAAGTTATTTACATTGAGTTCTTCTTGTCTTCATACATTATTCTCGGAACCGATTAAAGTTGAGCAGGTTAGTGGAGTGGATGCACTGAGTGCTCCTTGTCTTTGGTTCTCTGACGAGACACATGATGTGCAGTTGATGATCTCGTCGAAGCTTTCGCCGAAATCTTTGGAAAGTTTTGCACATACCATTGGACTAATGGAAAAACTAAGTTGAGCAAGACACAACGAGTAAGAAGAAATCCGATACCACATCATGAGTTGATCATGGGTTTTCATATAAAGTATGTGGATACTTACAGCATGGTAGGGCAATTGACAGAGAAAATAGGCTATGACCAGTCCTAGAACCAGTTTGGAGAGTTTGCGCTTGTCTTCGGGTATGCTGTCGACAAAAAAACGCTGAGTTATGTAATGGAGAACAACGTGAGTGATGAGAACTAAACCAAGGGGTAGGAAGTAACATACTGTTATGATGATGAGAAGCAGGAATTCCTCGTTTAAGTCAGACTTAAAAGTACATCGCTCAGTATCTTTATCCACATGGTAGGCAAATGCAAAAGGTATTGCAGCAGCAAAAACTACCAAAAACAGTACAATTACAATCACCAAGGCATGTTTACCCGAAATTAACATGTTAGGACGGTTAGTGAGGATGAGGGCATTTAAAATAGTAAGCACAACAAGATGGAAAGCAACCACAATGAGACTGCTGTGTGCCATATAGTTTGTTATGTTACACCATATGTCTGTAATGTTCCAGCGAGTGTTTGTGAAGTTCACAATTGTTTGAGGAATCTCAAACAAGATGTAGAGGAGACTGGCAAAAGCTAAACCTCCAATCACAACATGGTGTGCAATCCTCATATTTTTGTAAACAATGAGACTCCGTAGGACGAGAAAATTGCCAACAAAGCCAACAAGTCCGATCAATGAGATCAGACTGTTGAGTATTAATTTGTCATGTGAGTCCAGCATCTTTAAGGCTTCTGTTTAATCCGAGTTTACTTCAGAAATGGAATGTCAGCATAGAGAACCTGTAGCATTCTGAAATAGAGAAAAAAGACAATTTTCAGTTGAAATGACATTGTATTTCTCTTAACTAACAACATTAAAACAAACAATGACAACTACACCAGCAATAATATTTAGATCAAGGTCAACAACAACATTAGTATCAATAATTTTAATGGAAATAGCAACAACAGTGGAACCAATGGAAAACATCTGCTTAACACCTCTCGTAATACTAGTTTCAAAGTTGATGGGTGGGGAAAATTGATTAAATCTACTCCAGTACTTTATTGACCCCAGAAGGAATGAAGAGAAAATTGACGCCAATGTAATTTGAACTTAGGCTGTAAAGGGCTGTGACTAAATACTGCAAAGTAATTTGCCCAACACTCTAACAATTCTAACAATCCACCAGTATTCACCACTTCTTATAAAGACACAAATAAGGACATACATCAGAGATGGAAAGTAACATTTTAAGTCTTTAGCATTTAAACTGGCCAAATCTAGCTAGAATACTCTCACCTCTTTCTGTTCAAACTGGCTGTAACCGGCCACTCATACTCAACATCAACATCTCATAGATTCAATATTATGTGAGGTATTTATGTCAGATAAAAGTTTTACCGTGAACATACAATAGTAAATACAGAGTAATGTAAATGCTAAAGGGTTAATAGTATATGGCTCATACATATATTATTGGTCTTAAGAAAAGTTAAAATAGGCAAAATAGTGAGACACCTTCTAAGGTTTCTCAGTTCATCACCTTTCCCTGGCAATTCTGTTAGCAATAACCACTCTTTTAAAAACTTGTGCAAGTTTGTATGAGTAAATATAGATATATCTATGTATTAGTTTAGATACATGAATGTATATACATGGTAGTTAACCAATTTGTGTGTTTTTTGTTTGAATGTATAATATATGTGTATGAGAGAGAGAGAGAGAGAGAGAGAGAGAGAGAGAGAGAGAGAGAGAGAGAGAGAGAGAGAGAGAGAGATCACTATATATTTGTGTATAAATATATCATTTAACAATATCATATTTGTATGTGTGTGTGTCTGCATTAATATATAATGGGTATGTAGATATCACTTAAACATAAAACATGTTTATAGGAATAGCTGTGTATATATTTCTATATACTTACACATCAGTCAATTACAATGTATATGTCTCCATGAATATTAGTGTTTAGATATCTGTTGTTTACATACATTTACTTATATGCACTAGCAATAAACGTTTGTGGAAAATGCAGCAAACTTCTAAAAAGTTGCATAGTTGATACAAACAGCTAACAAAATCTGCTTAATATTAAAATTATTTTGTTTTCAAACTCACTGACCTGGAAATGCCTTTTATATTAGGTAATTGTGTTTGCTATGGTTAGTGTCTTTGTGTGTCTTTGCATGTGTGTATTGGCAGAAGGATGAGGGGGGGTGTACTTTTGAGAATAATACTTAGTCAAGTTGATTGTCAGTTTGTCAAGCCAAAACAATAACAAAAATTCAAGGAGTAGCAACAAACCCAACAGTCTTCATAAAATTTCATTCAAAACGTTTCTTTATGCAATTCTAATACTTCATAGATGCTTTTCAATTATGCCTAATTTTAGAAGCAATGTTCTAAGGGTTTGAGCCACTGAAGAAGTTCAAATGCAATCCCCTATTTAATGCAATCTAGGTGCTAGGAAGAAAGGGGAGGTGCAACAGGTGGCACTACTCATCTCCCTAATTTTCAATGGTGCATTTTCACATTTAGACAACAGAGTTTTTTTTTTAAATGTCCTCAAATATGTTCCCTGAAGTGTTGACTTTCTCAGAATGAAAACAAAAATAAATTAAACAAAAAAATATTAAGCAAAACCTCCTTAGGAAATTAGAATGCCCACCCATAATATTCAGAAGATTACCCAAGTACCAAAGCATGTCAATAGGTCTGGTTCAATGTAGCAGCCAAGTCTCCTTCAGTGAAATTTAAGACCAATCTTTATCTAATATATGCTTATTTTTAATATACAAACTATATGTTTCAAGTTTTAAATTTCAGGACATCTTTTCTAGCTACCACAATGAGTAGCCAGTAGTTCAAATGCTAAACTAGCAGACCAGCCATTTGATGTCTGCAAATATAGAGTTTTAGATTTGTAAATTTACTTTTAGATCTTTTTTATTATCTCTTCTTCATAGATGGCACCACAAGCAGAGCTAATTAAGCCTAGGTTCAAAACAGCAGATACTTTTTCTCTTATAGAAAATAATTGTTTCTACTTTTGGCACAAGGCCAGCAATTATCCCAGTGCATTACTGGCACTTTATCTTATCGACCCCGTAAGTATGAGGCAAAGTTAACCTCGGCGGGATTTGAACTCAGACCGTAAAGGGACTTAACTCTGTGCTGGAAAGCATGGTGTCTGACCCTCCACCGATACTGCCAATCCACTGCCCTATGATATATAATAAAAGTGATATTGCCAAATTGGCAAAAAATAACAACAACATATATTATGGCAAGCATTACTCGTTATGCTCATATTAAGATTTCCTACTCTAAATTCAGCTTAAATCAACATTTCTGATAGTCATAGTACTTCTAGCTTCACATTCAATATTTGGAAGTGCAAAATATGTCCTTCCATCAATTAGCATGTCAAACTTCCCGCCCGTAAGAAGAATTAAATGAAGTTGAAAAATAGATAAATAAAATAAAATAAAATTTGTGATGGATAATCCCTTAATATTGATTTTCAAATATTGATTTTCACTATGGTATAATATATTTTTAATAAAGCTATTCAAATGATTTTCGTAACTTCAACCCAATTAAATTAGGCATATTGCAAAATATATAAATACAAATTAATCATTGAAATACAACGAATTTGAGGGGAATTTACAAAGAATGAAAATCATAAGAGGCATTAAAATATGGGAGAAACATCCTACACATGGAATTAATTAACGATTAGAAGATGAAAAGAACACAGCTTCTTTGAAAGAAAATTAATCCAACCATTTTTTCATTATAAAAAATAGTTTGTTTTTCTCAAGGGTTTCTAAGTTGATTTTTAGCATATTCTCATCACTCTTGTATTTAGCCAGCCCTCCCCCAATAACTGTATAAGATGGCAGGAGACACTCCAAATCAAAGTAATAATATTAAGTAATATCTCATAACTTATAGAGTTGTTGAAAACTTCACTGTTAAAGGACACAGTGAGGAAATTATTACATAGCTAACTGCATCAAAATTGACATGAGTATGAGAGGATTTGAATGCTGGAAACTACACTGGTCAGTAGTAAAGTGACTGTCACTGCTTGCATGAGCCAGTCTCCTCTTTGTATGTACCAGGCTTTGTGTGAAAGTTAAACAACATTTAGTTAAACAACACTGCTCAAACGATGATGTGGTGTGATTGTTATTATGCAACCTGACCACACCACAGATTGTGATGCTCTGGTTCATGTTAGTCACCAAATTGGTAATAATACCAGATGTGAACCAGCTACTCAATCAGATGCAAATCACTAGAAATATTACCACAGAGAGAGAGGGGGGAGAACTAGAAAGAGCGAGAGAGAGAGAGAGAGAGAGAGAGGGAGAGAGAGAGAGAGAAAGAGTATGTGTGTGTGTGTGTGCACAAACAAGCATGTGAAAATAGCAAGGTATAAAGGCAATCATAGGTAGCAAAGTTCTTCTTCAGAATCTTTGCCTAGTTTTTCATGAGAGGCCTGTGGGGGAAGAGTCCTCAAACACTCCCTGCAGTGGGTCTTGTTAGAATCAACTGTCTCCAGCTAATCCAGCTGGATCCCCAGCAACACCAACCAAGCCCATGAATATCATCCAACCAACTTGCCTGGGTCTCCCTCAGGGTCTCCTGCCAGTTGGTTTTGCCTGTAAAATCTATCCACCGATTCTTTCCTGAGACATTCTAACCACATGTCCATAGTATCGGAGCTGTGATTTCTCAATTCATAGAAGTAGTGGCTCTACCTGGAATTTTCAGTCCATCTTGGTACACAGGTTAACCCATTAGCATTTAAACTGGCCATATCCGGCCAGAATTCCTTCACCTTTTTCTGTTCAAAGCTGCTATAACCGGCCGCTCATAGTGATGTTAAAGTATGGTTCTCAAAATAAATAATATAAAAATCTCATAGATTCGATATTATATGGGATAAAGCCATTATCATGAAAATATAATAGTAAATATAGAAATATAGAATAATGTAAATACTAAATGAGAGTTATCTCCCTTGGAGACTAGCCATTTTTCATTGTCACCGGAAGTAGTGAGATGTTATCATTCATTTCTTTTCCAAGGCAGTATGGAAGCCTTTATCACCTCATCTTTTTTCCTATATCACACACACACATATATATTATATATTTATGTGTATGCATACTATTGAAATAAATTAAAAGATATTGAAAATTATATATCACAAGCTACATACCAAAATAGATGTTTTACAAAAGGCCTTCCCATTTATCATTATTATTTTTTTAAACTACTTATATATTAGAGAATTATCAGCCTGACTAAGGTGGAGTTCAATGGCATACAATGTGCATTGGCAATTAAGTCCCATTAATGCCCATTCAGGGGGGAATGTTCAGACAAAGAGGATTTAAAAGAAAAAAAAAAGGCAAGAAAATACATCCTAAGTTTACTGACATGTGTAACAACTGTACGTATGTATGTACTTATATATATATATATATATATATATACACACAGTATACCCCTGACATTCGTGGTCCCAGTTATTCATGCAATTTTCCTCAGAAAAGACCACATATTCGTGGAATCGTTAATATCTTCCTCAAATTGTTATGGCTTTTTTTGTGGCAATTTGAATTTGCATCACCAGTCTGGAACCCCTATCTTGCTCAGACATTGACCGCCTGGAAACTGTTCAGAGACGTGCAACCAAGCGAATACCCTCCGTCAGGCATCTACCATACTCTGAATGCCTTGCTTCCCTGGGCACATTGAAGCTCCGACACCTGGCAACTGACTTGGTAAACACCCACAAAATTGTTAACCATCTTGCCAACAACAACCCTGAGTACCTTTTTGATTTCCATGTGTCTAACACACGTGGATATGTCCACAAAGTCAGAAAACAGCACAGCTCCCATGACCTTCGGAAACATCTTTCCACACTCAGAGTTGCTGAAGCATGGAACAAACTACCTGCATCGGTTGTTAGCTGTCGAAACTCTGCATCCTTTAAAACCTCCATGCTTCCCGAGATTCGCCAACACTACACCTAATGTTCCCCCTCCATACACATACACACATGTATATCATGACTCATACACTATTCACTTCCCTGACCTTTGTATATTATTCTATGTACTATGCATGCACCTTTGACGAGTTGTAGTGCACCTGAGCCTTTACACAATAATTTCATTATTATCATTATTATATATATATTTTAAAATTATTAATAACAATATACCGTATTTGCTGGGATGCCCCTTTCAATAAGACGCTCCCTCTTTTTTGTATATTTTACATTATATTTTGACGTTTATAGACATTTCGTGGTTTTTCACTCTTCACAGGAACGTAACCCTGAGATTACCGGAGGTCAACTGTATATATTCATCATCATCATCATCATCACCGTTTTACGTCCGTTCTTCCACGCTAGCATGGGTTAGATGGATTGTCCTGTTGTGGGCAGTAGCCGGTCAGCTGACCATGCCTTGCTCATACGGGAACTGATTCTGGTTTCATCATCATCATCATCATCATCATCATCATCATCATCATTTTACGTCCATTCTTCCACGCTAGCATGGGTTAGACGGGCTGTCCTGTTGTGGGCAGTAGCCGGTTGGCTGACCATGCCTTGTTCATAAGGGAACTGATTCTGGCTTCATCATCATCATCATTTTACGTCTGTTCTTCGACACAAGCATGGGTTAGACGGGGTGTCCTGTTGTGGGCAGTAGCCGGTCAGCTGAGATGCCTTGTTCATACGGGAACTGATTCTAGCTTGATTTCTACAGCTGGATGCCCTTTCTAACACCAACCTCATATTATATATATCAGAGGGATATGAAATCTATGAACTGTAATCTCTTAATGTACATGTAATAATTCTTTCTACCATTAGCACAAGGCTAGTATTTTAAGAGACGTGAAAAGTCGATTATACTGATTCCAGTACATGACTGGTACTTTATTCTGTCAATCTCAGAAGGATGAAAGGCAAAGTTGACCTCAGCAGGATTTGAACTCGGAATTGAAAGAGACGGAATGAACACTGCTAATCATTTTGTCCCACTTCTTACCAATTCTGTAAATTCACTGCTCTTGCACTGGTAGTAATAATAATTTATAATTTAGGCCCAAGGCCATTATTTTTTTGTGGGTAGGAAGTGTTGATTCAATTATACCAATTCCAGTTCTTAAATGGTACTTTATTTTATTGACCCTGGAAGTATGAATGCTAAAGTTGACCTCAGCGGGATTTAACTCAGAAAGTAAAGAGCCAGAACAAAGAACTCAATGGTATTTTATATGATGTTCTAACCATTCACCACGGTTAATGATTATGATATTAAACCTCCTTCATGTGCAGTCAGTAGTCCAGCCTTTTAACCTATCAACTTCTGAGCCTTTCCCATCATATTCAAACTCCCTTCACCCAAACACATCCTGATTCTTTTGTCATTGCTCTCTCCTTAATTCAAATGCTTGGTCACCATGCCTTGAACAAACGTTGACAAATGTTGAGTAGTGTGCACTCCTTAGTCTTGTTTCACACAAGGCACCCTCACTGGTGCTAGTGGCATGATAAAAGGGACTCAGTACACTCTGTAAAATAGTTGGTAATTGAATAAAAGTAATGTAGGCTGTGGTAGATCCTTTAGTTCTGTTGATGACAAAACTTCTCTAGTGTTAATGCTATGATAATTTGCACCCAGTACACTCTATAAATTGGTTTATGTTAGGAAGGTCATCCAACCAGAGAAACATGCCATAATAAAAACATATGTGTGAGACATGGTTCTATAATTCATTTATGAGAGCAATAACTCTGAATAAGGACCATGACAAATTGTCCAAACTATGTTAGCATGGAAAACAGACATAAAATGATATATATAATCATGCTATAATTGGCAATAGGAAAGGCATCCACTAAGCAAATTAATAATATGACATACATAACAACAAAGATCAGCAGTTTTTTTTTTGTTGTTGTTGTATGTACTATGATGACCGACCATGACAGATGTTGAGATGCTGTAGGGGACCAGTATTCAAAACTCATAAACATAAGGATGCTTGGGTATTGAATATGAAATCATTAAGTCTCTATATAATAATTTTGTATTCAAAATTATTATTGTACCCCCAAATAAAACATTACATGCTACTTGCCTTAGTTTGCCATGCTGAAATAAGATAGATGTTAACAGTTCCGTATGAGCAAGTCAGTCATCTGATCTGATTTGTCTCGGGACAACTCGTTTAACACATGCTACGTTTAACACATGCTAACATGGAAAATGGATGTTAAACGGTGATGGTGATTATGATGATAATGTTATCACTTTAAAATTAACGGACCAACAGTTTGAATTTGCAAAAATATATTCTAATACTTCTTATGAGAATGATGTTCATAAAAATCTCATTATCACAGTTTCTAGAAAATACCAATGATTACAGCAGCAGGGAAACTAAAAAAGCTTACCTGGCAAAGTGTCTAATATTTGGTTATTAAAAACATAAAGACACTACATCACAATCACACAACCTTTTTACAAACTATTACAGCCTAATTAGAAATTGCACACAAACAAACTTAAAAAAGAGACAGAATTTATAGCTCTGTATATTGGTTGGTTAAGATTTTATCATAGCAGATCAAGTTCCAGCCAAGAAAATATTTGCAAGAGTCACATTCAACTAAAATATTACAAGAAATATGGCGCATTAGAAAAGTTTCCTTTATTATTTTTATATGTGTAGTTATCTGTTTAGTTGTTTTATTTTATTTTCAGGTAAATCAACTACTTATATATATGAGTTGTTTACGAGATATTTTGTGGTAACTGAGTCAAGGACAATATAATTTCTCTTTTGCTACCTATCTGCCTATCTATGCATACACATGTATACATGCATGCATGCACTTATGGACTTATGCATTCATACACATAAACCCCCACACAAATAAATAATTCACTAAATACAATCGAGAAATTTACACATTTCACAATGCACATAACATAATTTAATTGGCATCATACAGATCATATGATATGCTGCATATCACATGTAACAATGTATATTGCATATGCCACACAACATCCACTATCAAATGCATTTGGCATACACACATGCATACATATATACATTAAATACATACATACACAAACACACAGAGGGTTGGCATTATGAAAGACATCCAACAGAACAACATGGTCTTGAAACACCCCATCTAACACATGCCAGCATACAAGTAAATATCTCTCCAAAATGTCTTAAGGAATATGTGTACATATAATATATATAAGGGATAAAGATCCCATAACTCCTTGTGGAGTTGTAGAAGAACACTTTTAAACCTGACGGAGCCCAACCCTCTCCAGGTCGGAACACAACTGAATTTTTCTATAGAGGAAGAATTGACCCCAGTACTGGACTGGTAGTTTTTTATCGACCTTGAAACGATGAAAGGCAAAGTTGACCCTGACAGGATTTGAACTCAGAGCGTGCAATGAGGTAGGGCAAATACTGTAAAGTATTCTATCTGTCTTTAATGGTGATATATATATATATAATTGTTTCTATCGTTGGCACAAGGCTAGCAATTATCCCAGTGCATTACTGGTACTTTATTTTATCGACCACATAAGGATGAAAGGTGAAGTTAACCGTCGCGGGATTTGAACTCAGACCATAAAGAGGCATAACTCTATGCTGGAAAGCATGGCGTGCGACGCTCTACCGATACTGCTAATCAACTTATAATAGGAAGTTGATGGGACTAACATACGTTTCACTGCTACAGCCAATCTCTCAGACTTTTACAAAGCACTGAGGTGATAAAATTAACATAGCATCTCCTTGCATGAGCACACCATTTTATATATATATATATATATATATATATATATATCGTCATCATCATCATCATCATTTTACGTCCGCGTTTGCCTGCTTGCAAGGGTGGGATGGAAACTGATTCTGGCTTGATTTCTACAGCTGGATGCTCTTCCTAACACCAACCTCATTTACAGTGAGTGCTGGGTGCTTTTTTGCCATGGCGCCTACACGTCCATTTTACAGTGAGTGCTGGGTGCTTTTTTGCTGTGGCACCTCCACGACTACTTTGCAGTGGAATGATATGGACCCCAGTCCCTATCATCTCATTTCTACAGCTGAGTAAACTGGAGCAATGTGAAATAAAGTGTCTTGCTGAAGGAAACAACACATCACCTGGTCTGAGAATTGAACTCACAACCTTTCGATTGCAAAGCCAATGCTCTAACCACTAAGCCATGTGCCACATATATATATATATATATATATAGCCCCCTCCCCCCTCCTCAAGTGGTGTCAGGTGTAGAACACACATTTATATACATACATTACATTGTTTTGTCAGTTGTATGTTTTTTTGCTAAAATTAGAATCTGAAATGTGACATTAAACTTCTATACTTTAAACTTTTAACACTGGAACTGACCAAACCCAGTTGTCAAAAAGACAGGATTGTTCTTTGAAATTACTTATACTCCTCCTAATTCATGTTCATGTATATCCTACCTACTATGAAGCCACACAGAAAATAACTTTGTTTTCATAGATTCATCATTCTTATATGAATACATTCACATATTTAATTGTTTCTACTTCAGGCACAAGGCCAGCAATTACCCAGTGCATTACTAGTACTTTCTTTTATCGACCCCGTAAGGATGAAAGGCAAAGTCAACCTCGGCGGGATTTGAACTCAGATCGTAAAGGGACGTAACTATGCTGGAAAGCATGGCGTCCGACCCTCTACCGATACTGCCAATCCAATTTAATAACGTTCTATTTGTGAAGGCACATAACTTTGTAGTTAGAGAATTGGATTCACAAATGTGAAGTTGTGAGTTTGGTTCCCAAACCAGCAATGCATTATGTCCTCGGGCAAGACATTTTATTTCACATTGCTCATTTTGCCAGGAGTTGCGACCAATAGATAGTATCAGCAATGGAAAAACCAATGGAAACATTGTCTACTTTGACGAGTTTCAACCCCACTTGGTCTGGAATCTTGTTGATCAATTCAATCATTTGATGGTTTAAGGGTTACAGTGTTCAGCTGTCTCATCAGACCCATGACCATTCCAAATCACTGATTTAAAAACCTTGATGACGACCTTTCAAGTGGCTCAACAGCTTCATCTTCTTGATGAAGGTGGATGAGCTGTGGCTTGGTAGCCAGATTTCTAGTAATGGTTGGACAAGGATTCGGGACATACTTCCAAATGAGTACCATTGATATAAGCATTATATAGATGCACATTGGTGCAAATTGTCCATGGTCTCTGACCCTCAACAATGAAGATAAAAAGTGACTAGATATATACTCAGAAGTATTTTATGCTGAATGAAACAAACACAAGTGCACAAGTAGAATACATAAATAGAAGACATATGGTAATTTTGGAAGTTAGCCCTCAAAAACATAATAACACAGGATATAGCTGTCTAAATTATAATCATGTCAGCATTTATGTATGGATGTTAAATTGACAAGAATGATAAAAATGATAATATAAATAGCCAAAATGTTACAATGAGTAATTTAATAAATACAGGGCTGGTAAAATAATATTACAGTTGCACTATTAGATAAAATTGGCAAGTAGTAAGGTAAAAGAGTAACTTCTGTATATCTGAAAGCTAGTCTGTGTGTTACTCAAAGCAAAAACTCGAGTTATTACATCAAGTTGAAAGCTAACACATATAATGCTTTTCCCTTGGATACTCATACAGTTACATTATATTCTAATTGCTGGCACAAGGTCAGCAATTAGAAGGGAAGATGAAAGTCGATTAAATTGACCCCAGAACAATATTGGGACTTTGGGATGAAAGGCAAAGCAAACCTTGGTGGGATTTGAAATGAGAACATAACCGATGCCTTACCAATAATGCCAATCCATGTATAATAATTGTTTCCACTTTTAGCACAAGGCCAGCAATTACCTCAGTGTATTACTGGTGCTTTATCTTATCGACCCCGTAAGGATGAAAAGCAAAGTTAACCTCGGCGAGATTTGAACTAAGACCATAAAGAGCCGTAACTCTATGCTGCAAAGCATGGCGTCCGACCCTCTACCAATACTGCCAAATCCACAATACCAGAATCTTCTGTAGACAACTCTCACTCACGTCTAAGAACTAAGAATTGAAAACTGCTAAAAGATATTTGGCACTGATTTACAGTGAAATCTGTAGAAGGCAACAAGAATAATAGTCACAAAAGACTAGAGTAAAGAAGGTAGCAGTCTTCTTTGCTACTGACAACATAGTTTTAGGTTAGTAACAGAAACAAATTCTTTCCAAAAGTACCTTCAAATAAATACAGCTTACTCTCTCTCTCTCTCTCTCTCTCTCTCTCTCTCTCTCTCTCTCTCTCTCTCTCTCTCTCTCTCTCTCTCTCTCTCACACACACACACACACATACACATACACAGATAAATAGATAGAATGATATACACAACACACATACATACACTCACTTCCTCTGATATTAACAACATAAAGAATATATATATATATATATATATATATATATATATATATATATATATATAGTAATAATAATAAAGAGGGCTCGATAAGGATAAATATATATCAAATACATAAGAACCATAGAGCAAATATTTATTAAAATAACAGATTAAAGTTTAAGCAAAGAATCGCTGCTTTCACCCTTAACGGGATCTTCTGTTAAGGGTGAAAGCAGCGATTCTTTGCTTAAACTTTAATCTGTTATTTTAATAAATATATATATATATATATATATATATATATATATATATATATATATATATATTTATACAATGATATTAAATAAATGGAAACCATATTTCTAAAACCATATTTATTCTATTATATATATTTCAAGGGTACCAAAAGTTTGGTACACTATCATCAGATAAAATACGAAGTGTGTTTTATAAATTTTGACATAACCCAGGAGAATATACCTTAATGGTTCAAGTTTTCCTTGGATAGTCAAGGACAGCTTGAACCATTAAGGTATATTCTCCTGGGTCAAAATTTATAAAACACACTTCGTATTTTATCTGATGATAGTGTACCAAACTTTTGGTACCCTTGAAATATATATAATAGAATAAATATGGTTTTATAAATATAGTTTCCATTTATTTAATATCATTGTATATTATACTCCAGAAAACTTGTAGAGTGCTCTGAATCAGTTATAAACATTTATTTTTGTTGAATTACCAACAAATTGAATATCCCTTCTGCTTATATATATATATATACATATATGTACACACACATATATACATATGCATACACACTGACATATACACACTCACGCGTGTGTCACTCTTATTTTTTCATTAATAAAATAAATTCCATTAAATAAGAAATTAAACTGGTTGGCAGAGATAGACTTGTGTTGGTAGTGGTAGTAGCAGTGGTTGGTTGTAGTAGTGGTAGTAGTTGTGATGGGTGTGGTGTTGGTGGTGATGAATGAAGTAGTGGTGGCGGTGGTGGTGATGAATGTAATAGTAGTAGTGGTGGTGGTGGTGGTGGTGACGGGTGTGGTGTTGGATGTTGTAGTCGTTGTGGTGGTGGTAGTGGTGGTGGTGGTGATGTATGTGGTGGATGTGGTGTTGGTGGTAATGGATGAAGTAGTGGTGGTGATGGATGGTGTAGTGGTGGTGGTGGTGGTGATGGTTGCAGTAGTAGTAGTTGCAGTGGTGGTGTTGTTTACTGTAAATTTTTCTTACACCAAATCAAGTTTTAGAGAAAACACACACACACACACACACACACACACACACACACACACACACACACACACACACACACACACACACACACACACACACACACACACACACACACACACACACACACAGCGTTTTAATTTTGTTTTTCTTTTGACTTCTTGGTTGTCAGCTACCCTGGGTGGAAATAACACCATGTCTGTTGATTGTTATCTTAGAGAATGTGTGTGTACATACAAATACACACATACACATAGAACTTAATCCTACATTGAAAGTTCTCAACGTGTGTGTGTGTTTCATTTTCTGAAGAAAAAGTTGGCAGAGATTTTAATGTTTAAGCACTGGTACCTTCTTTTTAGTCAGGGGTGGCACCAGCATCTAAACTTCGAACTCAATATAATCTTTTACTTCAGAATATATAACACATACTCTCGGTTCCTATATATATAATAAAGGGGGTAGAATAAGTAAGAGGAGTTTGGAATAAGAGCGGGGAGGGGGAAATCGGTAATTTTTCTAGGTTGTCTCCGTTCATTTTTTGAAAAAATAACCCCGTATTCGTTTAGTTTACATATTGTGATCCCAACCCATCCTGTCTATTTGATAACATATGGCATTTCTAGTAATGTACTTTTATGTCATGTATAATGTTTTTAATATATAAAGAAAATTAATTGTTTCTACTTTTGGCACAAGGCCATCAATTACCCAGTGCATTACTGGTACTTTATTTTATCGACCCCGTAAGGATGAAAGGGAAAGTTAACCTCGGCGGGATTTGAACTCAGAATGGAAAGGGCTGTAACTCTTTGCGTCAAAGCATGGCGTCTGACCCTCTACCGATACTGCCAATCCACAATGAAACAAACATTATAGTGAAGAGAATTAAAAGGTAAGGAATAGCTTACACTTTCAAACTGTTTAACATAATAAAAGTTCGTGTTGATAGGAAATAAATAATTTTCTATATAGATAATGAACACAACCACAAGGATATGGTCTGAACGTGGAAAAGCCGAACTCGCACTGTCATCGCCTCCACCTCTCTCGCCCTCCCCATCTCTCTGTATGGTGAGCAAATGGGGTCCCACGTGCTGGTCTCCCCACAGCCCCGGTGGACAGAATGGAGAAAGTGTTTCTCCGGAGGATGGTAAGGGAGATGCATGAAAGTCAATAATCTCGGAAACATGCGAAATTTTTGTAAATATTGTCCCTGCAAATTCCACAGCCACGTGTACCCTAATGTCATTGGATCAGAGATTCAGCATGACAGGGCCAGCGCTTTGAATTGCAGGTACATTTCGTTCAACTGGCTTCCAAACTGTCGGTCTACACAATTTCACTCATAGACCTAGTTCGATCCGAGGCTATGGTAAATGACACTTGCTCAGGATGCCACGTAGTTGGATCGAAACTGAGACCTTGTGATTGTGATTCTTAATCATTCTGCCAGACTGCTTCTATTCTTTCGATATTATATACTTATTGGCAGTATCGGTAGAGGGTCGGACGCCATGCTTTCCAGCATAGAGTTACGGCCCTTTATGGTCTAAGTTCAAATCCCACCGAGGTTAACTTTGCCTTTCATCCTTACGGGATCGATAAAATAAAGTACCAGTAATACACTGATATAATTGCTGGCCTTGTGCCAAACGTAGAAACAATTATATATATATATATACAACGACGGAGGTGTGGTAAGGAACCAGATGGACTATAACGCACCAGAGTACTCAAAACTTAGGGTAGTAGAGTGGGTAATAGGAAAAGGTATGACCACGACGGCAGAGCTCAAGCCGTTTCGACGGCTTGAGCTCTGCCGTCGTGGTCATACCTTTTCCTATATTACACATATATATATTTCCTTATTACACATATATACATATATATATATATATATATATATATATGCATGGCTTCATTGGAAATTTAAGACGCTGGTCTGAGACTTTTACTTCCCTCCGAAGAAGAGATATTATCTCGAAAATTAAGGACATTTAAATAAATTCAAGGTGAAAGACGAATTCTCATCAATATCTCTCACTATTGCATTCTTTTTTCTATGTCCATATCTGCATTGTCTTGGCCTTATTACACATATTCTAACGTTTATATATATATATACATATATACATATATATATATATATATATACTTTTGCACAAACAACATGCACGACATACGTAGATACACAAACACATCTTTTAAACATTTATAAACACATTCTTCTGGTAATATAGCTGCTACATAATTTGTTCTTTAACTTTTCATCTCTTTTTTAAAGATGTATTTTTGCCAAATTTTGTTTCTGTACGTAACCATTCAGTAGTTTAGACAGCAAGGGTGGGACATTTTTCAGCTGGTATTACTACCCGACTTAGAAATATCGCAAACGAGTATTCTGCATACTAAATACGAACAATGCAATGCCTCGCATATGTAATATGTATGAACATATAACTCCTGATAGGGTCGTAGGGGCATTTTAAAAACTGTTGATACCCCGCACTCTCTGCAGGTCTGAACATAGCCGATTTCTTGCAGACAGACAGAGAGTAGAAGTGGGAAAGAGCTAACAGGAGAAATAATCGACTCCAGTACCGGGCTGGTACTTTCTTTTATCGACCCCGAAAGGATGAAAAGCAAAGGTGGCCTTGGCGTTATTTGAAGTCAGGGCGTAGAGAGCCAAAACAAATACCGCAAAGCAGTCTCTTCGACATTCTGGGGACTCTGCCAACACACCGCCTCATATGTTATATTATAGTCAGTTTTAAACTTTTCGATTAACTAAGATTATCCATGCAATTAATAGTTAAAAACTCCTTCCTGGAATGGTTAAAATCTTAAAACAAGCAAGAGCGATATCTCCAATAACACGAGTTAATTAACATATTTGGAGAATATAAAAGTATGCAGTATGGAAATTGATCTGTGAACATACCATCTTTTAGTCAGACATAATACAGTCAAAGTCTAAAGTCTGTCTTAGGCCAGAAGGTTCATTTAGCCGGTGCTTATCCTGGTTTTATGGCTTGAAGCGACAGAGAGTACAAGACTTCCCCCTGAACAGGACGCCAGTCTATCGCAGGGTTAAACCTCCAGCTATTGCTGGTACTCATTTTCAGCTGAGTGTACTGGAGCAACGTGAAATGAAGTGTTTTGCTCAAGAACACAACACACAAGCCAGGAACCGAACCCACGACATTATGATCGTAAGTCCAACACCCTTACCACAAGGCCACGTGCCTCCACAGACATAATATATACGGGTCTTATATTACGTTATGTTTTATAAGCAGTAGGATTTGATTTGAGGGAAGTTTTAAGCTGCTATTTCTTGCAGCTTGAGCGACCATGTTGAGGCTGCTCCCTATTTCGACTTTTACTTTTCAGTACGGTATTTTGGCCCTTCAAAAGTACTATATAACATTTGGCTCCATAAATTTAATCTAAAAAAAATAATAAAAACGTTCGACTGTATTACCCAATATAGCTTTTTTAATACAGGGTCTGATTTGAAAAGAATGTCGCTGTTATTTCTAGCAGGTTGGTGACTACTTAGAAGTTCTGTCATTCGACCTAGTGGTTGTTGATGTTAGTGTTATTTATTGGTGTTGTTTAGCTCTAGATCTATCTGGCCTATTTTCTGTCAATATTTATGACTACATTATCCAATGTATGGTTTCTTTAAGAAGTTAGGATGTGATTAGAAGGAGAATTAGCTGTTATTTCTACCAGGTAGAGCGACCACTAAGACACCTCTTTTTTTTTTTATTCGTGTTGTTATTGTTTCGGCTCAGATCAGTCCTGATCAAAACTGTTCTAGATACGACCATCTTATCTTTTTAGGGCTATCTAGTATGCCCTTCCCTTCCTTTTTCCAAGCCGGTAGGGTGTGATTTGGCTTCTATTTCTAGCAGGTCTAACGATTACGTATTTCTAGCCCACCAAAGACCTTTGCTCGTGGTTTGTGATTTTAGCGATTGTCCAACCATAGGTCAACAATGATTGAGCCTACCTATCATCCAAAGTATTCTAACCATGACCATTTGTTCTTTTTCTGTACAAAGGACTATATTATCTCATGTGCCCTTCCTTTTTAAGACAGTGATGTGTGATTTGAGGGAGATTTGCCTGCTAATTGTACCAGCAGTGTTTTTGTTTTCTTAAATTGTTAATAGTGGTGGAGGTGGGACAGTATTTTGACATCGCGTTGGTGTCGTTGACAGTTATATAATTGTATGTTTATATCGTTATGGTGGAGATGATGGTGGAATTAGCTGCTGTTGATGGCTTGTGTGAGCCTCTCTCTCTATATATATATATAGCGATATATATATATATATATAGCGAAATAGAAGATATATAGCGAGAGAGAGAGAGAGAGAGAGAGAGAGAGAGAGAGAGAGAGAGAGAGAGAGAGAGAGAGAGAGAGAGAGAGAGAGGGAGAGAAGGAGAGAGAGTTGTCAGGAAAGATTTATGAAGTCGAAGGGGGAGAGAATATCACTGACGAGTGTATGTATAAAGTTGTGGGTAGCGGAATGTAAAGGGAAAATAGAGAAGAAAAAAAAAAGAGGTTGAGAGAGAAAACGATGACAGGGTGAGCGAAGAAAGTTTGTTAGATGGAATTAGGAATGAATTTTGGGTGGTGATGCAAGGACGAAGAATCTGATTGCCGCCACCCCACACATTTCTATCGCAGAAGGCAAGCGGAAAGAAAAAAAAATCGTGTATTAAGTCGCTGAGAAAAGGAGTAGATAGATGTAGGTAGAGAGGAGTGGGAGTATTTAAAACAAAATAACATCTTAAGTACATGTGGTACTGACTCAAGGCCGAATGTTGTAAAGCGTGTGATATGGGTGGAGAAAATAAACAAGAGGGAGAGAGGGCGGAGAAGAAGAAAAAAAAATGCAGCTGCAGCGCGGGGGGGTAGTAAGGGAAGAGAAAGAAAGAGGTAGTGCTTGTAAGGAGCACATAATGTTAGTTATGCAATAAACATGTTGAACAGTAACAACTAAAAACTGTTTTTCTTCCTAACCCGTATGTATGTACATTGTGCAGGTAAACGCATGTGTATGGTTTTCTGTGTTTACTTAGTACATGTGTACCGATAGTGTTTGTGTTTTTGTTCACCAGTACATTACTGGTACTTTATTTTATCGACTCCGTAAGGATGAAAGCAAAGTTAACCTCGGCGGGATTTGAACTCAGAATGGCAAGGGTCGTAACTGTATGCGTCAAAGCATGGCGTCCGACCCTCTACCGATACTGCCAATCATTAATGATTTCTACTTTTGGCACAAGGGAAGCAATTATATATCAGTGTATTACTGGTACTTTATTTGATCGACCTCGTAAGGATAAAAGGCAAAGTTAACCTCGGTGGGATAGCCAATCATTAATGAGTATAAAACACTATTACTACCACCGCCACACAATACTCTCCACCGCCTACAACAACTACTATGCCACGAGGTAGGAACCAATGTGGGTGTTGGACTCGCTAAAATCAACAACAAAGGACTCGTAAGGCAACATGGTTTTAGATATACAAAAATAAAACGAGATGGCCACGACTAGAATACTTTTCTTTAAGTGCTGGTGTACTCAGAGCTAGAAAAATAACACGTCAACATCTGTATTACTAATACATAAAACTACATAAAAACTACATAAACCATCTCTCTGCTACTGCCAACATCGTTCCAATAAAAACATTCAATACCATTACAAACACACACAGATGCATACTCAAAAATAGACACAAACACAAACCAAAAACACACACACACAAACAGATACATACATATACACACATATAAACGCACACGGCACATTATTTAACAATGTCGAATGTAATTAAAAACCTGAACAAATTAAATAACACAATCCAAAAAAAATACAAAAAACTCTCCCAGATTCCGTTCTTGGTAAACATCGTGTACATAAATAAAACTTCTTCTCAACCCTCGTCATGTGTAACAACCACCAGCCAGCGAACGGATTACTACATGATCGCTCGTCATTGCTAGAAATAGCAGCCAATTCTAGATATACTATATTTAGACCCACCGTCAGGCTATGGTGCTGCAGTGGATAAGGTTAATACTTCAGAAGATCCGAGGAAGGGTTGAGCACTCTTATTTGCAATAATTCTAAGGCGGGGTTTCGGAATAAAACATATTACCGTAGATTTTCTAAATCTGAGAATGCACTATTGAAAAGTAAGGGTGACTGTTTTAAGGAGTTTTTTAGGTGTGTGTATGGGGGGGGGGGTATTTTAATCGTCATGAGTCTGCTTGATCAGAAGTGACTGTGAGCTTAAAGCAACAACTAGACTGTAGTTGGTATATTTGACTAGAACAATAGTTTTGTGGGGTGTGAGAAGCTAGTCGTTCGAGGTTTGCGCAATTGAGTTTCACCTGGGCCTACATAACAAAGACTCCCATTCCGACAATTAACCAACCAAAAATGCAGTCCACACTTACAACGATATTTGGCAACTAACATATATATATGGGATGGCGGTGGATTGGCAGTATCGGTAGAGGGTCGGACGCCATGCTTTCCAGCATAGTTACGTCCCTTTACGATCTGAGTTCAAATCCCGCCGAGGTTGACTTTGCCTTTCATCCTTACAGGGTCGATAAAATAAAGTACCAGTAATGAACTGGATGATTGCTGGCCTTGTGCCTAAAGTAGAAACTAATATATATATATATATGGGATAACAAGTTATCGTTATAGGTAATCCAGTTAGAGATAATCCAGTTAGAGTACTCCGCGTCGTGGATAGTTTTAACGTACGGCTTTGTTTGACTCAACGAGATGCTTCCATAGTTAGGCAGCGAGTTTGCGGTAATTTCTGTGCAGGTTATACTTGGAGTAATAATAGTTAAAGAAAGAAGAGTAACATGGTTGGCTGTACAATAAGGGGCTTTATTTAAAATACTGACAACTGATTCGTTGATCAGGTGTGACTGGTCAACACATCAGAGCACGTAGATATGGTGCTATATCTACGTGCTCTGATGTATTGACCAGTGGTAAACAATGTATTGGAGATCGATTGACGCAAACTCAAGCGATTAGCGAACTCTAGACACACCTGATCAACGAAACAGTTGTCAGTACTTTAAATAAAGCCCTTATTGTACAGCCAACCATGTTACTCTTCTTTCTAGCTGGTTTGGTGTTTCTGAGGAGGACGGCCGATTGAACAGAAACTTTGAGACTAGTAATAGGTAGTAACTTAACCACTACCATGCTAGTCGATACATCGATCTCCATCGTTCAATCAACCGTCTGAAACGATCGTAAAACAATGAACTAGCTCTCTTCTTACACCCGCCTTCTGTTTTTATTGTTCAAACACACATTTATATGTGTGTGTGTGTATATATATATATGCATACCTCTATGTGTGTGTGTTGGTATTGTATCAATGTATTTATAATCTATGCCGGTGTGTGCAAGCAAACGCATTAATAGTGAGTGTTTACTTCAAAGTTTCGCTGATACTTTCATGTCATTGCGCGCGTGTGTGTGTGTGTGTGTAATTGCGCAAGTATACATATTGGTGTGTATGGAAATTTTAGCGTGCGTACACATAGACAAATACCTTACTTGCTTACTGGTATAGAATGAGGTTCTTTGAGGAGGTTTCTTGATTCCACTGGAGATATGGTGTGACCCAGGGTAGGATTTAAAATTAGAACATAGAAATATATGACTAGATGTTCTGAAAAGGATCAAATCCAATCATTTTGACCCACAAGATCTCTTGATTCACGGCAGTGGAAGTATCAGAGATAAGATAGTGTGATGCTCGTGGCCTTTCTATTTCTCATTTTGGTTCAGAAACCACATATATATATATATATATATATATATATATATATATATATATATATATATATATATAATGAAATGACAGGAGGCTGGATTTGTGTAAATCCTTGAAAGGTTTATTATACTATGATCATTTCAATAGCACCACCAACTACAAAAACAAAGACGGTTGAACTGCTTTACGTTGAGTACTCTCTATATTATTGCATTACGATTGACCATACGGAATAGACCAGCTCTATACAGTGGTGAACCTCAAACCTGAATAAATATATATATATATATATATATAGGAATGAAAATGGCGTGCTGTGTTGTTGCGAATGTGGTACATATGAAGTAAAAATTAGAAAGAGAAGCCGGGACTATCCATCATCAGTGATCTACTAGCCATCATAGGTATTTCTTATATATATATATATGTGTGTGTGTGTGAACCAGTAACTCCTGATAGAGTCGAAGGGGTGCCGTAGTGAGCTCAATCCCTATCTAGGTCTAAACACCGCCCATTTCTTCCAGACAGAGGAGAGAGAGAAGGAGGTGGATGAAGAATTTGCCCCAGTATTGGATTTGTACTTTTTAATCGACCTCCAAAGGTTGAAAAGCAAAGTTAACCTCGGCAATGCTTAATGATAATAATAGATAGTATTAATGGGTTTCATGCTGAGTTCAAATCCCACCGAGGTTGACTTTGCCTTTCATCCTTACGGGGTCGATAAAATAAAAGTACCAGTAATGAACTGGGCTAATTGCTGGCCTTGTGCCAAACGTAGAAACAATTAATGGGTTTAAGACAGCAGATTTATGAAAGAATGGGATAAGGTAAGACGATCTGTATGCCTTCCCCACACCCGCAATCAAACATTAAGTGATATAAAATTGTGTGTACTTTAGCTAGATGTTGAAACTGGGTCAGAGTTTAACGAAAACAAAACTTCTAACTGATCATTAGAGCGGTATTGTTGCCGGTATATAGTTCGTACATACATGCACGCACACTTCCAGAAACACGTACATACATTTACATTTAGACTAGAAAGAGCGTACAACGCATGCATTGATCTATAATGTAATAATAGCCTGTAAACTCATTAAGTTGTTTGGACACTTCTTTGGTTACGATATTTATTTCGATCATAGTAATTAGCTGTGGTGCCACTTTGGTGGTGACAGTAGTGGTTTTAGGTTATATGTAGACGTAATGACCCTGCTCTCTCTCTCACACACACACACATTTATCTAGCTATCGATCTCGTAAACAAAGTCATCAATTACAAAGGAATAGCACATTCGATTGAATCTGCCACGCCAGTTCTATGGAACCGCCCATCCATCTGTCGAAATAACAGCAAAACTTTTTTCATTCAAATCACTTTTTTTTTTTTTATTTAGTCCCGTAATTCCTGAAGGAGTTGTACAGACACCGTATTGACATACGGTGTCTCCAGGCTATTTTTAAACCTGGCAGGGCCCATCCATCTCTAGGTCTGAATATAACATGTTTCTTCAAGAGAAAGATAAAGAGTGAGAGAATGGAATTGAGAAAGATACAAAGTGGAAGAATTGGCCCAAAAACTAGATTGGTACTTTTTATTTTATCAACCTGGTATGAATGAAAGGCAAAGTTGACCTCAGTGGGATTTGAACTCAACCCGAACCCTATCTCAGCGGGATTTGAACTCAACCTTAACCTTACCTCAGTGGGATTTGAACTCAACCCTAACCCTACCTCAGCGAGATTTGAACTCAGCCCTAACCCTACATTAGTGGGATTTGAATTCAACCCTAACTCTACATTAGTGGGATTTGAACTCAACCCTAACCCTATCTCAGTGAGATTTGAACTCAACCCTAACCCTATCTCAGTGAGATTTGAACTCAACCCTAACCCTACCTCAGCGGGATTTAAACTCAGCCCTAACCCTACATTAGTGGGATTTGAATTCAACCCTAACTCTACATTAGTGGGATTTGAACTCAACCCTAACCCTATCTCAGTGAGATTTGAACTCAACCCTAACCCTACCTCAGCGGGATTTGAACTCAGAGAGTAGAGAGCCGAAACGAACACCACAAAGAATTCTATCCGACGTCCTAACGATTCTACCAATTAGCCGCCTTCAAATCACATACTCCCCTCTTAAATTAGAGAGGGCACACCGAACAATGAAGTTGTAGAAAGACTATCCCCCCCCCCCCCCCCCAGGACGAGATGGTCAGGACTGAAACATTTTAGATCCTGAATTTGTTTCATCAAGGCCTGTAGGGGCGGAGGATGGAAGCGATCCAACCCGGGCGACACTTTTGGGTCTGTTGTATGTAAGAGCAGTCCTGCACGGTACACAGTCTAGCTACTCCACTGATCGGTGTAGAACTGGAGCTAAATAATCTCGCTGACCCGTATGTGTATGTGCGTGTGCGAGTGTGTATGTGCGTATACATACATTTATATGTATGAGTATATAAATATAAACGTGTAAACACTAACACACTTACATTCACACAAACACGCACACACACACATACACTCACACACAGCGTAGTTTTTTTACCATTCCCTTCCTTCCTTTTACACACACATACATTCACGCCGGCAGCAGACGTAAAGAAAGAGGAGTAGTATGAGGTAGTCAAGCTACTCCTCTCTCTTTATGCGTTGAACCAGAATCGTAGAAATTTATAGATAAAGTCACAAGCAATAAAAAATAGTGTCAACTCAAGGCGAAACGTAGAACGTAAAATATAAATTGGTTTGTCAAGAGTTTTGTTTCAGTCACCCCACAATAATTGTTTCTACTTTTGGCACAAGGCCAGCAATTACCCAGTGCATTACTGGTACTTTATTTTATCGACCCCGTAAGGATGAAAGGCAAAGTTAACCTCGGCGGGATTTGAACTCAGATCATAAAGGGCCGTAACTCTTTGCTGCAAAGTATGGTGTCTGACCCTCTACCGATACTGCCAATTCACTGCCCCACAATAATGGAAATAAGTCATTGAGCAGAGATATCATATAAACCAATGTTCTAAATATCGCAATAATATAACAAATAAGAACGCTAACAAACAGCAGCCGAGCTTCGCGGGTGGATGGCTATGACGCACACCAGTGAAAAACATTAATCGCAACAAGTAAAAAAAAAAAAATAATAATTGTTTCTACTTTTGGCACAAAACCAGCAATTATCTCAGTACATTACTGGTACCTTATTTTATCGACCCCGTAAGGATGAAAGGTAAAGTTAACATTGGCGAGATTTGAACTCAGACCGTAAAGGAGCGTAACTATGGTGGAAAGCATGGCGTCCGACCCTCTACCGATACTGCCAATCCACCGCCCTTTCAAAAATTTTTTTATAAATCATGGAAACGCTGGGCTATTTGAAACTTGAAAATGTGGGAATCCCAAACGCAGAAAACAATAGTCGACTGCTATAAATAATAGCTTGGAAAAAATCGGATAAAATACCTCAACAAACCGAAAAAAAAAAAAATGCCCAGTCCGGAGCGGCTGTGGGCCATTTTTCTTTGGTCAGTAAGGGTATTTTATCCCATTTCCTAAGCTATTATTTGTAACGATCGACCGTTGTTACACTTATTTTCTGCGTTTGGGATTCCCATATTTTCACGATTAATATATAAGTCGCGAGAAGGGCGTGTAACTGAAATAAGATAAACAACTTGGAATTTGCCTGTAAATATATTTATATGTTTGTAAATGTGTTTATTTGTTCCTATTGCATATTCAAAAATACAAACGACGCTCGCGCGTACATAAAACATTTAAATTGATTCCCTTGACCTAATTTCTCTTACCAACGCGTATTTTATCATTTTATCGACTCTATTATCATTAGGAGAAATGGCAAGAGTTGTTAGAACGTCAGCTTTGCGGCATTCGTTCAGACACACTGCGTCCTCTAGCCTCAAATCCCACCAAGGTCAATAAAAGAAATAAACAGTGGGTTGATTATTCCCCTCTCTCTCTCTCTCTCTCTCTCTCTCTCTCTCTCTCTCTCTCTCTCTCTCTCTCTATATATATATATATATATATATATATATATATATATATATATATATATATAAACTATATATATATATATATATATATAAAACATGAGAAGAAAGAATACTGCGTGGTTGCACATGGGTTACATATGATAAAAATAGTCCTTCGTCACTGATTTTCCAACCTTCATTGGTATTTCATATATATATATATATATATATATATATTTCTGTTTCACTTCCTCTGTGTTTAGACCTGAAAGAGGAAGGCTCCATACCCCAGTACCAAACTTGTACTCTTTTATCGACCTAGACTAAAAGAAAGGAAAAGTTGACCTCGGCGAAATTTGGACTGAGAGCAGAGAGCTGAAACGAATATCGCAAAGCATTCTATCGGACGTTCTAAAGACTGCCAATTCGCCGCCTACATAAATACATAAGCTGATGTAAAACAATTGAAGCCGATGACTTCTTAAATCAGAGAATGTGTAAAGCAAATAATATATTTATTACACTAACGCATCACATTTTATTCCTATTCCACTACTATCACTTTTACGCGCGCGAGTACACAATGTGTGTGTGTGTGTGTGTGTGTGTGTGTGTGTGTGTGTGTGTGTGTGTGTGTGTGTGTGTGTGTGTGTGTGTGTGTGTGTGTGTGTTATTTGAACAGATAGATAGCTTAAGCAAATTATTTTTACTTCCACCCTTTCGTTATCTTCAGAAAGGCCGGAAGCAAAATTATTTGCTCAAACTATTAATCTTGTTCACATAAACATTCGCTTTACGATTACACACACACATCTTTCCCAGTCCTCTCTGGATTTCGGTCTTTTGATCTTTGTATTTACTTTATACACACACACACACACACACACACACACACACACACACACACACACACACACACACACACACTATGTGTCAATAATACATACTTTGATATTTTATTTATCGTTAGATTCCCGAGTCTCTCCCTATCACTCAACATTAGAATACGGTTTTCTGTTTCTGCTCCCACCCCCTACCTTCATTGGTCACATGATAAGTCGTCTGCTCTTCTAATTTAGTCACATGATACAATTTGTTGTCTGCTAAATGTACACCTGTCTGTCAATGTCTGCCTTCTCTCACTCCGAAATGGGGAATCGAAATTTCACGTCTATTTGGGAATTCATCTTAAGAATATGTTGAAAATACAAGTAGATACAACAGTAAAAATAAATATTGAATAAACAAGTTAATCTATCTATCTATCTATCTATCTATCTATCTATCTCTCTCTCTCTCTATATATATATATATACACACATTAAAACAACAACAGAAGCCCGGATTGGAACACAATCTGCGGCCATGGTGGGAAACGTAAATACATAATATATATGTGCACGTATGTTTGTATGTATAAGCGCGCGTGCACACACACACGTTTATATATATATATATATATATATATATATATATGTATACAGTTGTTCCCCCCAGCATTCGCGGTTGTTACGTTCCTAGAGCACCTGCGAAGAGTGGAAAAAACGCGAATATTGGACGTGGGCCATAAAATGCCTATAAACGTTAAAATATAACATAAAATATAATTTTAAAAAAAGGAAGCGTTTTAGGCGAAGGTGCGTCCAATAGGCCGGCAAATACGGCATATTGTTATTAATAATTTAGCGTTAAAAAAATATATATTGCCACGAAAAAAAACATAAAAAATTGCGGAAGCTATTTACGATTCCGCGAATATGCGATGTTTACCACGAAAAATTATTAGTTAGTTTCTAAGGAAAATTCCGCGAATAACCGGGACAGTGAATGCTGGGGTTACACTGTATATATAACTAATTAACTTGGACTCCGTACTGCCGAGCTCCTCCATAAGATCGGAATGTCGGCGGCCCGTCTGAGGAGGGAGTCCCACGAGGGCGGGTGGCTATTGTAGCGGGTGTCACTGGCCATCGTCCGAGAGAATGCTTTTGCCGTCTTGTCAGCGGGGGCTGCAGTACTTCTGCCCTCTTGCCCTAGGCCTAAAGCTCAATCACCTTCCCCTTCACCCCTCCCCTCTCTTCTGTGACACCAGAGCTTTTGCCATCCCCTCCCCTTCCCGATCTTTTTCTTCTTTCTTTCTCTCCTTTTCTTTTTTTCTTCTATATATATATATTTTTTCTATATATCCCTATTCTTTCTTTCCTTTTGTTTCCCCTTCTTTTTTGTTATTATTTCTATATTAATTAATGCACCGAAAATATAAGTATTTCCAGCGGTTGGCGGAAGAGAAAGTACTCCGTTTTTACCGCTACCTTTGTCTTGTACGTCTACCGTTCTATATATTGTTTACACAGTAAAAGTGGAGCAGTAGTATTTACACAGATTTTGAAGTGAATTGATTGGTTTTCGAAATATTCGATGTTTAATATTTGAAAATAGAAATATACGATTTAATTATATACGGTTTAGTAATAACTGTAAGAAAGATAATTGTTTCTACTTTTGGCACAAGGCCAGCAATTACCCAGTGCATTACTGGTACTTTATTTTATCGACCCCATAAGGATGAAAGGCAAAGTTAACCTCGGCGGGATTTGAACTCAGAATGGAAATGGGGCGTAACTCTATGCGTCAAAGCATGGCGTCCGACCCTCTACCGATACTGCCAATCCACCGAAGAAAGATAATATTAGTACTTGTACATTCGTGGGGGGTTTTTTGCGGGGGGGGGGGGGGGCATGGTTCCCCACCAATAATTATATTTTTCTCCCCAAACTACCAAAAACACATCTATTTGTATATGCGCTACAATTTATGTACATGTTATGTTAATCATATATCGAAATTTTTTTTATATCTTGGTTGATATTTGATAACAGCTAAACTAATCACTGACCAAATTGCCAGCACAAACACCCGCGATGGTATTTTATGCAAAGTTCTACCAATTCTACTGACCCACGACCATTCGTAGCGGCAGATAATAATTGTTTCTACTTTAGGTACAAGACCAGCAATTTGAAGCGGAGAGGAAAAGTCGATTAAATCGACTCCAGTGCATTGCCAGTGTTTTATTTTATTGACCCCCCGGCAAGGATGAAAGGCAAAGTTAACCTCGGCAGGATTTGAAATCAGAACGTAAAAGGCCGTAACTCTATGCCGCGAAGCATGGTGTCCGACGCTCTACCGATACTGCCAATCCACCGATAAATGAAAGTAAATGTAACGGTTTGTATCCACGATGTAATTGTCTCTATTTCAAAACATAATCTCTGTCCGACCGGAGCCGTGGGGCGGACAGCATGTGGGACCCCATTTGTGAGAGATTGGGAGGGTGAGAGAGACAGAGGCGATGACAGTGGGAGTTCGGCTCCACTGTGTTCGGACCTGGTATGTACATGTGTGTGTATTTTTACACTAACGACCCTTCCATCTTGTTAAATGTTTGTACATGATTGATACCAAATACTTTATCTTAAATTATGCCACCCTCTTCAAGGCACTTGTCAAATAAATATAATTTCAAAGTTTGTGATTTCGATCATATTTTTTAAATGTTTAGTTTGTTTCAAATCAATTCTTTCGTCGCTATTTGTATACGGACTTGTTTATCAATAGTAACACATGGCTTTTCTCTGGTCTTACGGCTAGTTATAGCATTGTCATTTAATAGGCCAAGGTTTCATTTAACATTCTTGTATCCTTTCAGCTGGATGTTTTCGTTCCAGATTACCACAACCATTTGTGTGTAGGTATATATATATATATAATTATTTCTACTATAGGCACGAGGCCAGCAAATTTTTTTTTTTGGGGGGGGGGGGGGGGGGGGTCGATTAAATCGACCCAGTGCATTACAGGTGCTTTATTTTATTGATCCCGTAAGGATGAAAGGCAAAGCTAACCTCGGTGGGATTTGAACTCAGAACGTAAACTCAGGCCGTAAATCTATGCTGTGAAGCATGATGTCCGACGCTCTACCGATTCTGCCAACCCACTATAAAATAAACTACAAGACAAGACTATATTGATGAAAAGTGATAGAAGCAAGACTGGATTAAGTCCTTTTGAGGCCCTAAATACTTAAACGATTAAGGCATGAAGATAATGGGGTCACAGTTTATTTAAATTAACTCTATTTGTCACCCGAGCGCCCTAAAAAAAAGAATTTTTTTGTAGACTTTATATAAGGCACTGGGGTGACAAATACAGTTAATTTAAATAAACTGGTGATTCCCATTCCCTTGATACCGTGATTATGTACTTAATTAGCTTAATGGTAACTGCAGCTCTGGATGAAAGTAAAACAATAAAATGTAGTACTGTGAATGAAAAAGAGGATGAAAACCACGAACTGATCATTTCTGTTTTAGTTTGTTTTAGTCATCATAATTAAACCTTGAGTGGTGACTTTTCCTATGTTTTGAGTCTACAATGCTGAGGAGGCCAAACTCCTCAAATACCTGTCGCTCTCCGACAGGTTTGCAGTCGTACCCCTGTCAGTAGAGACTTCTGGTGTCCACGGCCCCAGGGCTACCTCCTTAATCACCACCACAGGCGTTGAGCTGGCGAGCCGCAGGTGTGAGCCCCGCGAGTTGGAGTGGCTTTTCCAGCGCGTCTCCCTTGCCGTACTCCGGGAAAAAGCCTTCTCCATTCTGTCCGCCGGGGCTGTGGGTGGGCCCCATCGCGTACCGTTGTAGTTGTTGTAGAAGAAACAGGAAGACAACAACTGGAAAGTTTGTATCATTTTAACTGACTCAAGACTTAACTTAAATAAACAAAACTAAACATTTGAATATTTTATAATACCGGGTATCAAGTTACATTTGAAGCTGAAGATTTAATTGTGTTTAACGAGGGAAACACAACACACACACACACACACACACACACACACACACACACACACACACACACACACACACACACACACACACACACACGCCCTCTCTCTCCCTCTCTCCTCGCTCAGATGCATAATTTAGGGATATAACTGATTGAATCGATATTAGATTACTGTTATTTTATATATTTCATTACTCTGGCGGGAGGAACACAACATCAATGATATAAAAATCCACGTAACTAAAATAATTGTTTTTACTTTTTTGGCACAAGGCCAGCAATTATCTCAGTGCATTACTGGTACTTTATTTTATCGACCCCGTAAGGATGAAAGGCAAAGTTAACTACATAACTAAAATAATGACCTAGTTAGTTAATTAGTGAATATTAATATTTGTACATCTAAGTGTATTTTTGTATGTATATTTTTGAAAGTATATTAAATACTAACGTCCTATTCCGCTTCAAACTGCATTAGCCAAATATTCTTGAAGTGTACAAAACATCGCAATAACTGCCTCACATTAAAAATTAAAGGCTGTACTTCAATTATATATATATATATATGTATGTATGTATGTATGTATGTATACGTACATACATATATGTATACAAACGTACAGTAGTATGTATATATATATACATACATGCACACATATATATATATATATATGCACGTATCGGTTTACCGAACATTTATTATAATGCTTGGTTTGTTTGTAAACAAACAAACAGCCCGAATTACGCCGTACAGTGTTTAGGCAACCACGTCACCTTTTTGTTCAACACTGACACAGAAACGATGTA
>OZ024745.1:126214306-126231806 GCA_964016885.1 Eledone cirrhosa
GGGGTGTTGGTGGTAGGGGTGATGGTGGTAGGGGTGGTGGTGGTGGTAGTGGTGGTAGGGGTGATGGTGGCAGGGGTGGTGGTGGTGGTGGTAGTAGGGGTGGTGGTGGTAGGGTGGCGGTGGTCGGGTGGTGGTGGTGGTGGTGTGGTCGTCGTCGTGGTGGTGGTGGTGGTGGTGGTAGTGGTGGTGGTCGGGTGGTGGTGGTGGTGGTGGTGGTATGGTGACTGTTCGTAGTGACGGAGGTGCTGCTGGTGAATGTTGATGATGGTCGACTTTTTTTTTCTTTTCTTTGTGGCGGTTGTGATGAAATTGATAGGAGTGGTGGTGGTGTTGAATGTTGCTGTGATGGTAGTGGCATTGGTGATGATAAGAGTAGTAGTAGTAGTAGTAGTGGTGGTAGTAGTGGTAGTAGTGGTAGTAGTAGTGGTAGTAGTAGTGGTAGTAGTAGTAGTAGTGGTGGTAGTAGTAGTAGTAGTACCATTGGTGATGATAAAGAGTAGTAGCAGTAGTAGTAGTAGTAGTGGTTGTAGTAGTGGTTGTTGGTTGTAGTAGTTGTGGTGGTAATAATAGTTGCGGTAGTGGTGGAAATAATTGTTTCTACTTTTGGCACAAGGCCAGCAAATACCCAGTGCATTACTGGTACTTTATTTTATCGACCCCGTAAGGATGAAAGGCAAAGTTGACCTCGGCGGGATTTGAACTCAGAATGGAAAGGGCCGTAACTCTATGCTAGAAAGCATGGCGTCCGACCCTCTACCGATACTGCCAATGGAAATAATGTCGATAGTTGTACTAGAAATAATAGTGATAGTAGTAACAGCAATAATTGTAGTGGTGCAGCAATTAGCCTTAATGATGATGGTGGTGTAGGCAGTAGTAGTAGTAGTAGTAGTAGTAGTAGTAGTAGTAGTAGTAGTAGTAGTAGTAGTAGTAGTAGTAGTTGTTGTTGTTGTTGTTGTAGTAGTAGTAGTAGTAGTAGTAGTAGTAGTAGTAGTAGCAGCAGCAGCAGCAGCAGCAGTAGTAGTAGTAGTAGTAGTAGCACGAGCAGCAGTAGTAGTAGTAGTAGTAGTAGTAGTAGTAGTAGTAGTTGTAGTTGCAGTAATAATAGATGGTGATGATGATAGTGATTATGAAGATAGTATATTTCTATAGAGGTTTAGAATAGATCTTGTTTAAAATGGAGTCTGTGTTGAGAAGGTGGAATAGTGTAGATGTAAGAGGTAGTTAGGTGTAGAGGTAAGAGGTAGTTAGGTGTAGATGTAAGAGGTAGTTAGGTGTAGAGGTAAGAGGTAGTTAGGTGTAGAGGTAAGAGGTAGTTAGGTGTAGAGGTAAGAGGTAGTTAGGTGTAGAGGTAAGAGGTAGTTAGGTGATAGATGAGAAATCTATTGCCCATATGTGTAACACAGTTCTTTCAAACAAAAGAATAATAATCACTCTACATATATATATATACTTGTATATATTTTTATGTATATATATAGATGCATGAATAAATAAATATATGCATATACATACATACATGCACATACAGAAACAATCAAATAACACAGATAACTGAAATATGTATACATATATACATATATACATCTTTATGTCTGATGCAGATAGGTATCGTGTCATTGTCTTAGCTAAAAGAGTTGTGAATTCATATCCCTATCTTGACCAAACTGTTCATTTTCTTTTTAATTTCTCAAAACATTATGTGACCTACGATTAGAGTAGGGAGTGACCTGGCAACAGAACAGGGAGTGACCTAGCATCAAAATAGGGAGTGACCTGGCAACAGAACAGGGAGTGACCTAGCATCAAAATAGGGAGTGACCTAGCAACAAAACAGGGAGTGACCTAGCAACAAAACAGGGAGTGACCTAGCAACAAAACAGGGAGTGACCTAGCAACAAAACAGGGAGTGACCTGGCAACAGAACAGGGAGTGACCTAGCATCAAAATAGGGAGTGACCTAGCAACAAAACAGGTAGTGACCTAGCAACAAAACAGGGAGTGACCTAGCAACAAAACAGGGAGTGACCTAGCAATAGAGCAGGTGAGAAAAAATATGGAAGGCAAATACGAAAGACAGAAAGAAAAAAATGACTTGTTGGGGGATCTCACTGAGCTGGGTGAAAAATTGGTGAAGCTGTTGGCAGCTTTTCAACCCTGTGATCAATGAATCATATCATACTGAACATATTGTAACAGATGAGGATTTAGTCATGGTTGAGTACAGAAAAGGCGTGTGTCTCTGTCTCTTGGTTAGAGCTTGCATTATTAGCAAGCTTGTGTTGCATGTACACATACAATCATGTCTCTCCCCTCGCCTATCGCTCTCTCTCTATATCTATTTATCTATCATACACAGACAAATTATCTTTCACAAACAGAGAAGTGAAATCTGCTTCTGGTATAATGGAGTTGACATAATGCAAACTATTTTATTGATTCTGGAACAATGAAAAGTAAAGTCAACCAAAGGGGATTTCAATTGAAAATGTAGGTTATAAATATTGTTGTACATTTAGTCCCCACCCATCACTCCCCACCAACACATAAATTCTCCTCAAAATACACTTTAACATCTAAATAAAAAAGGACACAATCAGGATAATAATCAGAGGCTAGACTTAGATACCTACAACTTTAAAAGCCCCCCAGAGCCAGGTAGTTGTGTAAAGCAAGATAATGGATTAAGTCTATCATATACGTGGTCCATAGGGAAATGTGAACTCAGAATGAAAAGATACAGGACAACTATTGCAGGGCATCATGTCCACCATTCTTATGATTCTGCTCTAGATATTTTAGATATGATTCCAAAAGGATGAAAGGCAAAGTTGACTTTAATTGTTAAAGGGACTCAAGGGTTAGAGTGAACTAAATCTGAACCAGGTTGAGATTTGAACTCAAATGCAAAGAGCAGGAACAATTATTGCAAGGCATCCTATTATGTCCAATGCTAGATAGACACTAAATTTATCAACTCCAGAAGCATGAAATGCAATATTGACTGTGGCAGATTTTGAAAACAGAATGCAAGGTGCCGTAATAAATATATTGTAAAGTATCTTGTTTGACACTCTAAAGATTCTGCCAGTCCATCACCTTTAATTACAACATTTTGACTTACTAAATATGAAAGCAGAATGAAGAACTGCTTAGTGATGTGTAGAAATAATTGTTTCTACTTTTGGCACAAGGCCAGCAATTACCCAGTATAGAAATAATGATTTCTAACTTAGGTACAAGGCCAGTATTTTGGGAGAGAGCAAGTTGATTTAATATACCCTAGTAAATAACTGGTACTCCATTTTGTTCTCAGGTGGGGATTTAAACAACACAGAATATAAAGAACCAGAACAAATACTGTTAAGCATTTCTCTGATACTCTAATGTCTCTGATGTGTAGAAATAAGAGATAATTGTTTCTACTTTTGGCACAAGGCCAGCAATTATCTCAGTGTATTACTGGTACTTTATTTTATCGACCCCGTAAGGATGAAAGGCAAAGTTAACCTCGGCGGGATTTGAACTCAGATCATAAAGGGACGTAACTCTGTGCTTCAAAGCATGGTGTCCGATAATATATAATGAATAATAAATATGTACAAAGAAATACTTGCATTAAAAAAGTAAGTCATGTGTTAATATCAATGTAGTGCAGGGTTTCACAAACATTTTCAAACATGGAACCCTCTTTGGTTCAGAAACGTTTGGAGAACCCCAAAGTCTAATATGGTTGTAATATAAATATACTCCTCTACCTTTTTTCATGGAACCCCAGACACTCCTTTGCGGAACCCTTCAGAACTACTGATGTAGTTTATGCATGTGGTTTACCTCCATAGCATCCAGTCTTATCACAATTCACTAATCCTTTTGATACCAACCCAGCCACAACTGGCTCTAAAGAAAAAACCTTACCCATTTTAAAGGGTTTCTATTTAAACAAAAATCTTCCAACATAATTTTATATAAAAAACCATATGTTAAATTTATATCTCAATAATAAAATAATAATTTTAATAAATCCTTCAAAATTTTTCATTAATTAATTGAAATAGAGTGTCGTTCATTAGAAATATGGTAACGAAAGGGTTAAACTGTTGAATTAGTTGAAGGATGAAGTTGACACGAAGAACCAGGAAAATGCTTATAGATTATTATTTGATAATTCATGAGGCACTCACTTTCAAATAGAAAAAAGCTTTTAACCAGAGTTAGAAATGTCAATGGAAAGTGTTCGGGTGGGGAGTTCTAGGCCAATTTTTGGCAGATACAAAACAATCCAGCTATAAAATAAGAATGTGACTAACAGTAGGTTATTATCATCAAACTCAGCATCGCATCCACTGAATGCTGCATCTATATCTGTTAAGCTGTGCAGTCACCATCCCTAAACTTTGGAAACCATTTTTGACATTTTCACATAGATACCATAAACTTTTTTCAATGTTTCAATGTTCCATGTAGCATTCTTCTCCTCTACCAACATTTCCCCACACCACCCTCTTAGTTTGAACTCATAACACATTATATGCCTGATGTGGGTTTTATGGGTTAGTTCTGATATTGTTATGTTAATGAAGGGTTTCATGAGCGAGCAAAATATATAAATAAATCTACTAATAAAAATGGTGTCATGACAAGTGACACTGTTTGTAAAGTATGTAGCAGAGATATGAGAGATATCCAACTACTTCATTCTAGTTGTATGTGATGGTTCTGGCTTAACCCTTTAGTATTTACATTACTCTATATATATATATGTTTCCTCTCACCCCCTTTTTTCTAAATGTCTCTCCCCCACTCCCCTACATACCCTTGGAACTCTCTTCCCACACACTTTTCGCCTGAAGAAGGGCTTCGCCCGAAACGTCCCCCCCCCCCACTCTCAAGAGCGTGAAACTAATAAACCTTTGTTCGTACTGCCTCTCTGTTTTGTTCCCGTTCAATTTTTCACTATATATATATATATATATATATATATATATATACTGTTGTATTTTCACAGTAAACATTTTATTTCACATAATTATCTCACATAATATCAAATCTACGAGATTTTGATATCATTTATTTTCAGAAGAATACCTTAACATAAGTATGAACAGCCAGTTAACAGCTGGTTTGAACAGAAAGAGGTTAGAGAGTTCTGGCCGGATATGGCTGGTTTAAATGCTAAAGGGTTAAAAAAAAATACATATAATAGAATTGCTATATTACATACTTTACATGAGATATGTGTTTTAAATTGGGAATGTCTTTGTGTGCGTTTGAGAATAAGTGTGTGTGTGTGGGTGTGTGATCCTGTGTGTGTGTGTATGAGCCTGTGTGTGTATGTGTATGAGCCTGTGTGTATATGTGTGAGCATGTGTGCGTGTGTGTGTATGTGTGTGTGAGCATGTGTGTGTATATATGTGTGAGCATGTGTGTGTATATATATATGTGTGAGCATGAGTGTGTGTATGTGAACATGGGTGTGTGTATGTGTGAGCATGGGTGTGTGTGTATGTACATGACCATGTGTGTGTGAGCATGTGTGTGTATATGTGTGAGCATGAGTGTGTGTATGTGTGAGCATGGGTTTGTATATGTGTGAACATGGGTGTGTGTATGTGTGAGCCTGTGTGTGTGTGTGAGCATGAGTGTGTATATGTGTGAGCATGTGTGTGTGTATATGTGTGAGCATGGGTGTGTATATGTGTGAGCATGGGTGTGTATATGTGTGAGCATGTATGTGTGTAGGTGTGAGCATGTATGTGTGTGTGAGCATGTATGCAGTGTGTGTGTTTGGTTGTGGTAGAAGCTTACAGGACAACTAATCACTGTTGGGTGTTTTGTATCTTGTCACCAGCATTGTGATTTATTTGTGACCAATACAATGTTTGAAATGAACTAATCCAAATTATCAATAAATGGATTAAAGCAGAGTAGGAACAACTTCTCATTCAACTATATGTCACATTAACCCTATAAACATTGGTTGAGTGAAGTCACTTCAATACACAACTCTCTTGCAAAATGAGGATATTTAACCCTTTAGCATTCACACTACACCTAAAGTTATGTTGGTGCCACAACATCCAGTCCTAAATAAATGAGCTTGTGTAGGTGTCACGACAAAAAAACACAGTCCACGCTGTAATGTGGCCGTGAAGGTAACACGGTAAAAACCTCCCAGTCCACACTGTAAACGTGGTTGGTGTTAGGAAGGGCATCCAGTCGTAGAAAACCTGCCAGACAGTCCTATACGAGCAAGACAACCAATCTTGCCTCACGTGGGACAATTCCCGTCTAAACCCATGCTAACGTGGAAGATAGACGTTAAACGACGATGATGATGGTGATGATGATGATGATGATGATGATTACTCTATATATACTATTATATTTTCATGGTAAAGGCTTTACCTCGCATAATTATCTCACATAATATCGAATCTATGAGATTTTGAAAGTATTTATTTAGAGAACAATACCTTAACATCAGTTTGAGTGACCAGTTACAGCCAGTTTCAACAGAAAAAAGTAGAGAATTCTGGCCAGTTTTGGCCGGTTTGAACATTAAAGGGTTAAAAGATAGGGATGTTGTGTGTGACTGCAGCATTACACCACAGACTACGCAGCACCTCCTGACATGCCCCCTACTGGAACACCCCTGCACAGTATTGGACTTGGCAGAGTTTAATAAGAAAGGACAGCAATGTGTTCAGCTGTGGTGGAACTACATCTAACCAAGCTTTGTAACTGGCACTCTTGTGGACACGACAAGAAGAAGAATAAGCAACTTGAAAAACTGTCGACCAAAATTGACTTAGTTACTACTTGCCAATGGACCCGAACATGGGGCCTTATAATAAGCTGAATGTGGTCAGCAGTATACAAAACTTTTAAACTTATCACTTGCAATTACCTACCACCAGGTGGATATCTGGCTCACCTATTTGGCCATCTATATCATTGATAATGTTGCTGCAATTATCTTTCTCAGTATAATTTAAGTATGTATGCAAAAGAAAAAAGATGAACTGGCCATGAATGAAATGCATGTGATCATATGTTTGTTTGATCAGGGTTGACATGGGGCTAAACAACTACACCACATCATATTTATGGTCTCCATTTCCTATAACAAAACATTCATGTAGTCATTCAAGATGTGTGTATGCAGAGAGATGCTGCAGATGTCAGCAACCTATACTATCCCTCATGATATGAACCCAACTCAGACAGTGTGTGAGAATGCTCTCTGGCATGCCGACCCCTAGTTGCAAGCTGCCTCATGGTCCCACCCATTTCAAGTTGTTCCCACAACGAAAGTGCTACCAGTGTCTACCTCCTGTCCATGCATGATCGCTATTTGTCACAGCCATCATGATAATATATCGGGCATCTCACACACAAAAGCAATGAAATAATGGCTTTATAAATTTATCTGCAATTTATTGACACCAAGGTAAACATTTAGGACATTAGAAGAAGTCATGCATAGTTCTGTGGTTAAAATATGACCATGGGCAGGCTTGTATAGTAAAGAAATGAGTGTGGGCATGGCTGTGTGGCTAAGATAGGACCACAATCATGGCTGTGTAGTTATGATATGATATTGGGCCTAGGTGTGTAGTTATGATATGATCAAGGGTCTAGCTGTGTGGTTATGATATGACCAAGGATCTGGTTGTGTGGTTACAATATAACCAAAGACCTGGTTGTGTGGTTACAATATGACCAAGGGCCCGGTTGTGTGGTTACAATGTGACCAAGGACCTGGTTGTGTGTTTACAATGTGACGAAGGACCTGGTTGTGTGGTCACAATATGACGAAGGACCTGGTTGTGTGGTTACAATATGACCAAGGGTCTAGCTGTGTGGTTACAATATAACCAAGCACCTGGTTGTGTGGTTACAATATGACCAAGGACCTGGTTGTGTTTTGGAAGCTCACTCCACATCTCTGCCTTGCATCAACCAAAACATTGTTGAGTGAAACTGGGTAGACAGAAACTTTGTGGAAGCCCAAAATTATTTCAAATCTTTTTTTTTTTTTTTGCTATTATACTCTACTCAATTCATAAATCTATGTTCTGCACACACACACATACTGTCTCTCTCTCTCTCTCTCTCTCACATACATACAGTCTCTCTTTCTCACACACATACATACTGTCTCTCTCTCTCACACACACACATACATACTGTCTCTCTCTCTCTCTCTCACATACATACAGTCTCTCTTTCTCACACACACATACATACTGTCTCTCTCTCTCACACACACACATACATACTGTCTCTCTCTCTCTCTCACATACATACTGTCTCTCTCTCTCTCACACATACATACTTACTGTCTCTCTCTCACACACATACATACTTACAGTCTCTCTTTCTCACACACACATACATACTGTCTCTCTCTTACACACACACATACATACTTACAGTCTCTCTTTCTCACACACACATACATACTGTCTCTCTCTCTCTCACATACACCCTGTCTCTCTCTCACACACACATACACACTCTCTCTCTCTCACACACACACGTGTATACACACAGCAGATACTATTTAAAGTGTAAGACATCGATATTGTTATTACGTAAAAATGTGTCGAGGAAGAATTACAAAAGACAGACAGACAGACTGGACAACAAACATCTCTCTGTACTTCTTACAATACAGGTAAAATTCCGTTATAACGAATACCATTATAACGAATGTTTCAGAATAACGACATTTTTTACAATCCCCAAGGTAATAACAAACAAACGTTCTATTTGTTTCGGTCGATCTCGTTATAAAGAATTTTTCGTTACAACGAATTTTTTTATATACCCTGTGAATTTCCTTATAACGGAATTTCACTGTATTAGATTTTTGATTTTTGAAGAGGCTATGTAGCCGGTAAGAGTGTCAGACACCAGGAGTTGCGGCACACACACACACACATATCTACACATACATATTCATAAATAGACACATTATACAAAATAATTATTATATACACACATATCTACATATTGATCGAGGAAGGAAGGGGCTGGTGAAACGTTATAGCGATATGTGTTGTGTCCCTTTAGAGTTTACCGGCTACACAGCCTATTCGATTTTTTTTTTTTTTGTATGCTTGTATACGTGAGCTAATTGAACTAAACATATAAGACTTCTTGCTTCCACACAACTTTCTCATACAAGTACTTTTCTCATGACCATCTTCCCGTTCAGCGGTGGCAAACCCCTTCTCTGGGATGCTACTTGCACCGACACTTTCTGCAGCCGCAACCTGGTGCAGTCTGCGACTGACCCAGGTTCTGCTGCACGTCGGGCTGAGGAGACCAAGCTCCTCAAATACCGGTCGCTCTCCGACAGGTTTGCGGTTGTATCCCTGGCAGTGGAGACTTCTGGTGTCCTCGGCCCTAGGGCTACCTCCCTACTCACCACCATAGGCGCTGAGCTGGTCAGCCGCAGGTGTGAACCCCGCGAGCTGGAGTGGCTTTTCCAGCGCGTCTTCCTTGCCGTCCTCCGGGGAAACGCCTTCTCTATCCTGTCCGCCGGGGCTGTGGGTGGCCCCATCGCGTAACATTCCATATTTAGGTATCCAGATTAATGGTTATTAGGGTATTATATTAAACATTTCATACGCTTATCAAAGGAGTGCTTAATTATTGGAATATATAAACTGCTACTGCTACTGTCTCCCCTATATCTTTTATCACCTGTCACCCCAATTATTTCAGCCACTCCCATCAAAATGAGGTCGATTGCCAATCGATCGATATACTCTGAAGGAAACAACAACGCTTTAACGAAAACAAAATAGCAGTAGTATCAAAATTCACAACAGTGTTATTTGTTTTGATACTGTATTTAGTGCATATGTTCTGGGTTTGTTACATGAGTGCTTTGCACACCCACCAAATTTTCTTAACAGTAATTCTTTTCTCGCACTATCAAAATATAATCTGGTTGTCATTTATTTTCAAATTTTATAAATACAGACTAAGAAACAAGAATTAACCCTTTACTATTTACATTACTCTATATTTACTGTTTTCGTGGTAAAGGCTTTATCTCACATAATATAGAATATATGAGATTTTGATATTATTTATTTTGAGAACAATACCTTAACACCAGTATGAGTGGCCGGTTACGGCTGGTTTGAACAGAATAAGGTGAGAAAATTCTAGCCGGATACGACCGGTTTAAATGCCAAAGGGTTAAGCCAGGTTCAAGTCGTATTATATATAAAAATAGCTTAAATTTAAGTTTGTGTGTTTATTTTTTAACAACACTTGTGCAAGTGTAGTAGATTCCATATGAGAAGTACGTTCTCTGACAATAATCACCATACGCCACTAGAATATTCCAGCACCAAAGACAATGCTATATTAATGCCAACAAAGGGGCATTTACATGATCGTTCGACCTTCTAGAAACAACAACCAAATTGCCAGTAAATTAATAACTAAGACTTCAATGAATAATGGGCTCCACTGCAGAATACCGAGTCTGATACAGATTTCTAATTTAGGCACAAGACCAACAATTAAATCGACCCCAGTATTTGACTGGTACCTTATTTTATCGACTTCAGAAGGATGAAAGACAAAGTTGAAATCACTGAGATTTGAAGGTAGAGAACCCCAAACTAAATAATGGTTTCTACTTTAGGCACAAGGCCAGCAATTATCCCAGTACATTACTGGTACTTTATTTTATCGCCCCCGTAATGATGAATAGCAAAGTTAACCTCAGCGGGATTTGAACTCAGATCGTAAAGGACCGTAACTCTATGCTTCAAAGCCTGGTGTCCGACCGTCTACCGATACTGCCAATCCACCACCCTTCAATGTATATTCAATAAAGAAAGCAAAGAAACAACAGCAAAATATCTTTCAAACCAAACACAATTATCTTTAAAAGAAGAAGGACAACGTAGTCACAACAGGGAAAAGTCATTTTATCTTATATAAACACACAAAAACTGTTGACTTTACCATATATTTATCATATATTTCTTGATGTCAAAACTTTCGTCTCACTCTCTGCGCCCTGGTTACAGTGGAACTGTATCAGTGACCAGGCTGCAGAGAGTCTGACAAACATTTTTAGCTCCAGGAAATAAATGATAAATATAAAGTTAACAGCTTTTGTGTATTTTATATGGCTAAAATAACTGACACTTCCATGCAGCAATTGTTTTAGAACATGCTCTTAGATGAAAACACTAGCTTTTACACAAGTACATCTCTGAAATATAGTTACTGATATTTTAATAAAGACGAGATGGTCATGATTGGAATGCTTTCGATCATAAGCTTACTCGGTCAGGGTTCACTAATAAACATAAAAACAAGAGCAGTAGCAACAGCAACTGATGATGATGATGATGATGATGATGATGATACGAGAGATGTTTGTCAGTTGACTCAAAATGAATCAATATATATATAGCATGGCGCGAAATATCGATGAAAATATAGAGGTTAGCTTTTACTAGTAATACATTACATATTCACATACGGGAAAAGGAGAGACGGAGCGTAGGAGAGGGGGTAGAAACACGTCTATTTGTCTATTCATGTCTTATGAATTATCGAAGCGGTGGGTGATTTGAAATATGTGGGGATACCAAACATAGAAAATAACTGTAACAACAAATATTCGGTGTAAATAATAGTTTAGAAGCTAAGGTAACACACCTCGATATATGTATGTATGTATGTATGTATGTATGTATGTATGTATGTATGTGCGTGTGTGTGTGTGTATGTGTGTGTGTATGTATGTGTGTATGTGTATGTATGTATGTATGTATGTGTGTATGTGTGCGCGCGCGCGCGTGTGTGTGCGTGTATTTATTTATACATATGTATGTGTGTGTGTATGTGAATGTATGCAGCTTTTACTTGCGTTTATTTGAGTAGCTTCGAAGTCCGATTCATAGTCACAAGATCCTGGTTCAATCCCACTGCTTATCAACAGCTTTGCTCGAAGGAAGAGCAGTAATATTTAGCGATCTATTTTATGTGGTATAAAAGTGTCTTGGGAGCTGAAGTATATCGAATGCTAATGTGAACAATTTTTTGTCGCTAAAAACTGTTGAGGAAATGGATAGAAAAAGTCAAAAATGGTCACACTATAGTCACGCATTCGGAAGGAACTTGGCGTCCAACAACGTCCTGTTCAAATTACAAAATTGAACGAGTCTATGGTATGGTGTCCTTTTAAAGACTGACTAGTGATGTACTCGCAAATGATATGCAAATATTACGAGTATTTATTAAGAACCAGAATACACCGAAGAACTAAAAAAAACTTACTGCTTCTAGAATTATAGCCAGATTTTATTGAGGGAAGAAAATGAGAATGAATGAAAGAAAGAAGGATCAAGCAATGAAAGAAAGGGAGAGTCACTACATGCCAGTCTGGACAGAGGTACAGCCACGCCCAGCGGAGGAAGACCAGAGACACCCGCTACAACAGCCACCCCCACCTTACCTGGTTCCCTCCGTATTGCAAATTATTTACGGTTAAAAAAAAGAGAAGAAAGTAAATAGCCCAGACTCAGTAATGGTGATCGTAATAACAACAACTTCATTGACATTTCAAGTTCAAAACTTTTAAGTTCAAACCTTTCTTGTAGCAAGTGACTGGATTAGGGCAAGGGAAATGATGCACGCCAAAGTTATTTTCCCGCCAGAAGGAAACAAAATGGCAACTGAGAATAATCTTAGTACTTCGATACACATACACAAAGGTGTTAGTAGCTGGCTAACTATAGGCGGGTTGTGTCATTGAGCAAGAAATTGTTTTTCGTCGTTCCAGTTGACTCAGTAGTGTCATGCTGAATGGCCCTAAGAACTGCGTTAAGGCTGCACGTGTCTATGGAATAGTCAGCAAAATGCACGATATTTTCATGGACAGGCAGCTCCGTTGATTGAATCATCTGAAGCACTTGTCCCACCTCGGAAAAGACGAAGGTCAAGATCATACTACAAGTGCCTGTATATATATATATAAATATATATATATATATATATATATATATATATATATATATATATATATATATATATATATATATATATATATATATATATATATATAAGTATTTCCGTAGGAAAGGTAAAGGAAAGGAGAGTGCTCTATATAAGCTACAGAGCTATTCTGATGAGCGATTTCAGACGTCTGTGTCGAACTTGTCTGTCTTCGTGAAACCTTTGGTTATTGGAATAATTGTCTTATGTTGTTTATTACATAACTATATATATATATATAATATATATATATATATATATATATATATATATAAGTGTAAACTGAGTTTTTCGAATATTAATAATAATATTCGATTCGTTTGCAATTATGCAAACAGCCTCTTTAAAGCCATGTCAGTAGAATGACACCGCCATTCTTGCTCTTGTTATGGCATGTAAACAGAACTGCAGACACTAATGTTTCTGGGTGATTACCCTTCATCAGTACAGTATACTGCTTACCTGCCAACTGCCAGAGCTAGAGAAAGAAACTGTTTGCATAATTGCAAACGAATTGAATATTATTATTAATATTAGAAAAACTCAGATTACACTTATTGTATTCAGCCATGTAGAACGATAAACTATATATATATATATATATATATATATATATATAGGGAGTCATGTTGTTATAATATTGCCAGAAATATATAACAAAACACTCACTGTTTGGTCTGGTGTTGGTTTTCGCTTCAGTATATTTCATATTTCTATAATTAATTCAGCTGGCAATTAATGTTTATCATTGATTGACCAACAGTTAAAAATATAGATATAAATATAGTTTCTCAGAGATCTTTCGTCACATACCTGTGACATCATCAGTGTTACTCATGCTCAGTGATATATATATATATATATATATATATATATATATATATATATATATATATATATATATATATATATATATATATATATATACGCGTTAGTGATAGTGGTGACGAACGGAAGAAAGAATATTCAATACAAAGATAGGGTAAATGTTCAATATATTTGTTCAATATATTTGTTATGTAAATTTTAAGAAACCCCTGCCATTATGCCGCGTTTTTTGTTAGTAGAATGGACCTGTCATCATATTTTGGTTTACAATATTACCTTTCACCATTGAACTAATGTCGACCGAAAAGCTCTGCTAACAAGAAACTCAGGTTACATGAGCAGGGTGATGCCTGAGAAGGTCGATACTATACATTAAAACCTCGAGCTGATCATCTGCGAAACACGTGTTACGTTTGAGGAAGAATAAAAAATATATATAAGTTTTTCGACGATGAGCATTCAGTTGTTCGATCAACTAGATATTCAACTCATGAATTAACGAGTAAGGGGTTGAATATTCCGTACGTGTATCCATTTAGTAATTTACAAACCGAATAAGCGTGGTAAAACATGAATTGCATGTAAGCTACATCCGGTGCCATCAACCCAATTGTCTTCACAATGCTTAGGTGACACACCCTATATACTATAAAGACATTCCCCTGAGATACCATGCGCACACATACATATTACCTATATAAATATATATACTCTGTGCTAGTGTAATGGACTTAATCGTGGCTGAGTCGTTAAAAAATTCGCTTCGTAATTACAAGGTTCGTGGTTAGAATATGCGGCGCCCTCTTTATTTTATTTTTTATGTCTGGAGCAAAGAACAGTGTCCATAAACTTCAAAGTTTCTCCAAGACCGGAGATATCGATGCCGTTCCTGAGGACCGACGTTCTGGAGAAGGAAGGTCTGGAAATAGTGGTTAGTGTGATAATGAGAGAACCGATTTGAACTCAACATGGGTGATAAGAGCAAAAATGGGTGAGCTAGTTGGGAATACCTGCGTGGTGGTGGCATGTGTCTAGCAAGCTCAGGAGGGGCAGAAACCGCTGTAGTTAACGATTGAAGGAGCAGAATAAGACAGTACATCTATTGGGACTGAGGCTGGAAAGTGTTATCGAGTGACTGTATGCCGATGAGCTGAGTGGGTTTTTGCTGGATGCCAGTGTGTGTAACAACAGCACTTCCCCAGATGTGGGAGCAGTACTTCATTGTGGGTCTCACTAGGAATTTACACTCAGTTATTGCGGGGATGAGGTTCTCCCTCTCTCTCACATACACACACACACACACACATATATATATATATATATATATATATATATATATATATATATATATATATGTGTGTGTGTGTGTGTGTGTGTGTGTGTGTGTGTGTGTGTACAAGATATACATCGATGTTGCCACCCAAGCCGACTAACGTAACGCACCAGTAATATCTATTTCGATTACCACTACCAATCAATAAAAGATTTCATCAAAACACACATCCATCACCTACAGTATATAACTACCACCAGGAAACCTTCTGGTGCCCTAAGCACCTAAAAGAACAACGGTGACCCCATATACAAAGTGTTTTTCGCCCACTTATTCCTAGGAGGGCCATTGGAATGAGTCCTCAGATACACCTTCCAGAGGGTTCTATCAGAAGCAACCGCCTCTAATTGATCCGGCTGGGTCTTCCAAGACCAACTGGACTTACCTGAGGTCACCCGCCGGCTAACTTTGCCGATAAAAATACATTTCATTTGAATAAAATTGTACCCATCTTCCCTTGATGTCCTAAGCATTTGTTTAATGGTTAATCCAGTCCGTTGCCACGAGAGAAGAATGGGGAGTTCGGGAGGGGGAGACTAGATGGCATTGCCCTCCACTCCACTATGGTGCCCTCTCAGATTTAGAAAGATGTACGGTCATATGCTTATTCTGAAACTTTACCTTAGTATCATTGTAAATTAGTGTGTCCGCTTAGAAAGTTCTGAAGACCCACCCACCACCACCACCACCCTCCGGAGCCTACTATCTCACCACTTTCTAGCTAACACGCTTTTGTTTTGATCCTCGTATCGATTATACTGGTTGTGTAGCAGGTTACTTAAGAATTTTGATAACAATATCCAGGATTTTGATTCAAACAAGTGGATATATATTTTTTTTTTTATTCACTTTAAATAAAGAGATTTTTTTTTATTCACTTTAAATAAAGAGATTGGAACCTATAATTTCGATAACATTATCCGTAATTATAATAAGCAGCTTTCGCTATACTATATTATTAGCTACACACTCGCACGGCTACTCTTTTAGAGAGTAAATGTTCATTTTTGAGTAAAATATACACAAATATATGCATAAATTGATCATGATTATGATTTATGACAATGGTGGTGATATGTGAAACATTAAGCTCATAAAACCGGTGGATTAGCACCGATCACAGTCAGGTGAGTTGAAACTTTTAGAAAACAAACATAACGAAACCTATTTATTATATCTACTGGCATTGAGTTATTAAATAGTAAGATGGAATGAAATAGGGTTTAGCTGGCTGCTTTTAATAATAATTTTAGAGCCACAGGGAAATTTGTTCTATCGTGAGCTAAAGAATAGTAAATATAAGTATACTGATACTTTTTACAGCTGCTCGACAAAACAAGCTAGTATTGCGGTCATGAACAGATCGTGGAGACAATCGGTATTGTTTGATAACCAACCAAATCGATCAAAGAGCGAACCTCTATGTGGTTGTTCAATTAGCTAGAAATAAGAGACAAATCTCTTTCAAATTCACAAACCAGAGAAAAAGTACTCAATATAGAAAGAAGTAGCGTTATTATACGTAATTATACATCATTGGGTTAAATCATGAACAGATCGTAGAGACAATCGGTATTGTTTGATAACCACCCAAATCGATCAAAGAGCGAACCTCTGTGTGGTTGTTCAACTAGCTAGAAATAACAGACAATCTCTTCCAAATTCACAGACCAGAGAAAGAGTACTCAATATAGAAAGAAGTAGCGTAATTATATATCATTGGGTTAAATTTACTCTATTGCGACTCTTGAGTTTCGTTCAAGACTCAGACTAGAAACAGAACATAATCTTAGCATATATATGTGTGTGTATGTGTGTGTGTGTGTGTGTGTGTGTGTGTGTGTGTGTGTGTGTGTGTGTGTGTGTGTGTGTGTGTGTGTGTGTGTGTGTGTGAGTGTGTGTGTATATATGTGTGTATGTGAGTGTGTGTGTGTTTGTGCGTGTATGTGAGTGTGTGTGAGTATGTGTATATAAGTGTGTGTATGTGTGTGTATATATGTGTGCGTGTGTGTATGTGAGTGTTTGTGTGTATGTGTGTATGTGTGTGTGTGCGTGTATGTGAGTGTGTGTGTGTGTGTGTGTGCGTGTGTATGTGTGTGTATGTGTGTGCGTGTGTATGTGTGTGATTAAAGCGTGTGGCTTAGTGGTTAGGGTGCTCGGCTCACAGTCATAAGGCTGTGCGTTCGATTCCCGGGCGGGACGATGCGTTGTCTTTGAGTAAAGCACTTTAAATATGCAAGTTTGTAAGTACTATACACGCAGACGATATTTTTCCTCTGCTATGACGACAGCCCC
>OZ024745.1:126234306-126239306 GCA_964016885.1 Eledone cirrhosa
ATGTATCTATCACTTATCCTAGGTCTTGACATTAGTAATACGAACCGTTTTCCCATCCGTCACCTCACTCCCAACCAAATCTATATCAACATTAGTCGAAGTCCAAAAGACAAACATATGATTGTGGTGACGATAGTATGATAGCCGTGTTCCTAGAAGTAGCAGTAGTATTTTTAGGTGAGTGGTTATGACGATGGTGGTGATGGAGTGGAATGTAGTAGTGGGAGTAGTACGATCAACGAAAATGGTTATGGTGAAGGTTATGCAGGTGGTAGTGGTGGAATTAGCTAAAGTTTTGACGATAAAGATATAGTAGTATAGGTTGTAGTAGAACTAGTGTTTGTAGAAGTAGTTCGTAGTGATATTTGGGGGGTTTAAAATAGTAGTTGTGATGATATTTATCGTGGTAATAAATGTGCCGGTGTTTACATGTGTTGGCAATGGTGGTTTGATGTTAAATGCGAACAAGCCGGGTTTGCCGGCTTTCATTCGTTTGCAACCGGTATTGCTTTCTTCTTTCTTTCCATCATACCACATCCTAGCGAAAACACTTTGCCCTCATTTCTCCCCCACTTTCACCCTTCTTTACTTCCATTCTTTCTTTCCGGCGTAAAAATAAAGGTGAGAGTTGAGGCAGGTGACATGTCAGAGTTGAGATAACAAAATATAGTAAAAGTTTCAAGAGATGATACAAAAAATAGATATCAATTAAAAATAATTGGGACACTTAGAATGAATGCAATATCGTATACACCGCCCTCTCTTTCTCTTTCTTCATATATATATACATACACATATATGTATATATATATATATATATATATATATATATATTCGCAAATGAATGAAGGTGTTACAAGCCGTTAAAACAAGTTCTTTATATAAATCTTTATATATATATATATATATATATATACATATATATATAAACATATATATATACACTCAAATATGGTTTTTGATTATGTGTATCGAATGATAATCTCGCCTCCCCCTTCTCTCTCTATGTATATATATATATATATATATGTGTGTGTGTGTAAATGTAGCGTGTATATAATTTACAAAACTAGAACGATTCATAGGAATTAGAAGAACTAGGTCGCTTTAAAATCAAGGGCCCATGCTAAATTGCTCCTCCTGTTCTGACGAATAATATATATACAGTTAGTTATATCTGTATGTATAAATATATATATAATCAGTATATATAAATATATATACTGACTACAAGTAACCGGAAACACGTATTTGGCATGTTTACATTTTTATTTACTAAAAATGTTTAAATTTATATGCAGTCTCGATTACTGCTATGTACAGATAACTTTATCATTCATATCTAAATATATATACATGTATATATATATATATATATATATATATATATATATATATATATATATATATATATATACATGTATATACATGTATCTATACATATATACATGTATCTCTCTTTCTCTCTCTTTATGTATACATACATATACATATCTAACGATATACTGTATGTTTATAAATAAACATTTTGAAACCCTTCAGCTATATATATATATATATATATATATATATATATATATATATATATATATATATATATATATATACCCACACACACACACACACATACATAAGCATAACTACACTTTAGTGTCTCTTACTCTGAGTTTGCTTCCTCATAACTTTCTTAATAAGATAATTGTTTCTACGTTTTGGCACAAGGCCAGCAATTAACCAGTGCATTACTGGTACTTTATTTTATCTTAATAAGATAATTAATAAAGAAATTTCGCAGCCACATATTTTCGAAGGTGGTGATGAAATGATAAATAAAATTATTATTATCTATCATTTTTTTTTCGCAATTGATAGATGTAGAAATGACATTACGTTCTTGTAGAAAATCTAAATTGTTTCTACTTTTGGCACAAGGCCAGCAATTACCCCAGTGCATTACTGGTACTTTATTTTATCGACCCCGTAAAGATGAAAGGCAAAGTTAACTTCGACGAGATTAGAACTCAGAACGTAAAGGGTCATATCTCTATGCTGCAAAGCATGGTGCCTGACGCCAATCCACGGCCATATGAAATAATCGTTGATTAGTATTATTGATTATCAAAAAAAGATGTATTATTAAGAAAGTTACGGGGAAATAAAGTTTTCTTTTTTTTTTTTTGTGGGGGGCATTATATTTTAGTTACATACATACACACATACATATACATACATATACATACACACATACATATACATACATAGATATACATACACACATACATGCATACACATATACATACACACACGCACACACATACATACATTCATGCATACATACATACATGCACACACGCACACACATACATACATACATACATACATACATACATACATACATACATACATACATACATGTCACGCAAATTAGAGACGATAGCATCAGTTTTCAATTTTCTTTTCACCATCTTCGGAATTGAAGACTTTCATAATTAATGTTTATTTTTTTTGTTGTTGTTTTTTTTTTTGCACTATAACATACATGATGCATATGTATTATGCATATATATACATATATATATATATATATATATATACATATATATATATATATATATATATATATATATAAACGAATATGCATTTATATTTACATACACAAAAATATGCACCGACACATACAAAAATGTGCGCACACAAATATACATATATTCAAACATGCGTTATATATATATATATATATATACATATATATATATATGTATGTATGTATGTATGTATGTATGTATGTATGTATGTATGTATGTATATATATATATATATGCATATTATATATACATGAATATATGCATATTATATATATGTGTGTATATACATATATATAATCATTCTTACGCTCGCATGCATGGGAAAAAAGTTTAGTTTTGACATTTCAAAATTATATATATATATATATATATATATATATATATATATATATATATATATATATATATACATATATATATAGTCCCCCACCACCACCCCACTCTCAAGCGTGAAACTAAAAACCAAACCATTTGTACTGCCTCTCTGTTTTTTGTTCTCTGTCCATTTATTCAAATATATATAGAGAGATAGATAGATAGATATTCTCACACATACGCAGATTATATATGTAACTTCACAAGCCGGCCTAGATTCTCTGTTGTTTGTAGTTCAAATCAAACTGTGTCGAATTAAGATTTTCCTTCTCATCGGGGGTTGTGTAAAAATATCTATTTTATGTTAGGGTTACCTTCAGGCCTTATCTACCCAAGGTCCCTACAAATCTCACATTGTTTTCTTGTAAAAACAAACAAAACACTCTTGCGGCAGAGCATGAGGTAAGCTGCCGGCGAGCGAAATCCGCGATTAAGGTTTTTATGTATGGTTAAGCACATACATTATTTATGCAGCGAATGCCCCTCTGGCAAAATTTTAGTATCTACCCTTAATGTAAATAGCCTGGACACCTTTAAAAACATATTATATCATTATTATTTTTTTCCGGTGAACTGAATCTTACACACGGTATAATACCCAATTTTACTTTTACATACACTCCACGCAATAAACCCATTACAACTTGTTCCGCACTCTTTCCAAATAAACATGCATTTGCAGCTTGGTAGGCATCAGGGTTTCGAATAAAGATATAAGCACATACATTCGAATATACGTAGATTGCGAAGAAAAAATGCCAGATCCCCCTTAACAAAACTTGCATGTATCATAAGTGCAAAACATTATGTTTTATATGTATATCATATATATTGAACGTTTTTTTTTCTCTTTTTTTTTTATGCAATATATATATATATATATATATATATATATATAATATATATATATATATATATATATATATATATATATATATATATATATTGCGTTTATGTATGTATTATATGGTATGCTCTCCTCACCGCTGTGCAGTGCTCCTTGGCTCAATGTGTGTTGTGGTAGTAGAAGAACAGTGAATATCCGTCTTTGAGTCTTCTGAACAGAAAGAATCGTAGAACTGCCAGGAAGGCTTCATAGCAATATAAGCCGAACTCCACAACTGGCCCAGCGTGCAAATAATTCGTGCACATGCCCTGTGCCTGTTTGCCTGTCTCGCACGCACACTCAGCCTCTCATCATATCTCTTCCTCTCACTTGCTTAATTCCTCTTTCTCTCTCTCTCTCGCTCTTTCTCTCTCTCACTCGCTCTTTCTCTCTCTCTCCTTCGCTCTATACACTTACATGTATCTGTCCATCTCTTCGGTTTTATGTTTCTCTCTTTTTTTTTTTATCACTGCTTTTTAATACTTCCCTATCTCCCCCCCCCCCCCCCTATCTCTCTCTCTCTCTCTCTTCAATATCTTTTCCTTTCTATTTTATTTCATACCTCTTTTTCTCTCCCTATTCCTCTTGTTTATTCGCACCTCCCACTTTCATTCCATCCTAATTTTCTGCCCTCCTGCTGCTACTCCTGTTGTTGTTCCTGTCACTACTACTCACCCCCTTACCTCGTCTCAATCTCTGTTATATACTTTCACCCCCTTCCTTTGTCATATGTTCTCTCAATTGATCTGTCTATCTATCTCTCCCTCCTCTCTCTCGCTCTCTCTCTCTCTTTATATATATATACACACACACACACACACACACATATAACATTATCCCCTTCTACCTGTGCTCGCTTTTGTTCCCCTTCCCCCCACCCTGACCTACTATTGAGATGTACTTTTTATTTCAACTTCTACTATATCTCTTCCTATCATTAACGTCTGCCTCTTCCATTTGCAACCATATATTCCTCACTCGAATGTTCTACTATCTCTCTCTCTCTCTCTCGCTCTCGCTCTCTTTCTTTCGTTTTCGTTATCTTTCTCTCTCTCTCTTTCTCTGTCTTTCTTTCACTCGTTTTCTCTCCGGTTATTCCTCTCTCTCTCTCTCTTTCTTTCGTTTTCGTTATCTTTCTCTCTCTCTCTTTCTCT
>OZ024745.1:126244306-126269306 GCA_964016885.1 Eledone cirrhosa
AAGTAATGAGGTACTGCTCTCTCTCCCTTTTCCCTACTCGAACGTGGCCACTGCTGAAGGCATCTAAGGTATAGGCGTTAAGTCGAGGAACAGCTTAAGTTTTTCAACCAAATAAGGGACGGCGAGATTTGAAATCAGAACGCAAAATGTTAGAACAAATACCGCAAGGTTTCCCACTCGACACAAACGATTCCACCAGTCCACCTCCCTTAAATTGTAATAGATTTATGGAAGTATGAAAGGCAAAATTGACCTATATGAGATTTGAACTCAGAAGAGCTCTTCATCAAAAATACTTTGTTCAACGCTGTGACGCTTCCTTCACATATTCAGTATCTCTACCATAAACGGATACAGAAACACTAGACAGATACATTAGTATGATTAGTTTTATTTGTGGGTATGCATCAAAAACCTATAGTATCGTTACCCCAATAAAATGAGCCCAGGGAGTGTGGGACAGCCCTCTCGGGTGTATTGAACCCCAGGTGTAAGTTTCTTCGTGACCCCAACGGACAGAATGGAGAAAGCATTACCTCGGATGATAGCGAGGAAGAGACGTTGAAATAGCCATTTCAGTTGTTGCGAGTGTCCAACACCCCCGGAATAACAGTGAGTAAGGAAGTAGTAGTGTGGGTGGAGAAATGGCAGAGTCGTTAGAACGTCGGATAGAATGCTTTACGGTATTCGTTCCGGCACTCTGCTCTCTGAATTCAAATCCAGCCGAGGTCAACTTTGTCTTTCACCCTTTCGAGGTCGATAAAAAAAAGTACCAGTCTAGTACTGGGGTGAATTATTCCTCTATATCTCTTCCTCATTTCTTCTCTCTCATTTTCTATCTTTCTCTGGAAGAAATCTGCTGTACTCAGGCCTGGAGAGGGGTGGGCTCTGCCAGGCTTAAAATGCCCAAGAAACGCTGTATATTTATACGGCACCCGCTACAACACTATCAAGAATTACGGGACCATAATTCTTGTTGTAATATATGCTGCTTTCCGATAGGTTTGTCTTTGAACCTGTGGCGCTGGAGAGCTTTGGCGTTCTTGAACCCAATCCTTGTATCTCCAGCGCCACAGGTTCAAAGACAAACCTATGGGAAAGCAGCATATATTACAACAACATGACATCTTGTCATGAACTACAACAGCAACTGCGAGCTACATAAACTGCTCTTCCTCATGGTAATTATTTTATCCTCAAGAGAGAGAAAAATATAGTACCGTGAGTATTTCGTTCGCGTTCGCGTCATTGCTGATATCATTTATACGTCACTAGCGGGTGGGACCGATTAGTCAGGCTGTTACAGATGGCGCTGTGGTTGTTGTTGTTACTGTTGCCGTAATTATAGTTCATTGTTCATTGTTATGGATGATGATTCCAACCACTTCTACACTTGTATTACAATATTTTAATGTCTGAAACTCGAGAAGTTTTTTCTACTCTTGACATCTAGATAAGAAAAAAAACAACACACACATACACGCATATACACACACATACGCACACACGTATATATATATACGTGTGTGCGTATGTGTGTGTATATATATATATATATATATACACAGACACACAGACACTCAGACACACACGCACACACACACACAAACACACACACACACAGTGAGAGAGAGAGAGAGGGAAAGAGATATCTTTCGTTGCTGGTGGGCTGTGCTTGTTGAAACTTCCGCTGTTGTTGTCGTTGTTGCTGTTGTGTTCTCTGTGGTTGTTGTTGTTGTTGCTGTTGCTGTTGTTGTTGTTGTTGGTGATGGTGGTGGTGTTGTCATTGCAGTTGTTGTTGTTGTTGTTGTTGTTGTCGTTGTTGTTGTTGTCGCTGTTGTTGTTGCTGCTGCTGCTGTTGTTGTAGCTGTTGTTGTTGTTGTTGTTTAGTTTTAGTCCATCCCTGCTCCAGCTGACCTGTCACCAAAAGAATTCTACTCATAATTAATTCTTCAAATACCGGTGGGTCTCCGACAGGTTTGCGATTGTACCCTTAGCAGTGGAGACTTCTGGTGTCCTCGGCCCTAGGGCTACCTCCCTACTCACCTCCATAGGCGCTGAACTGACCAGCCGCAGGTGTGAGCCTCGCGAGCTGGAATGGCTTTTCCAGCGCGCCTCCCTTGCTGTCCTCCAGGGAAACGCCTTCTCCATTCTGTCCGCCGGGGCTGTGGGGAGGTCACCAATATGATTGACTGACTTGTCATTTTATCAGTCAGATGTCCTATATCTACACAAAGAGATGTGTATTCAATTATAGGGTACATTAATTACTTTTCAGATATATCTTTTCTGAGATTGCTCTATCCAATCTCCTTCACATTTTTAGTGATTTGGCTGCTATTTCTTAAGTACCGGTCGCTCTCCGACAGGTTTTCAGTTGATATGTGCAGTTATAACTATACAGAAAAGAAGTGCTGATAGTAAATCCCCCTGCTTAACTCCCTTCAAGATACAGTGTGTAGTTCCCAAATCTGTTTTGATATATATTGTTGAGTTGGTGTAAGTTTCTTTCAGTAGGTTGATTTATTTTTTGTTAATTGAGGTCTTGTTTAAGAGTGTCACAAGCTGGGTAGTTTTATCAAACAACAATGGAATGGTTGCTGTGCAGTATCGCATCGCTCTAGGTTGGGCAGCTTTAAACAAGAACAAGGAAGTATTAACATCAAAACGAGTTTCCTATCATTTGAAGGCTAAGATCTTTGATACTTACATCCTACCAGTTGTGTTATATGGTCTTGACTGTGTTAATTGGATGACAAGGTCACTTCAGAAGCTCTCTACATTCCAGAACCACATCATGAGACTTATGACTGGTAAGCGGCTCAGCGACCATATCAGTATCAGTGAGCTGCTCAACATTACCAAACTTAGACCAATTACATCAATTGTCAAATCAAGAGTACTCAAACTATACGATCATGTAGAAAGATCAACTCATGGTGTGAGTAGGTTATGCCTGGAAGGAAGGTTGGCTAGTAAGAGAAGCAGAGGCTGGCAGCCAAAACAATGGCTTGACAATGTCAACTTATGGACTGGACTTGATCTTTGTTCTTTAAACACAGCTGTTGGTGATCGAACTTTGTGGAGAAAAATATCTCATGTTGATGCGCAGTCTGCAACTGGCGGAGTTTAGCATCAAAGTAGTATTACTGGTAATTTTGGGGGATGGTCACCGCTGGATGCCTTAGTCATAGGTGTGCTTGATAACCACTGCTTACATGGGGGTTTAGCAGCTGTAACAACAACAGTTGACACAGCAACAACAGCCACTACAATTTTGGGTGATAGGGAAAGTCGATTAAATCGACCCCAGTGCATTACTGGTGCTTTATTTTATCGACCCCGTAAGGATGAAAGGCAAAGCTAAGCTCGGTGGGATTTGAACTCAGAACGTAAAGGGTCATAATTCTATGTCATAATTCTATGTTGCAAAGCGTGGAGTCTGGCACTCTAATGTGACAAGAATGGCCCGCATGAATGGGTCTACTCTAAGCATGTGCCTGTCGGCTGGTTAACTTGAGGCGGAGACGGATGTCTTCCCGGGAGCCTTCGAAGCGTCGGTCGCTTCGGGATTGGTGGTTCACCCAGGAAATTTATTTTGTTATATTTTTATATATTTTTCTTTATTAAATAGTTTTTGTTATTTTGTGTTTTCCCTCAATTTTAATGTAAATCGCTACTGTCCCTGTCTTTGTAGAGTCCCCTATATGTCGGACCTTGTAGCTAATAAATAAAATCATTGTTATTATTATGCTAATGGCAGTGGATTAGCAGTATCGGTAGAGGGTCGGACGCCATGCTTTGCAGCATAGCGTTACGGCCCTTTATGATCTGAGTTTAAATCCTGCCGAGGTTAACTTTGCCTTTTATCTTTACAGGGTCGATAAAATAAAATACCAGTCACGCACTAGGGGCGATTTAATCGATTTTCCCCTCCCCTAAATTGCTGGCCTTTGCCTATATAAGAACCTATTGAGGGTCGGACGCCATGCTTTGCAGCATAGCGTTACGGTCCTTTATGATCTGAGTTCAAATGCCGCCGAGGTTAACTTTGCTATTCATCCTTACGGGGTCGATAAAATAAAGTACCAGTAATGGACTGAGACAATTGCTGGCCTTGTGTCTATATAAGAAACCATGGCAGTATCGGTAGAGGGTCGGACACCATGCGTTGCAGCATAGAGTTGCGCCCCTTTACCATCTGAGTTCAAATCGCGCCGAGGTTAGCGTTGCCTTTCATCCTTACGGGGTCGATAAAATAAAGTACCAGTAATGCACTGGTTAATTGCTGGCCTTGTGCCAAAAGTAGAAACAATTATTATGCTAAATGACGAATACGATAATAACAAATGATAGATGATGTATGCCTTAACGTCGACAACGATGATCATGATGATAGTGACGGTATAGAAGGCTGAAAACAAACACCACCAATTAACTCTAACTTTCATTTATATTTCGGCCCCCTCAAGAGGTGAGCTTATTAAGTTGTGTGTGTTGGACTGTTATTTCTAACCAATACACTCACACCACTTTTGACTTACGGCACACGAGGTGATGAATTCATTTTTCGGTGTGAACGTTAGTACTAGGTGTTTGTCGCATTTAATCAGATTCTCTCGCTGATGATGCCCGAGGATTATCTGTTACAAACACACTCAGGGCGAAACAGATTAATCCCTAATCTGTCTGAGAGATATAATTGTTATTGAGGCGGTTTGTATAATATTATTTTATTTTATTTTATCATTCTGTCTGCTTCATGGTTAAATATTTCAAACAAATGTAGTTCTTCAACCCTCGTAATATTGTACACACGATTTACTATTTCTTACTACATATATTATTATATATATATATATATATATATATATATATATATATATATATATGTATGTATGTATGTATGTGTGTGTATATATATATACATATTTATTCATTTATTTATTTGTATGTTTGTATTATGTATGAATATATACAGAATGATAGTATCCAGCATATTCAGATATTTAGTAGAAAAAAATATCAAAATATTTTACACCCAGTGAAGAAACCTTAGTCAATAGCAATTCCTGTTCATTAAGTACCAGCTCCATGGGTCCTTTTGATAGAAAAGAAGGACCTTAGATTAATTAGATCAAAGCATCTAGATCAGTCATGGGCAACCTGCGCCCCACAAAGCTTTCTGAATGGCTCGCCTAAGTCACATAAGTGAAATCCTTATGATTTTTTTTCAGTCGTAATTTATCTTTCTATCATCTTTACGATCGAGGAAAACAACGGGTACGAATTGTGAAGAAACAAATCCAAACAACCTGAGTTACCGCCCTTTTTTTAATGTGGGCACGAATGTAAATTAGCGCTTGCGGTCCGCCTGATGATGAGCCATATCTCATGCGGCCTGCCTCTCGAAAAAGGTTGCCCATGCCTGATCTAGATTAACAGAAACTTTTGACACATGAATGAAATCTAATTAAATCTGTCTAATTTAGAGAAACCAATCTCCCTCAAATCACAACCTGCCGTCTAGCATTTCAGTCGATCTAGATTTCAAGATCGAATGATGCCAGACTTGAAAACTCACTGTTATGTCACAAAATATATCAATAGATAAGTAATGTAGGTCATCAGAAGTTCTCAAAACCCCCTTTATAATGGTTAAGGGTTCTCATCAATTGATTGAGATGAAATATGAAAATATTAATCGGATTAAGGTGGATAACTTTAATATTTTAAATAACAGCTGATATGATTGAAGATTAGAGGATTGACAGTAGAGTTTGTTTATAGGATTTATGATAGAAAAGATAAAATTGAGTTGACCTCACGAAAATATAATAAAACAACAATACAACATAAAAAATAAACAAACGAACAGTTTTCGGAATATTTAGAGAGATCTGGTGAGCGTATGAATGAATTGATCTTGCGTCGGTTGCGACGATGGACGTTCTAGTTATTCGACCATCAAAACTACCTACTCCTAAAACTATAGGGTAAGTGGTTGAGTATTCAGCGAAGTTTAACTTAAGATACGATAGCAGTTCTCTCTCTTATGTAATACTGTTCAACAACAGATGGGATAAAATAGTTCTTGTAATCGAAACCGATTGTTGATGAACCAGCCGAAGAGAGAATCTAAATCAGCGGTTCTGAACTTTTTTTTTTTTACCTATGGACCCCTTTGATTCTTAATACTATTTATTTATGTGTGTGTGGACCTCCAAAGTTCTGAACTCCGATTGAGAACCACAGCTCTGATTGATCGCTGAATCTATTATAAATAGCAGTCAGATCAAACTCAAATGACACCATAGATTATTGAAAAGAAAGTATCACATGAGATAATATAGTCCCAGCTTCACAATTTCCTAGATAAGGTCGATATGATCGTCGCTGGAATATCTACTTCTCAACGCATGCGATTTAAACTCACAATACAAAAGGGCTTATCCAAATATCGTAAGGTATTTCGCCTCATGTTCTACAAATTCAATCCATCTATCCATACTATTTTGTCCAGTGCTCTACTGATTCTGCACATTCCTGGCCAAAATTTTGCCCGGCGTTCTACTGATTTTAGAGTCCCTTTACATTCTAGAGTTCCAATTCCGCCTGCCCGGCTTTCTACTGAATTTAGAGTCCCTTTACATTCTAGAGTTCCAATTCTGCCGAGGTCAACTTACCAAATTTCCCAGCGTCGAAGACGCTACTTTTTTCTTAAAATAAATCTAAAAAATCTACCATGCGTCCTGGAGGTCGAAGGTTGTTCATTACTTTTTTTCAGATTTTTGGTTGTCAAAATTAGGGTGCGTCCTCGTGGACGAAGCGTCTACGGCGCCGGGAAATACGGTAGGTTTTCATCCTTCTGGATTTATAAAATAAAATACCAGTGAAGTACTATAGTCGATTTAATGAACTTTACCTTTACTCCAAATTGTTGGCCTTGTGCCTAAGTTAGATACCATTGTTAGCTATTGTTCATGTTCATATTATTCTTGCTGTGATTCACAGTTGATAATAAAACTCGGTTTCTTAATCCTTTGATTCTCATTCATATTCAAGTGTAGCGCAGATTGCTTTGATTGTCATTTTTCGAGGATACTTTTCATAATATCATTGTGTTTCCATCTAGCACAATCTTCCACACTTTCTTACATTCAAGAATTCCTTTTTATTAAAATTATCTTGTTTAGGTGTCTTTCAATCTGTTCTAAGCAATTCATGAATTACATTATAACAATTTACCTCCTCCTCTTACGCACTTCAAAGATTAGTAGTCAGTATTTTCGCTTGCTGCTTCGTATCAGATTTTTTGCAACTGAGTTAAGTTGTTAATCAACACGTTGTTGTAGAAATTATTTCTTAGAATTCAATCTAGTCTTCCAGCATGTTTTATTTTGTATAGTTCTATATTTTAGATCACACAGTTCTATTTCATTTATATATATTTACTTCGCGTCAATTTAATTATAACTAAGTGCATTATTGTACCGTTTGACATATATTATAGTGAGACAGTAAGCGATGGTTTTATCTATTTTTCCGCTACTCCTTTCTTAACATAGGGGGTGAATTGGCAGAGTTGTTAGAACGTTGGATAGAACGCTTTGTGGTTCCTCCGCCTCTGCTCTCTGCTCTTCGAATTCAAAACCCATTGAGGTCACCTTCGTCTTTTATCCTTTCGAAGTCGATAAAAAAAAGGTACCAGTCCTGTACTGGGATTGATTATTCCTATATATCTCTTTCTCAATTCTCTCTTCCGTTCTATTCTTTTCTAGAAGAAATCGTCTGTGTTCAGAGAGGATGGTCTCTGCCAGGTTTAAACTCGCTTAAGACACGCTGTATTCCACATCGGTGCCCCTACGTTTCCATCAGGAGTTACGGGTTCATACATACCTTTCTTAACATGCACATATCTGATACAATCTCCATTATAATCAACTTCTTATTTGCACTGCGTTTCACTATATGTCCTTGTATATTAAAGATGGAACAAGTTTCTTAGAATTCACGTTGTAACCTATGCTAGACACCCATGGCAATTTTATTTAAACTAGGTAAGGACAACCTTTTTCGAGCAGTGGGCTGCGTAGATTGTAGCTCATGATATGGCAGGACGCAATACTAAAAACTTCAAAGCAATTTTGAAATTAGGCGTGGCATTCAGAAATCCAAACGGGCCGTAGTTTTGCCCATGACTGATTTAAAACTTTGAAAACTGCTTTTAGTTTATTTTTTATGAAGTTATAATTGTTTCTACGTTTGGCACAAGGCCAGCAATTGCCCAGTGTATTACTGGTACTTTATTTTATCGACCCCGTAAGGATGAAAGGCAAAGTTTCTTCTGGGCTTCTTCGTAGTATTCTTTCAGACTATACCAAATTTGCTTTTGGGCATAACATGCTCTTTTTCTTTTACCTAATCATATCTGATCGTTATTAAACTCAATATTCTCCTATATAGCATAAAACCGCTTCACTTTTCATATTTTCTATTCTCATTCAATCATAAGTTTCCATTATCGTATAATTTGCTACCATCAATTTTGTTTCTTTGTATATTCCAAATATTTTTACAGAATCTACTACGAACAGTCATAATCAAGAGTAAAATTTTGCTACGCAAGGAGCTTACTTTTGCTAAGGATAATTTACAATGTTACAATGCCATGTTTGTATAGAACATAGTAATATAGATAATAAAAATAGAAATGATCGAGTAGATAAGATATTGAACCAGCTCCTTTCAATTTCAGCTCCTTTCAACGATGATTCATTTTGTAATCAAGCAGGACATTTATATATATACCTCAGAATATCGTTATATGTATATCATGACTCATGGGAAAGATATCTTCGATTGATTGGCCATATGTCATTCAAGAGTCTAATCTGTCATATTATAAACATTTGTAAAGCCAGCTGGATGTATAAAGCCCGTATAAGAATTATTCTAATACTTATTTTATTTGACCAACTCCTTTCACAAGGATAAAATTGGTCTCAACAGAAAAGGGTAACAGTTATGTAGATGCTACGACCCTTTTCTTTCTCCCGTCTTGGAAAATACCAGCATTTTCAGTAAACGTTAGAACAAACCAGCGAGAAAGCATGTACGTGGCTACATTACTTGCTAAAAATAGCTGTCAAATCTCGTCTAGATTGTCACCTTTATTGTCTTAGAAGAGAACACTGGATAGCATTTGCTCAGACAACACCACTATCAGATGACACCGGAAATATCTCAACTAAAATACTTTTTAATATAAATCTGTTCGATTAGGGCTGACATGAGCAGATAAACAACAATCAGGGGTCTAACCATGCGTCATGTGGAAGTAAGAACGTATCAGAAAAGCAGAAAAGGCTAACGGCTGAAGATTGCTAAGCCATAGATTTAAACTGTTGAGTGACATTTGTTAGTCTGAAAATGCAATATATTGTACACTATCTGTCTGTAATTCAATAGGTTGTAGAGTTAGAAGAAATATCAATAATAAATCATATAAACAAGTATACACAAACAAATACGCGTGATTTTCTTTATGCTACACCAGCAAACTGTCACACAAATATACATATACATCGACATGCACGTATGTATATATATACATACATATATACATACACGCGCGCACACACACACACACACACACACACACACACACACACACACACACACACACACACACACACACACACACACACACATACATACACACACACACACACACACACGTATATATATATATATATATATTTACACACATATATATATATATATATACACACATATACATATATAGAAATGATGCAATGAGATCTATTATTGCAGAAGTAATTAAGCCACCTAAAATCTGGCCAATTAAATATTGCACATCTGTCTATAAACAAACTTACAGATACCCACTCCCCACTACATCGATACACAAGGGAGTAGTGGCCGTTAATCTATAATGCAATATTTAAGTAATTACTACTTGTAGATCTTACTCTCCAGAAAAGTTTCCCTCCCGGAGAACTGCACACACACATAGGCACACTCACACGCACACACACGCGCACACACACACACACACACACACACACACATATATATATATATATTTATATACATATATATATATATACACATACACACCTAAAACAATTGATGAAAGAGTAGCGTCCGAAACGTTAAGATCCTCTTCCTGCTATTTCAAGCGTTAAACTAATATAATTCGTCCATGTACTGTGCCGTTTGTTTTATTATTTTTGTTGTTTCTGTTTATCTTATATATATATATATATATATATATATATATATATATATTCGAGGTGATCTTCAGGTGTCCTCTTCATATTCTTCCTCTTCTCAAGCAACTTCATAGTTTCCTCCGAGACTCTTCCCTTCCGCTCCCTCGGGCACACACCCTTAGCCTTCCTCAAGCACTCCTTCAGTTTCCTTATCAGTAAGTCGTAGTCAGCGTCTATGCCGTCTCCTTGACGCCACTTTTCCTACATAATTTCTTCCTGCAGCTGCGTCTCGTTGAAGACCCGGACGCGTTCTCCCTTCGACGCCAAATGCAGCGCCTTCTTCTCCCTCATCCGGTCAATGATGACCTTCGCCCTCACCAGACGATGATCACTGCAGTCTTGAATGGCGTTATGACGGAGACGTCCTGCAGTATGCGTCGCTTGTCGACCAAGATGTAGTCAATCTCGTTTCGGTGCTCAGAATTTGGCGATACCCAGATACATCTCTTCTCCTTCTTCTTCCTGAATAACCTGTTTCCGATGTAGAGCCGTCTCCCCTCCGCCATGGTGACCAGACGCTCTCCTCTCTCATTTCGCTCTCCTAGGCCGAATCTTCCGACATACACTTCCCCTTACCGTCCCTCTCCGACCTTTGCGTTGAAGTCTCCCATCACGACGGTGTAAGTGGACTTCACAGAGATCTCGCGGAGTGTAAGGGCCGGATGGAAGGCGTTCAACGGCATAAGGGATGTGCTCAAGGGGAGGTTGGACAAGACCACCCGCGCCAACCTCTTCAATAGCACAGTTTTACCTACAATGTTATATGTTGGGCTACAACGAAGGGAGAAGAGCAGCGGCTGGTAACGGCTCAAAGAGCCATGGAGAGATCAATGCTAGGAATCTCGTTGAGAGAACACATCAGAAGCGAAGTCATCAGACAGAAATCCAGCGTGAATGACGTCATCACGGAATATATGCGCAGCAAGTTCAGATGGGCTGGACACGTCGCCCGGTTCACCGATAATCGGTGGACCCGCGCAGTTGCCGAGTGGTACCCGCGCGAGCGGAAACGACAACTCGGAAGGCCTCCACGAGGGTGGAGTTACGATTTTAAGAATACGATTGGGAATACATGGATGAGGACAGCACGATCCAGAGAGGAATGGACTGCGTGCTGTGATCAGCGGCGCTGAATGGACGCCCGACAGACTGGTCGGTCAAGGTGATATATATATATATATATATATATATATATATATTATATATATATATATAATTATTAAATATATAAATAGATAAATGCCATTGTTAATTAATAAATAAATCAACTAATACCTTAACACTTCCCACAAAGTAAAACATTTCGTTTAAATCATTTTCTAACCCAGAAAAAAGAGAGACAGAGATAAAAAACGCAAAAAAATATTTTTCTTCCTAATAATCCTCTCTTTCTCCCTGTTTTCATATATATATATATAGTAATAATAATAAATTAGAAGACTAAAATCCAAAGAGGGCTCGATAGGGATAAATATATATCAAATATATAAGAACCGTAGAGCAAAGTATCGTCTTCCTGTCTTCTTCCGGTTGCAACGTTTTTTGAAATATTCACTTCTGCGTTCACAGATTGACTTTGTTAGTTTCAGAAGATCCCGTTAAGGGTGAAAGCAGCGATTCTTTGCTTAAACTTTAATCTGTAATTTTAATAAATAAATAAATATATATCATAAATCATGTCCTTAAAATTATTAGATAAAATATATACCAATTCCTCTTCCAATTGGCATAATTAACCATATAAAAATATATATACATATATGTATATATAACTTTGTGTTATATATGTATATATAACACTCTGGATCTGAACATATCAACGAATTAACAATGTAAAATCTATTCCAACATTATGTCTTCCTGTTTTTTCTGTTCAAGTTCTAACTGGCTAATGATATCATAGCTGTTGAATAATGGCTATAACCGAAATATATATAGCAGCGAATACGAATAAACGAAGTTAATTCTAACCTGTTGACTTACACTTCTTGTTTAAATATATATATATATATATATATATCGTTTCTGAATTTGTTTAGCAAGATTCTTTATCTGAAATCGTGTGTTGAAACCGATATTGTTATACTTTGGGAGGGTCATGCTGCCAATAAGAAACACACGCACCAGTTGCTTTCACTTCAATTTATTATAATAAATTTATAAATTTAGGAATTTATAAATTTCTGGTTGGTTGGTTGGTTCCACAACCAGATAGTTGTTTATATATTGTCAAAGTTCTTTCGTCACACATTCTGTGACCTCTTATTGGCAGCATGACCCTCCCAAAGTATAACAATATATATATATATATATATATATATATATAGAAGTGGTTACACAACTACACAACAGTTAGTTCACCATACAGAGAACAATTGTTTCACCTTAGCGGATCCTCAGCTCGTAATGGGCATGGTTATACGGAACAGGAAGGATATTACCTTCCAGTGTTCCACCACCATATATATATATATATATACATATATATATATATATATATATATATATATATATATATATATATATATATATATATATACATATATATATATATATGTACGAAACCGAATGTTCTGCATTTGAAGCACTCAGACTATATGTATATATGTAAGTTTAAAGAAAGTGGTCAAGCGCAGAAATGCCATAAAAATTGCTATAAAATGGGGTGAAGACCCTTAAAAGACAGAAAAAGAAGTTGCCATCCTATCTTTATAGCATATCTTTGCATGAGCACTTTCTTTCTTCATACATATATATATTTATATATATATTAATTTGTGGATATCCGCATACTTATACTCAGACCTATACACATAGAGACTTCACATACATATACATGCTATGCTATGAAATATAACTTCAGTTGAAATACATAAGTTTAAAATGGAAATCAGAATGTTATTAGGGTGCTTCTAAAACTACATCAGGAGTTACGGTTTATACATAAATACAGACGATTAAATTGAACCCAAATCTTGACTGATTCTTTATTTTATCACCCCCGGGAGGATGAAAGGTAAAATTGATCCTGGCGGTAGTTGATTTCAGAACTTAAGGTGACTTAACTAAATACCGCTCGATCAATTTTCTAACATTGGCAAATGGCCAGAAATTTGGGGAAAGGGGAACATTTATTATATCAATTCCTGTACTTAAATGACCCCTTATTCGATCGCCTCCAGAAGGATGAGAGGCCAAGTTCACCTTAGCGAGATTTGAACTACTATAAATATTTCTGGATGATACTCAACCGAAACTGCTAATCCACCACCCCTAACCCTTTAGCATTTAAACTGGCCATATCCGGCCAGAAATCTCTCACCCCTTTCTGTTCAAACCGGCTGTAACGGGCCACTCATATGGTAATGTGTTCAAAATAAGGTAATGTTAAGGTAATGTTTTCAAAATAAAAATAATTGTTTCTACTTTTGGCACAAGGCCAGCAATTATATCAGTTCATTACTGGTACTTTACTTTATCGACCCTGTAAGGATGAAAGCAAAGTTAACCTCGGCGGGATTTGAACTCAGACCATAAAGGAGCGTAACTCTATGCTGCAAAGCATGGCGTCCGACCTTCTACCGATACTGCCAATCCCCCGCCCTATTTCAAAATAAATAACATCAAAATCTCATAGATTCGATATTATGTGAGATAATTATGTGAGGTAAAGCTTTTACCATGAGAATGTAATAGTAAACATAGAGTAATGTTAATGCTAAAGAGTTAAATATGAATAATAATTGTTTCTACTTTAGGCACAAGACCAGCAATTACCCAGTGTATTACTGGTATTTTATTTTATCGACTCCGTAAGGATGAAAGGCAAAGTCAACCTCGGCGGGATTTGAACTCAGATCGTAAAGGGACGTAACTATGCAAAAAGCATGGGTTCCGACCCTCTACCGATACTGCCAATCCTCCAAAATATTCAGTCAAGTTAAAGCTCTTTACTTTCCTGTCAGGAATTTTCAATATGTCAAGAGTACAGCTGGCATTTAAATAATACTTGAAAGCAAAGGAGAATGTACTTTAGCACTAGTTAAGAATATTTAAAGTAAAATAATTCAATCCAAATTATAACATGATTTTTCCATTTCATCTCTTAAAATTTCTGAGCCGTGGGGGCTATATATATATTTTTTTTAAATAATTGTTTCTACTTTTGGCACAAGGCCACCAATTACCCAGTACATTACTGGTACTTTTATTTTATCGACCCCGTAAGGATGAAAGGCAAAGTTAACCTCGGCGGGATTTGAACTCAGACCGTAAAGAATGATTTCTAGTATAGGCACCAAGCCAGTAATTTGGGGGGATGGTCACCGCTGGATGCCTTAGCCATAGGTGTGCTTCATAACTACCGCTTACATGGGGTTTAGCAGCTGTAACAACAGCAGTTGACACAGCAACAACAGCCACTACAATTTTGGGTGATAGGGAAAGTCGATTAAATCGACCCCAGTACATTACTGGTACTTTATTTTATCGACTCCGTGATAAAAGACAAAGTTAACCTCGGTGGAATTTGAACTCAAACCGTAAATGGCCATAACTCTATGTTGCAAAGCATGGTGTCTGACGCTCTACCGATACTTCCAATACCAGTAATGTACTGGCAATGCACTGGAGTTGATTTAATCGACTTTCCCTTCCCCTTCAAACATCTGGCTTTGTGCCTAAAGTAGAAACAATTATTAACCTTAAACATGCTCTAGGTGCCTTATGTCACCAATAGAGTAATCTCTCCTTAATGCAGTGTGAAGGGAAGCAATTCATAAAAGATTCAGCGTGCTAAAGATTAATGTTACTATTTTCCACCATTTCTAATTCAAGCAGAATGGTAACTATTTATGAGAGAGAAAATACGATAAAATAAAGTACCAGTTAAGTACTGGGGTTAATATAATGACTTTTTTCTTCTGACAAATTGCTGATCTTGAGACAATGTTTGTAAGAATTATAATAGAAAATTATTATCTTTCTTTTGACGGAACACTGTATTGACATTTAAAATTGGAATAACATGCGCACAAGTGGTTAAATATGTTAAAAAAGCAACAAACATTGATTAAAAATGCCGTAATATATCTGGTAAAATATTTAGTCCAGCATTCCAAATATATATTGAGACTAACTGGAATACTTCCAGCATGACTGTTTCATCTCGAAGAAGCAATCAGACAAAATGAAAACTAATTACTGTTTAATCTCTACCTATGCGCCTTTCAATTCTCCTATCCAGTCATATCCTGAGAAACTAGACTCTTTCAAAACACATTATTGTAAACACACGGGGAATATATAAGTTGTATTTAAGACTAAATATTTTGTACAAAAAAAGCTGGAAGACTAATTTTACTTCAATTAACAAAATCTGCTTACCTTTCTAGAACTAGGTACATTTTCGAACACATGATAGCTTCTAAGTAACCAAACTAATCTACATCCTATACTATAGTACTGCTCACTTTTCCAGAATACGTATCCCCACTATTGCATCACAAAACACATTTGGCCTCTCAAACCAATAACACTCATCAATTTTACAACGCCTGCGCTTAAACATAGTCAATACTGGCAGTATCGGTAGATGGTCGGACGCCATGCTTTGCAGCATAGAGTTACGCCCCTTTACGCTCTGAGTTTAAATCATGATGAGATGAACTTTGCCTTTCATCTTTACGGGGTTGATAAAATAAAGTACCAGTCACACACTGTGTCCGGTTTATTCGACTTATCGAGGTGTTACATTTTCATTTCATACTACTTCAATAAATGTAATGAAAATCTAACACCACGTTCATATTATTATTATTATTATTATTATTATTACACGAGGTTAACTTTGCCTTTCATCCTTACGGGGTCGATAAAATAAAGTACCAGTAATGCACTGTGTAATTGCTGGCCTTGTGCCAAAAGTAGAAACAATTATTATTATTACACTGCGTTGCTCGGGCTTCTAAACATAGATTGGCATGTTTATCCCTCCTTTCTGAAACAGTACAGAGAAGTACGGAATACCTCGGCCCGGGGATGGTGTCTACATTTTGTGCTTATAAAAAAAATTCATCGTAGATTACCGGGGTTTAACTTAATTGCCTGAAAGTAAAATGTTCAACCCACGAAAGCCAATACGTTAGGGTTAAGTAAAAAGACATTCGACAAACCGAACATGTATTTGTTGTGCTATGGTACAATGAAAGCAATAGTTACAGAGCAGTAAGCATGTGAGACTGCAGTGGTGGAGAGTGGTGTTGTCTTACTTCTTTCAATGTTTCGTTGTATGTTCACCAATTGATGCAGAAGTCCTAATGAAAAGTGAACTCTCCTTGGGTGAATAGGTAAATAATTTTCCATTAAGATTTTTCAAAAGCATGTAATTACGTTCCCTCTCTTTTTTGTCGTTGTTTTTGCTGCTGTCGTGCCTCGTCATATAAATACATTTGTTTATATTTTGTTATCGTGTATGCAAAAATATCTGTACACGAATATATAATTATATATATATATATATATATATATATATATATATATATATATATATATATATATATATATATATATATAATAACATATATATATATATAATAACAGATTAAAGTTTAAGCGATGAATCGCTGCTTTCACCCTTAACGGGATCTTCTGAAACTAAAAAAATCGATCTGTGAACGCAGAAGTAAATATTTCGAAAAACATTACACACACTATATATATATATATATATATATATATATATATACACACACACACACTATCACTTACATCTTGGTTGTCCATCGTAAACGATGATGACATCTTCTTCATTGTTGTTCTCGTCTGCCGTGGGCGCGAAGGTGGCTGTAGAGGCGACCTGTTACCTCCACCTTTCGCCCATCGCCGCAGGGCTTTGGGAGTGCACGCTAAAGAAGAAACCTGTGCGGGAAAGGTTTATAGTGGGAGGGCCAGTGCACAGTGACGGTCCCACTCACTCGGCCGCAGAAGCCAGAATCCGGTGGTACGGAGGACCGTCACGACCAGGGACTTCCTTGGCTGCAGTGGATGGCCACGACGTCTGTAGTGCCTTACCGTGCCCTAGCGCTCCACACCGCTTGCTGTCGCCGCCTTCGTGACCGTTGGGACGATGTTGTCCTCCTCCACTCACTCCGCCGAGTCCAGTCTTCGTATGCAGGGGAAGGCTTCCCTTATCTAAATCACCGGGGGGTTTCAGACCCGTCCGGCTACCCTCAACCTGGTTCGGCCCGCCAGCCAAGGCGGTTTACCGGGCTGTGGCCGCTGTCGCATGCTACAGCTTCTTGGGGCCACAGGTGAAAGCTGAGTATCAGGTGGGACCCAATGCAGGACGAGCTGTCCTGAAAAGGGCATGGCTAGCCCCCCCCCCCTACAGAGATACATGCCCCTCCAGGCATATACACACACATACATATGTATATGTGTATATACACACCAGGCATATACACATGCATATACATACACAAACATATGTACATGTGTATATACATATTTACACATTTTTGGATGGCCGTTGACTCTTATGAGTTCTTCCACCCTTTGCTGATGAGTTAGAGGATGCCTACCCCTGCAAGCGAAGACTGAACCAGGCGGAGTGATTGGAGGAGGATAACATCGTCTCAACGGTCACGAAGGTGGCGACAGCAAACGGTGTGGAGCGCTAGGGCACGGCAAGGCACTATATATATAGACATATACACACAGTTAGCGTCATAATACAGACAGATATAAGGGCGCGACGTTCGGCGCCTAATGCGGTCCCTAGGGCATTGAAAATTTAAAATTTCTTTTGCTGAAAACACTCACACGACCATAAGTATTACATGTGTAAAGCTTGAAAACAATCGGTTGGGTGGTTCTCGAGTTTTAGGGAGTCAGACAGACAGATAGACAGACATACATTCTCTGTTTTAGATATATTGATGATATAATTTTCTATTTCAGAGCTCCTACCGTTTGGAAGAGAGGCTGTTTTCAAGTGTATGAACACAGGATCGTGTGTATAAGAGCATGGAGGATGTGCGACATGACTTCACTGCAAGTGCAAGATTCGGCAAACCAGCTCCTCCGAAGAGGACGATACTGCGATGGGAACATAAACTGTTTTTCATTACTTTTTGGTAGGGAGTGATAAGACTTTCGGACCACCCTGTATAATAAAAACAAAACATCCAGAATTTCCAATTTCCTGCATAAAATATCACAAAATATCACGAGTTCTCTCGTCTACATTTAACTTATGCCAATATAACTCATTAAAGCATTCACTCACATAAATGACGTCATATTCCCATCCCCCGAATTTATTATAGGCAGCTGCTCTCAGTATATCGTACTATAAATTGATATCATTTTGTTTATAATAAGTAAAACAAGCACATTCCAAAACAATAGATTTAAAGTAACGTTGTCTCATATCTTACCAACAACATTAATTACAAAGCATTACACTCGATTTCATAAACATAGTATACACACAAGGAAGACAAAAATCCACACACCACTCTAAAATATTTATAGCATGATTCAACAAGGGAGACTTTATGTGGTTGATCGATCTTCCTCAAATGACACATTTTTAAGATATGAGGAACTGGAACTCCATTGATCATAGCCGTGTTCAATCATGCCTGACCAGTGACTAAATACAACCAGCATCTTTCACAGTACATATGAATATATTACATACTATAAAGACAACAAACCATGACATACGTACCTAGAGCGATCAATTGTTCAACAGAAAAAAAAAACTAAACAGAAGTGACGTACAAACAATATATTGGATTTAGCATGGGTTATGATGTATCTGGATAAAGGAACTGTAGCTCAACTTAGTATATTCGGCCGACTACATACATGGTAGAGCTCTATTCGATCAGATTTAGCCTGGGGTTACAAAACACCTCCAGCAATACTATCATTACATATGGAGCAAATTACACAAAATGTTGGCAGATTAACGAAAGAAATCCCATATTTTCTTTCTTTCTTTCTTTCTTTCTTTCTTTCTTTCTTTCTTTCTTTCTTTCTTTCTTTCTTTCTTTCTTTCTTTCTTTCTTTCCACCTAAACCTACACTTTCCCTCCGAAGGACCACTGTCAAATTATGTCCTCTTATCTTTTAATACTTCTCTTTTCATGAATAGGTAGTATCGGTAGAGGGTTGGACGCCATGCTTTCCAGCATAGTTACGTCCCTTTACGGTCTGAGTTCAAATCCCGTCGAGGTTAACTTTGCCTTTCATCCTTACGGGGTAGATAAAATAAAGTACCAGTAATGCACTGGGTAATTGCTGGCCTTGTGCCTAAAGTAGAAACAATTATTATTGGCAGTATCGGTAGAGAGTCGGAGCACCATGCTTTGCAGCATAGAGTTACGCCGCTTTACTGTTTGAATTCAAATCCTACCGAGATTAACTTTGCCTTTCATCCTTACGGGGTCGATAAAATAAAGTACCAGTTATGCACTGGGATCGATTTAATCGACTTTCCCCTTCCCCAAAATTGATGGCCTTGTGCCTATATAAGAAACCATTATTTTAAGGGTGGTAGATTGGCAGTATCGGTAGAGGGTCGGACACCATGTTTTGCAGTATAGAGTTACGGCCCTTTATGATCTGACTTCAAATCCCTCCGAGGTTAACTTTGCCTTTCATCCTTACGGGGTCGATAAAATAAAGTACCAGTAACGTACTGGATAAATTTAATCGACTTTCCCTCCCCGCCCCAAATTATTGGCCTTGGGCCTATACTAGAAATCCTCATTATCAGAAATGTTAGGGTGGTGGATTAGTGGAATCGTTAGAGGGTCGGACCAAATGCTTTGTAGCATTTAGTTACGCTCCTTTATGTTCTAGGGTCAAATCCTCCTGGGGTCAGCTTTACCTTTTATCTATTACTAGCATTAAAGCCCGGCGTTGCTTGGGGTCATTAAGTTACCAAAGTTAGGTTGCACCACCCATTTTATGGCAGCACTTTTTTGTCTGCCAGGCACTGGGTGAATGAATTGCAGACCTGGAAGCATGAGCTGCGCCAGCAGTGACAATTGTAGTTTCGCCTATGGATATTATCTCTGTGCAAAAACGTGTTGAAATTTATTGTTTCACAGTACTTGCGCAACACGCGCGTAGACGATGCCAGCCGAACAACAGAGCTGCGATGGAGTTGTTCTGCATGGTTGTCTGTGTGTTTTCTAAATTTAAGACAGTAGGGAGGGTTGTGATATGAGGGAGAGTTAGCTGTTGTTTCTAGCAGGTTTAGTGACCTCATAGAGGATATGTGTTTTCTAAATTTAAGACAGTAGGGAGTGGTGTGATATGGGGGAGAGTTAGCTGCTGTTTCTAGCAGGTTTAGTAACCTCATAGAGGATATGTGTTTTCTAAATTTAAGACAGTAGGGAGTGGTGTGAACGGACAGTATCACCATCAAGCTTGGAAAGAGAAAGTAGCAGAAAGTATGAAGTTGTATAGATTTTGAATGGTAGTAGAAAGAGTTCAGCAGTTTAAATGAGAGAGAAAAATCGTAAAATATTGAGTTTTATCTATTTTTGGCGTAATTGTGGGTGAAATTGAAAAAATGATCTGCGTCAAGACGCAATCGAAACTATTTCGAATACTGAATTGTAAATTTCAATTGAATAAATTCTATATCGTAGATTTCTATAACGAAGGAGCATGACCACACACTGAGCTTTATAGATTATGATAAAATAAAGTTCCAGTCAAGTACTGCGGTCGATATAATCGACCCCCTCCCCCCCGCACTACACACAAAAACAACAAAAACCAAAATTTGCTGGCTTTGTGCCAAATTAGAAAATTTAATTATCAGATATGTTATGGCGGTGGATTGTTAGTGGCGCCGGACTTGGGTGATTACCGTAAGTACGTTATCTGGAATTCTAAGGAGACAAGAATTCCTGAACCTGGGTATGTAGGATTCGTGGATTACACCACTAGATAAAGTGGCATTGAGGGCGGGACTGGCTAGGTAATTGAATTTACATTTCCTATCTACAGTATTTATTTCCGTTGCTTTATGTTCTGAGTTCAAATTACGCTGAGATCTTACGGAGATCGATACAATAAAACACCAATCAAGTATTGATCAATCTAATCGTCTATATCCTCTACTACAACATTTTAACCCTCGGTCTCTGTCAGAATCGTACGTCAGAATAATGTTTATTGTATTTAAGCATTCAATGTTTATTGAAATATATAACTACAGTATAACTGAAAAAAGTTTAGGACAAAACATACAAGTAGGACAGCAGGAAAATAACCTTAATACTTATTTCTACTTTTGGTACAAGGCCAGCAATTACCCCAGTACATTACTGGTACTTTATTTTACCAACCCCGTATGGCGGGGTTTGAATGCATAACGTTAAGGGCCGTAACTAAATAATGCAAAGCGTTTTGCTGGACGTTCCAACGATTCTGCCAAGACATCACCCCTCCCCCACATAATAATTGTTTCTACTTTTGGCACAAGGCCAGCAATTTATACGTTAAACATACATTATTTTGTCTGTAACCCTGCAAGGATGAAAGGCAAAGCTAACCTCGGTGGGATTTGAACTGAGAACGTAAAGGGACGTAACTATGTCACAAAGCATGTTGTCCGACGCCCTACTGATACTGTCAATAGAACGTTAAGGGTCGTAACTCTATGCCATAAAGCATAGTGTCCGACGCTCTACAACTACAATAACAACAAAGTCGATTAAATCGACCCCAGTGCGTGACTGGTGCTTTATTTTATCGACGCCGTAAGAATGAAAGGCAAAGTTAACCTCGGCAGGATTTGAACTCAGAACGTAAAGGGCCATAACTCTATGCTGCAAAGCATGGTGTCTGACGCTCAACCGATACTGTTATTTATGGTTTCTTATATAGGCACAAGGCTAGCAATTCTGGGGGAGGGGATAGTCGATTAAATCGACCTCAGTGCGTGACTGGTACTTTATTTTATCGAACTCGTAAGGATGAAAGGCAAAGTTCATCTCAGCAGGATTCGAACTCAGACTGTAAAGGGCCATAACTCTATGCTGCAAAGCATGGTGTCTGACGCTCTACCGATACTGTTAATAATGATAATACTGGTGTAATTTCCAATTTCCAAGAGATAACAGAAGCAGATTAGCTACAGTGGAAAATGTTTGTATCAACAATCTCGCAGTAGAGATAGAAAAGCCCCTTAAATCAGAAAATCAGACAAGAATTCATTTACTGTGAAAATATGAAATATGGTAAAAAGCAGCAAGAAGAAAAAAAAAACATGAGCTATAACAGAAAATATTTTCGCAAAACAAGTTAGCAATAGCAGAAAGAAAGACATGAGAGAAGAAGATCAATCATTTATATTGAAAATAGATCAATATAGCAATCAAACATTAAAGCAAAGAAACAAAGTCTGCTGGCAGTATGGGTAGAGGGTCGGACGCCATGTTTTGCAGAATAGAGTTACGGCCCTTTGTGATCTGAATTTAAATCCCGCCGAGGTTAACTTTGCCTTTCATCCTTGCGGGGTCGATAAAATAATGTACCAGTCACGCACTGAGGTCGATTTAATCGACTTTCACCTCCCCCAAAATTGCTGGCCTTGTGCCTATATAAGAAACCATTATTCTAATATTTTCTCTTCGTATTCCCCTGGCTTTTCCCTGTGCAGTGTATATATTTGTACACGTTGTAAAATACTGCCTTTTCATGAGCCGGTGACACCAATCTTCTGTTCCTCTTCAACACTATACCCTTTGCGCTTCTTCTAATCTCATATCTTCATTAATCATCATTTTCATAGAAAGACATTTCCTCCTATTCATCTCATTTATCACCCTATTTTTAAACTTCTCCTTAAATCCTGATCAATGTTAACAATCGAGAACTGTTGTTCTTGCTTTCTTCATTCTTTCATTTTCTTTTTATGTAGAGAATATCCACATGGCGGCGAATTGGCAAACTCGTGAAAACGTCGGATAGAACGCTTTGCAGTATTCTTTCCGGCTCTTTGCGTTCTGGATTCAAATCCCGCCGACGTCAACTCCATTCTACCACCATGAGTTTGAATTTGTTTGTCATGAAATTACTAGTTCTACTAAAATATTTGTCAATACATTTATATAAAACTGTAGTTGTCTGTATGTGAGTCCTCATTTTTGCAAAGTCTATACACATCCACATTTCTACTCCGATTGACTTCAAACTTGCATTTATATATTCCTTGCGGTCTAAAGATATTAACTGCAGCTTTTATTTTTCAATTTTCTGTTTTTAAAGGGGTGTTAGGCGCCGGTTATCGATCTCCATCGCGCCCTTATAATATCTGTCTGTATGTCTGTCTGTCTGCATTACGACATTATGATAAACATTGATGACGTATATATATATATATATATATATATATATATATATATATATATATATATATATACAAACGTCTCTCATTGGAGGTGCTATTACCAATGTTCTTACCCGCTCAACGCCGGGATACACTGATAATATATGTGAGTGTGTATGAATGTGTGTGTGAGTGTGTATATCTGTGTGTGTGTGAGTGTGTATGAATGTGTATGTGAGTGTGTATATATATGTGTGTGTGTATGTATGTGTGTCTATGTGTGTGTGTATGTCTGTATAGAAAAATGAAAATAAAACAAAAGTAGAAGATAGGTTCTTAATTAGCTCATTGTTTTACAATCGTTTCAGAGCGTTGATTGATCATGGTAGATTGATATACTAACTAATAGGTAGTGTTTATGTCATTACCTATTTCTAGTCCCGAAATCCCTGGCCCATCACACCTCAGGAACGATGAGAGCCTACTTCAAACACTGTAGCTCACACGCCTAATCTCGTCAAAACCATCTCATCAAGGTTCGATAAACTGTTGGATACCAGTATATATATATATATATATATATATATATATATATATATATATATATATGTGTGTGTGTGTGTGTGTGTGTGTGTGTGTGTGTGTGTCTGTAAACGACCAAAATGTTATCTCGACCTTAGGGGAGATTAATAATAATAAAGTATGTTTTCCTACGTGCAAAAAATGCATATAGAGACACATGTATTATCCAACCGTATGCCAATGTGGTTCTATAGCAGATTAATAAATTAACGAGCCAGAACATATATAATCCAGAACATATATATATCTTAGAAAGTGAGGGTTTTTTTACAAAATGAAAAAAAAACGAGATGTCCTACACGAGTGAAAGTATAAGGAAAAAAGATGAAATCGAAAATACAACTGGAGTTTTTAAAAAAAATATATATATTTATTTAGTTCCTTTACCGGTTTCGCAGTTCTTGTGCTTTTCAAAAGTAAAATTGAGATGGAGGGTTTGTAGTTTTTCTCGCAAAAATCACAAACCCTCCATCTCAATTCTACTTTTGAAAAGCACAAGAACTGCGAAACCGGTAAAGGAACTAAAAAAAAAAAATATCTTTTTTTAAAAAGACTCCAGTCACATTTTCGATTTCATCTGTTTTCCTTATATATATATATATATATATATATATATATATATATATATATATATATATATATATATATATAAATTTCTGCAATTCTGTTCCATGCCGTATTTCCATTATTGTGGGGGTACTGAAACAAAACTCTTGACAAACCAGTTTGTATTTTACGTTCTACGTTTCGTCTTGAGTTGA
>OZ024745.1:126274306-126279306 GCA_964016885.1 Eledone cirrhosa
GAAAGAAAAGTTCACGTTACAAGATATAGATTTAGGTACGCTATATCTAAACACGTAAGAAGGATGGTCACAGCTGGATACCTTAGTCATAGGTGTGCTTTATAACTACCGCTTACATGGGGTTTAGCAGCTGTAACAACAGCAGTTGACACAGCAACAACAGCCACTACAATTTTGGGTGAAAAGGAAAGTCGATTAAATCGACCCCAGTACATTACTGGTACTTTATTTTATCGACCCCGTAAGGATGAAAGGCAAAGCTAACCTCAGCGGGATTTGAACCCAGAACGTAAACGGCCGTAACTCTACGCTGCAAAACATGTTGTCCGACGCTCTACTAATATTGTCAATAGAACATTAAGGGTCGTAACTCTATGCCGTGAAGCATAGTGTCCAACGCTCTACAACAATAACAACAAAGTTGATTAAATCGACCCCAGTACATTACTGGTGCTTTATTTTATCGACCCCGTAAGGATGAAAGGCAAAGTTAACCTCGGCGGGATTTGAACTCAGAACGTAAAGGGTCATATCTCTATGCTGCAAAGCAAGGCGTTCGACTCTCTACCGATACTGCCAAGTTGAGGCACAAGACCAGGAATTTGAGGGGAGGGAAAAGTCTATTAACTCGACCCCAGTACATTATCGGTACTTTATTTTATCGACCCCGTAAGGATGAAAGGCAAAGCTAACCTCAACGGGATTTGAACTCATAATGTAAAGGGCCGTAACTCCATGCAGCAAAGCATGTTATCTGACGCCCAACCACCAATAATATTTATGATTATGATGCTTGAGTAAATAATGTTTCTAGTTCTAGAAGGTTATCGACCCCGTATCGATAAAACATCCATACAGGGTCGATAACCACAGCCGGATTTGAACTCAGACTGTAAAGGGTCGGAACTCTATGCCGTAAAACATAGTGTCCGAGCCCTATCGATACTGCCAATCTACCGCCCTTAATGATTATTTAATATAATTGTTTCTACTTTTGGCCAGCAAAAACCCAGTGCATTACTGGTACTTTATTTTATCGACCTTGTAAGGATGAAAGGCAAAGTTAACCTCGACGGGATTTGAACTCAGATCGTAAAGGACCGTAACTCTATGCTGCAAAACATGGCGTCCGACCCTCTACCGATTCTGCCAATTCGCCACCCTATGATTATTTATATGATGGAATGGAAAATGATGAAAACAAGCTAAATCTAAGTAGGGAAGAACGACAAACAACAAAGAGAAAAGGGTACAGCAGTGCATAGCAGTGTCGACTTTGCATATTAAAACAAAACACACTGCTTACCCTCCCACCCCTTCATGTAGCAGTAACAACAACAACAACTGTCTAAAACGATAAATTCAATCATAAGAATCTAGGAGGACCGGTTCCGAGAGAACCGGAAAACAAGGAAGAATTCGGAACTAGGAGGAGTTACCCAGTTTTTGACCAATGAGCTGCCAATATTTTAGGTAGTTGTGTACTTTATGAAAGCAAACGACTATCAATACAAAGGCCGCTTGTGTTGTTGCTTTCACACATCTGCAAGTTGACTAAGCGAAAATCCTTACAGAATAGATTCGTGCGAGAACGTTAATGCATTATGTAAATGTTTATATTTGTATATATACACACACATATATATACGTATACATGTGTGTGTGTATATATATATATATATATATACATGTCTCTATATGTAAATATGCATATATATATATGCATACATATATATATATATATATAAGTGTGTGTGTGTGTGTGCGTGTGTGTGTGTGCATGCGCGCGCGCGCGTGTGTGTGTGCATGCGCGCGCGCGCGTGTGTGTGTGCATGCGCGCGCGCGTGTGTGTATGTATGTATGCATATATATATATGTGTATATATATATATGTACATATGCATGTATATACATATATATATATATACATGCCTATTTATAAATACGTATATATATATATATATATATATATATATATATATATATATATATATATATATACGTGTGTGTGTGGGCGCGCGCGTGAGTTTGTGTGTATATATATATATATATGTAAATATGCAAGTATATATATTAATATGTACATATATACATACCTATTTATAAATACGTATATATATATATATATATATATATATATATATATATATATATATATATATGTATATACATATATGAATACACACTCTCTCTCTCACACACACACACACACACATATACGTACATAGCGTAAATATATCTACACACATATACATATATATGCATATATAAGTATATATATATAAATGTATGAATATATATGTGCATAATATGTATATATATATATGTGTGTGTGTGTGTATATATATATATGTGTGTGTGTGTGTGTGTGTGCGTGTGCGTGTGTGTGTGTGTGTATGTGTCAGGCCGCTTTTGTGCGCTTCTAGTAACACCTAATCCGGTACAACCTGCTTGCATGGTTAGTGATCAACATAGAAGAAGGAGGACTCCAATATAAAACTTGAGTTTCATGAAGTATTTAGTCTTGTCACACAAAAGTTGGAGATGGTGTTGTGTAGGCTACGCCCACTTTAAAAATAATATTTCGCACACGTACTTCTTGTACTCCTTCCACGTTATCTAAGATAAGATCGTAACGAGGGGCTGGCAGTAACCTAAAAATGCATCCATAATTTTAATTGAAATGTCTCACACAAAGTCAGTAAATGGCCGTTAGGTCTTGGCATCTTTTGGTGAACATGTACGGCCTGGCAGGTGCCATAGGATGCCACAGAATGGGTTTGGTCGTAATCCTGCTATTCTGGCAAACACAAAGAATCAACCGCAAAAGAAACCTAGGGTCAGTATGAAGTTTGCATGTTGGGATGTACGTACGCTCTTCAACAACTTTAAGTCTGATAGAGGAGAACACCGCACAGCATTAGGGAGTCGGACACCATGCTTTGAAGCATAGAGTTACGTTCCTTTATGATCTGAGTTCAAATCCCGCCGAGGTTAACTTTGCATTTCATCCTTACGGGGTCGATAAAATAAAGTACCAGTAATGTACTGGTTAATTGCTGGCCTTGTGCCAAAAATAGAAACAATTAATTACAAAAGACATTGCTCGATATGATCTGGACTTCGTTACAGTATCTGAGACACGTCTACTTGGAGATGGCCAACTTACTGAAAGCCGTTAGGTTACACTTTCTTTTGGAAAGGTTTGCCTGTAGGACAAAGGAGAGATTGAGATGTTGGTGTTGTGTGCATTTCTCAGTCAAAAGACTGTGATTATGTATCATCCAGCTCCTGAGAAACCGTACATTCCCCAGTCATAATTGTAAAGGGAATAACTCAGAGTGTTGTTAATAAATTTGTAACCTGGCAGTACTCTCTCTCTACCTGGCTCACCTGATGATATTTCCTTTGGGATTAAAAAGGCATTTGATGCATTTGAGAGACTAAAATCGTTTATTCGTGTATCTTTATTTTATGACTTCAAATCAGGTATAAGTGCAACAGTATCGTGTCGTCATATTAACAATGCATTTGGTTCTAACACCATGTATGAATGCAGTACCAGGGATTGGTTCGCACGCTTCCGTTCCGGTGATTACAGCCTTAATGATCGACCTCGCGGAGGACGTACATCCGACTTCAATGACGATCAGCTGCCTGGGTTGGTGGAAGCTGAACCACGCCATGCATCACGTCAACTCTGCGAGGTGCTTGGGGATTAAAAAAAGAACCCATCCTCAATCACTTGCATGCAATAGGAAAGTTGTCCATGCTGGACGAATGGGTGCCTCACAATCTGACTGACTGTAATTGTGAATGTTGGACCGCAGCTGCGACCCCTCTGCTCTCCTACTATCGCCCAAACAGTTGGTTATGTTTCGTTACTACTGGCGATGAGAAATGGTGTCTCTACATTAATATCAAGTGCAAGCGATCGTGGGTTGATAAAGTGAGTGCGTCACAACATCAAGTAAAGACAGGCCCCCATCCTTGCAAAGCCTTACTGAGTGTTTGGTGGGACTGGAAATGTGTCATCCACTACTGGCTGCTTCTATCGAACACCAGCATAACCTCTGACTTCTATTGCCAACAACTTCACTGATTAGCGGTGAAAATCGCACAGTTTCACCCACACCATGGTCCTGTTCGGCTGCATTTATCAAATATGACTCGTGAGCAGCTGCTGAAACTTGTTTTGGAAGTTCTGCCTCACCTGCCATATTCACCCGACCTTGCGCCAACAGACTATCACCTATTTCTCCCAATGAACAATGCAATGCAGTCAAAGATCTTCGTCAATGAATACCATTTAAAAGTGGCTGACGGAATTCTTTGCATCCCAGCCAGAAGAATTGTACAGGAATGGAATCATGTGCCTTCCTAAACGATGGCAGACGAACACTTTACCATCAATACTCTCTAGACTCTTCTTCGTCTTCGTCCACTTATACCTGAGAGAGTCGTGGGGGAAGAGTTCTCAAACACTCCCTCCAGCGGGTCCTCTCAGAAGCAACCGTCTCAAACTGATCCGGCTGATCCACAAGCGAGACCACTCAAGCTCATGGATGTTATCCAACCATCTTGCTTGGGTCTACCACTGGGTCTCCTGCCAGTTGGTTTTGCCCGTAAAACCTGTCCAGTGATTCTTTCCTGAAACATTCTAACGACATGCCCATAGTATCGGAGTTGTGACCTTTCAATTCGGAGAAGCAGTGGCTCTTACCGGAGTGACTTTCTGATCTCCGAGCTAGGCACTCTACCGAGTAACGTCACTCCAAAAACCCTTCAGAGTTACCCCCATTTCATCGGCTTGTATTCGTGATCGTATTCTTTTGGTCATTACCCACGATTCATGACCATAGGTAAAGGTTTGCACGAAAACCGAATTGAAATAGCAAGTTTGGGTTTTACGCCTACCTCCCTTCTCATTACTGAATGCTGAAGCCGGTCCATTACTGCATCAGCTCCTGCAATTCTTGCTTTTAATTCATCCTCCTGCC
>OZ024745.1:126281806-126286806 GCA_964016885.1 Eledone cirrhosa
ACATATCTATCTATCTCTTGCTTTCTAGCTTTCTCGCTTCTATCAGTCCATCTGAACCTGAATGCACCAGATGCGTGCAGTTTGCATTCTAGCTGACAAACACATCTCTTCCATTTCTCTTACTCTATCTCCTAGCTTTCTCTCCCTTTCCTACACTCTTTCCCTGCTCTTTCGGCTGATGTTTGTTTTGTTGTTCCTCTTATTTCCATAACTTAACCCAATTCTTATGTCAAAACACCCCCATAGTGGTGAGTCTTAAAGTACACGCGAACCTTTACACTATACACTTTACATCAGCAGTCGCTTGATAATGCTTGGGACCGCTTATAGTACTGTGGCTCATTTAGAAAATGTACCAAATAAACGCCATCTATCTGACAGGAGGTAAAGAACGGTAGATAACAAAGATATGGAAGGAGGGATTAGGAAAAGGCAAAAAAATCAATAATACGTTTCGAAAGTGTTTACATATTTACTAACCAATCATAATGAATGTTCTGGCAGTAATGTATGCAGAATCTTTGGTTGTAAAAATTCGTCCCTCACTTGCAATTTATTTTTTTATGAGGTGAACTCGTGTTTCTGAGTGAACGAGTGCATGCACGTGTGTGTGTGTGTGTGTGTGTGTGTGTGTACGAGAGAAAGAGAAAGAATGTTTTTTTTATGTGTGCATCTTCGTGTGTGTGTGTGTGCGCGCGTGCGTGTGTGTGCGTGTGTGTGCGTGTGTGTGAGTGTGTGCGTGTGTTTGTGCTTGATGTTCGGAAAATAAAGTAGGCTAGCACTCACACCCCAATACACGCACACGCACACACTCCCCAAGACTCACCCCACCCCCCAAAAACACACACACACCCCACAACACACACACACACCCCAAAACACACACACACACTCTCTCTCTCCCTCTCTCACACACACACATACACAAAACCCAAAATAGACGTACGCACGTGCATATTTATAATTTAAAAGAAAAAATACTGTTTTATTAGAAGATATGTGTTCGATATACACAGTGCGTACACAAATTTACACAGACACACATACACGCACACACAGTGCAGGATTTACGTATAAGCTAAACAAGCTATAGCTTAGGGCCCCCACTTTCTTGGGGCCCCGAAAAAATTGAAAAAAAAAACGATGTGTACATTTCCAAAATATAAGATAAAAAAGAACTAAAATAATGCAATAGTTTTAAACAGTTTTCTGCTTTAATATTGAACGTTTTGCAGTTTTTATAACATTTTTTATAACATATAAAGGGCCCCGTTATCTCAAATAGCTTAGGGCCTCATCAAATCTAAATCCGTCCCTGCACACACATTTATACATTTATATCGTGTATTAAGTACGCATTTATTTGGGTAACTCTTAAACTTTTGCAAAAGTTTAAGAGTTACCCAAATAAATGCGTACTCAATACACGATATATATATATATATATATATATATATATATATATATATATATATATATATGTATGTATACACACACACACACATATATATATATATATATATATATAGAGAGAGAGAGAGAGGGAGAGAGGGGGGGAGGAAGAGAGGGGGGGGGGAGAAAACATGCCCAGGAAATTTATATAGTTCGCATCCGTTCTTTTTCTACATGTTAAAATTAACCGAGGAAAGATATCTTTCATCGCCGAAGATTGACATAGATAGGTTTACAGAGAATTTTTTAATAGACGATATGTTTGAAGGTTGTCTGCTCCTGCACTGAAAATAAGGAAGCACATATCAACAAATCTATTAGTCATAGCATTCCAAGATATTTCGTCGTTCTGAACTGTTTTAACATTCCAGTAATAGATGGCCCCAATTCTCCTCCAACCATATTCATAATCAGTTCTAGCGTCTCCCATTTCCAACCATGTGGTAGTGTGATTAACCTTGTTCATCAGTGGAATTAGAACTTAGAATATAAAGTATCGGACCAGATACCATAAAATATTGAGTCATACCCATTAATCCATCGCCAACGGAAGGATGAAAGAACGTAAACGAATACTGCAAAGCATTCTATTTGTCACAGTGGTGTTCTGTATGTATCTACAGCGGCGGTGAAACTGGGTGTGTGTGGAGGGTGCCGTGCCCCCCCCCCTCCCCCATTAGTACTTATATTTTTCTTCCCAAACTACCAAAACACACATCTATTAGTATATGCGCTACAATTTATGTACATGTTATGTTTATCGCATATCGAAGTTTTCTGAGCATTTTAGAGTGCAAAGAGTTTAACTAATCACTACAACGAAATTGACCCAATTTGCTACCCCCACCCCCCAATTTAGAAGTGCTTCCACCGCCCCTGATCTCATCACACGAGAATAAAACAAATAATCGCTCAGGGCGGTGGGTTGGCAGTATCGGTAAGGCGTCAGACAAAATGGTTGACAGTAAGGAATTGTGACATTCTATGTTCTGAGTTCAAATTCTACCGATGCCAAGTTTGCCTTTCATCCAGTGACGTAGCTAGAGTGTGTTCCGCTCGGGGCAGCCCTTCAGTTTGCCGGCGCCGAGCCCTCAACAAAAAATACATATTGCTCAGTGACATACTCTTAACGTTATATATATATGTAGTAACTAGTCTGTGTACAATAATATTATTCTCCAGCATTAAAAGAACAGTTATAGTAGTGGTTCCCAACCTTTTCTGCACCATGCCCCACCTCAACAACTAAAACATTGTTATCCCCCCCGTTGACATGAAAACAGCAATGATCAACTGTAAAGTGTAAACAAATTGGTATATAAGTGGTGCCAGATACACACAGTAACATGTGTGGAGGAGGAGGTGAGAGAGGAGTTTGTAACAGTGATGTGTACCATATAGGTGGTGCCAGATGTACAATAACATGTGGAAGAGGTGAGACAGGAGTTTCTGACAGTAATGTGAACCAAAGTTGCCTTGGTGCAAAAGTAATAAAGTAAAACCTGAAGTTTATTCTCATTAATATCATTTTTAAATGGCCCCTATAAATATTCTAATTGAACCCCCCCCCCCCCTGTAGGGTGTGGGGGCCGCGTTGGGAATCACTGGCTTATAGACTACAGCAGACCCAAAAGTGCCGCCCCCAAAACAGTGTCGCACTGGGCTAACCACCCCTGGCCCCCTATAGCTACTCTACTGCTTCCATCTTTCTGCGGTAGATAAAATAAAATACTAGTTAAATAGAGGAGTGGATATAACGCACTATTTCCCTCCCTCAAATTACTGGTCTATTACCAATGTTAGAATAATTACAAATAATTGCTTATTAAAAATTTATAAATGGTAAAGTTACAAGAAGAAAATTAAAGCGGTTTAAAATGTAAGTTAATACGAGATTGTTGATATAATAAAGAATAGTGGAATATATGCTGACTCAGATTCTATAAAAAGTTAAAAGGAAATATTTAAAGATATTAATTGTAAAGGGGAAAACTATAAATCGAAAAACTTAATGATGAAATATCGAAGTAAAGAATTAAAATCATATCCACAATCATACGCAAACACACACATACACACTCATATATATATATATATACGATATTAACAAATGGAAACTATATTTATAAAACCATATTTATTTCATTATACATATTTCAAGGACACCAAGTTAAATTATGGAGTGCTTTCATCAGATAAAATATAATAGAGATCAGTTTTATAAATAAATATTGACATACCCTTAAAAAATGCAACCATTACTGTTGGAAGCTCCCGGATAGTGGAGTTGTTTAATTATATTATTATTAGTTATAAAAATATTTGCTTGTTGTATCCCAACAATTTAAATAGAACTTTTACACATATATATATATATATATATATATATATATATATATATATATATATATATATATATATATATATATATATACATGTGTGTGTGTGCGCGCGCGCGCGTAAATACTCATCCTTTTCCATTTTTAGAGCGTTTTAAACCCCACTATCAGGCTAAAATTTGTTAAAAATACGTTGAAAGCTTCTATTTCTACTAAATTTCAAATCGCTCGCTGTTTCAAAACAAATATTTACTTGTTGTATATATATATATATATATATATATATATATATATATCTAAGGCGGGTAAAATTCCCGAGATCCATGGACGAGTTCTCTCCAGCGGTCTCTGTCCCTCATTATCGCTGCCATATCCTGCATCTCCAACAGACCAGTGTCTGTCCTTAGGGCATCAACATATGTTAACCTTGGTCTTCCTCTTCTAGTGTGTCCATGTAGGGGCTCCCAAAGGAGCACTGAGTGCAATGTCAACTCTGGATGTCGGTGAGCATTTCCAGCCAACCTCAGTCTCCTCTGTGTCACTTTTGAGCTGACTTTTGGGATGCTCCCATACAGCTCTGAGTTTTTCATCCTCAGTGTATACTGATTAATGTTCAGAGCCATCCTCAGCATTCTCGTGTAGCACCCATCCACCATCTGAGTGAGTCTCTTGGTCAGTGTCCAAGTCTCAGACCCATACAGCAGCACAGACTCCACTACAGCAATGAAGAGGCGGATTTTCAGGTCTCTACGAAGGTCCGACTTCCACACCGATCTCAAGCTGTGACACGCCGCCCAGGCCTTCCTCTTCCTCTCAACCACATCATCTTCCGTATTCCCAATCTTTGCTCCCAAATACAGGAAGTCCTCAACCAATTCCAGCGGCTTCCCACCTACATTAGTGATCCCCTCTGGCTTCTCAACATTCTCTACCAGATATTTTGTTTTAGTCTCATTCATTCTCAGCCCCACACTCATCGACACAGTCTCAACCTCCCGCATCAAATCCTCTGCCTCCTTCACTTACAGGCTTATGGAATCCCCAAGAGGATAGTGGACCTGATATCACTGCTCTACACCAACACCAAAGCTCAAGTCATTACACCTGATGGGATGACAGAGTTCTTTGAGATACTGGCTGGAGTGCTCCAGGGAGATACATTGGCTCCCTACCTTTTTATCATCGTAGTGGACTATTGTATGCGCCTTG
>OZ024745.1:126289306-126294306 GCA_964016885.1 Eledone cirrhosa
AAGAAATAAGATTAACGTGGAAGAATAATATTTATAATGCAGGGTTCATTACGTTTTGATTATAATACTTATAATGATAGGTTGAAAAATTAGATTAAAATTAAAAATTAGAAATCAAAATTAAAGATTAAAATGTGCCTTAATATTAAAGATTTAATTTAATAATTTAATATTAATAATTAGTTTAAATGTGTATGTTAAGGATTATAAATTATTTAAATAAATATATAGTATTTTATAATTATATTATAAAAACAGTAAGGAAGTGTAAAGGAAGATAGAAGTGATTTTTTAAGATCTCAGATGACTCCAAGGATTAAATGTTATAAAGTTAAAAAGTTAAACATTTTTTATCTTAAGAATATAATTAAAACATGAACCATATGTTATTTTATTCGAAGTCATAAATTTACTTGCTATAAAGTTAAAAAATAAAAAAAAAATTATCTTAAGAATATATTTAAAGCATAAACCATAGGTAATTCCACATATATATAAAAACCTATATATAAAAATCATATGTTTTTCCACATATATATAAACATTTGGATATATATATTAAAAACATTTGAAGATATAAAAATATAAAAATATAAAAATATTGGTAGGTATGAAAATAATGGTTTTTTTATATCTTTCAAAGGAATTTTCAAAAGATTTTTCCTAAAACCTTCCGTAAGTTTTTCAAGAAAAGTTTTTCTTAAAGGAGTTTCAAGCAGTCATATAAAAATTTTTTTATAATCTATCGATAGGTGTAATAATATAAAGTATATAGTATATATATGAGGTAGAGATAATAGAAAGTAAATTAAATATATATGAATCATATATAGATATAGAAAACATTATGTAAAGGAGATAAATCATATATTACATTTTATATATATATATTTAAAAGTTGAGTTTAAACGATGTTTACAGGAACTAAATAAATTATTTCGCAAATTAATAGAGTTCTTACTTTTTAGTATAAAGAATATTTCTTCAACGCAAAGTGAGCAATTTTTGGATAAAGCAGTGTATGAAGGAGCTTTGGAAATAATTTTCCAAAGTAAAGAATAGTTAATATTCTTGGATTTTAAGTCCCATAATAAGTTAGATAGAGAAGTTGAAGATTTTTTACCAATATTCGTAAAGGAACATTTATGGTTATTAAAACGAGATTTGAAGTTTTTGGAAGTAGAGCCGACATAGTTAAAGGAGTTTTCATTTGTTTTGACATTACAATTGTATACTATATTTTTAACTAAATTATTATTTAGAGGACAGTTAGATTTATTTCTACAATTACATTTATCTGAATTTATATTATTGGGAGCCGTAACATTATATTGGATATTGCTAGGGGTATTAATGCTATTCTGGTTAGGTTTTAAGTTTCTATTATTAATTCTATAAATATATGCTGCGCTAAATTCATAGTGGTGGAATATGAGAGTTTAATAGTTTGTCTATTAAAGATTGAGTAATACCTGTGTGTCTTAGGAAAGCTCCTATCTAGAGTTTTAAAGAATAATTTAGCTATAGGAGTTTTAATACTTAACGAGAAAGGGAGAGCGAACCATAATATATTTCTAGTTCTATTTTTTCTTTTGGTTTTCGAGTTAGTGCAAGGTTTACTATTATAATAATATTTATAGTTATGGTTAATTGGCACATCCTTATTGTCAATGTATTTAATTTCATTACCTGCCTGCCCTACCTAACACTTCGTTATAATATTGTGCCTTATCTTCAAATATATTTTTATTCGCTGAAATTCTAGAAATATGTTTCTGCACAGAATTTACAATAGTGTTTTTAACGGATCTGGGGTGATTGGAATTAAAGTTAACATAGTTTAAATTCTCATTTATTTTATGAAATGTATAATCAAGACCAGTATTAAGGTTTAAAGTTACATCTAAAAAATTAACTATTTTATAATTATTCTCTACTTCTACTTTAAGATTAACGCTATTAAAAAATTGTATAATTTCTCTTCCTATTTATTTCACAATTAATATTATTTTCAATAAGTAATAGCATATCGTCACGATATAAACCAGCGGTCATCTCCGGTATTTTCCTATGTAAAGTATTGTTAATAAAAAGCCCCACAAGATCCGTTAATTGCGCCGAGTCAGATGACCCCATAGTGATATCGAAATTGTTATCCTATCTGCTCTAGTCCAAAGGTGGTTGCTAAATTCAATTAATGTTTTAGTGCAGTTAAGATAATGTGCATTTCATTATCTTCTATATATTTAAATGCATATGTAAGGGCTTTATTAAGTAGATTAGGAGCGATAGATGAATAATAATTAGCAATATCCAATTGAATGAATTTATTGTTATGTTTATATTTAATGTCCTTAAACCAGTCAATAACTTCATTAGTCCCATTCCATAATTTTAAATAAGATATTTCTTTAAGTTGTGGTATGATTCTATCTAAAATATTCTTGCTAAGTATGCCAAGGTCCGATTTAGATGGTGCAATCAATCTAACTGGTTATTCAATTTCAAAATTTCTTTTATGGTCCTTCAATATATATATATATATATATATATATATATATATATATATATACACGCTCTTTTACTCGATGAATATTGAACATTTATAGGGAACTTAATACCGATTGCATAATTAGGTATGTTCCTTCTACAGAATTTAAGACATACAGTTCATTACTTAAGTTTCAGGGTCAGATTTGGATTTGAACCTCCATAAAGTGTCAATTCGTATGCCCTATATTCCTCAGTCAAAATAAAAATGGCTGTTGTTTAGGCCCATAAGTGTATATATAAGTGTAGATGGGTGCGTATATATCTGCATAAATTAGAAACTCACCCCCATCATAATTTGTAGTGGGTAAGTGTCTCGCTATTTGTTATATCTGTTTCGAATGATTACAAAAGAGTAAACAACGTCCCTTGTGTCGTAATCCTTACGAGATCTTTGTAAAGTCATTTAAGATCAAGTAGTGGTGATACGTGGCCTGGTGGTAAGGGTGTTGGACTTACGACCATAATGTCATAGCTGGGGGTTTAACCCTGAGATGGACTGGCATCCTGTCCAGGGGTGAGTCTTGTACTCTCAGTCGCTTCACGCCATGAAACTGGGATAAGCACCGGCCAAATGAGCCTCCTGGCTTAAGACAGACCTTAGACTTTTAGACAAGAGGTAATAATATGGTGAATATGCGACGTTTTTCTGACTTACATTGTGATGGAAATCTGGTCGCTAAGACGAACAAAGCTTATGACATTCGCCTTAATATAGTTATTTACTTATAACATTTTAGTGTTGTCTTACATAATACCTTTGTTTCGGTTGTATTGTTTCAGATCAAATTACTCATACGCATATTCTACAGTGCCAATGATAGCTTGTAAGTTTGTTTCAGAAACATCACAGCTAGCTACACATTCCGCTATTGAATTTCTAGAAAGCAAGTTATGATGAATTTTTAGCTGATTTAGGATAAAGGTCTTTTTGTCCTGTATACAATGAATTGGCATACTCGTTATGGCGCCGGATTAAACATACCTCAGTATTTTTTCGGTTCACTGCACTCAGAGAGGTCAACTTTGCTTTCATCCTTTCGAGGTCAATAAATTAATGTACCAGTAAAGTACTAGGTCAATATAATCGACTTTTACCGTCCCCCAAATTGCTATCTTTGTGTCAGTGTTAGAAAAAAAATATATATATTGAAATATTAATAACTGTTTCTACTTTAGGCACAAGGCCAGCAATTACCCAGTGCATTACTGGTACTTTATTTTATCGACCCCGTAAGGATGAAAGGCAAAGTCAACCTCGGCGGGATTTGAACTCAGATCATAAAGGGACGTAACTATGCTGGAAAGCATGGCGTCCGACCCTCTACCGATACTGCCAATCCACCGCCCAATATTGAAATATTAATAACGAAAGTGAATTACTGAAGTCGAGTCTTTCTCTGTTTCTTTCTCTAGAAGAAATTGGCTGCGTTCCGACTAGGAGATGGATGGGCTCCTCCATCAGGTTTAAAATACCCAATACATGCTATATGCCAGGATGGTGTCCCTACAGTTACATTAAGTGTTAAGAGATCTTCACCTTACGTCATATACAATATATGTAACTCCTATGGCAGTATTATTACAGGTGGATTGGCAATATCGGTAGAGGGTCGGACGCCATGCTTTGACACATAGAGTTACGGCCTTTTCCATTCTGAGTTCAAATCACGCCGAGGTTAACTTTGCCTTTCATTCTTACGGGGTCGATAAAATAAAGTAGCAGTAATACACGGGAATAATTGCTGGCCTTGTGCCAAAAGTAGAAACAATTATTACATATATTACAAGATTTCAGTCCAGAAAAAAAGAAAGAATGGGAAAAATTAAAAAGTGAAACAAAACAAAAGCAGTCTAAAATGCCAACAACTCCAAAATTTGGGCTCCATTCATTTATATTACTAGAATATTTTTCCATACGGTGACGCGTATGTGTATATCTGTGGGCGTGTGTGTATGTGCATATGCATACATTTATATCTATAAGTATATAAATGTAAACGTGCAAACACAGACACACTTACAAAAATACACACTCACAGACATACATCACACAAACACACACATGCATTCACACACACACACACACTCATACATTCACACAAACACACACACATACATTTACATAAGCACACACATACACATACACTCACACAAAGCGTAGTTTTTTCCCTACCTCCTTCCTTCCTTTTACACACACATACATTCACACAGGCAGCAGATGTAAAGAGAGAGGAGTAGCATGAGGTAGTCAAGCTACTCCTCTCTCGTTACGTGTTGTGACAGAATTGCAGAAATGTATATATATTATTGAAATGACATTCAACAACTAAAAATCTTCTGTTATTAAGAGAATTCAAATCAAAGTGCAGCTGGTAGTGATGAATTAATTCGCTATCAATGGCTTCACATAACATTAACTATCGATCTGATATAAACCAAACTTGTTA
>OZ024745.1:126299306-126319306 GCA_964016885.1 Eledone cirrhosa
AGACAAATTCTTAGCAGTAGTTGTTTCGACTCTTTACATTCTGTGTTCAAATCCTGTCAATGTTAACTTTGCCTTTCATCCTTCTGGGGACGATAAAATAAAGTACAAATTCAAGTACTGGGGGTCAATTTAATTCACTTTCTCCTCACCCCAAATTATTAGCTCTGTGTCTAAATTAGATGGCATCATACTAATAAAAATATATAATAATGGAAGGGTGGTGCCCCAGCATGGCCTCAGCCGGATGACTAGAACAGGTAAAAGAGTAAAAGAATAATAATCGATGTATCTTAATCTGTAAATATATGGTGATATTTATTCTCTGGGTCATTTATTAGTTTTAGTAAATAATTATGCTAGAGCAGAGCTTTTCAAAGGTTTCATACATTCATGACCCACTTTTTAAAACTAAACATTTTTGTGACACACTAACGAAGTTTTAGTGACACAAAATTAATAAATATACAATAAAATATCATATTTAATTGTATATAGTGTTATCAGATCTCAAACATACCTCATCAGACATTACTAGCAGCACATTAAAGTGTTGCAGCACAGTCTAGAAAGCTCTATATCAGGACATCACCTTCAGTTTACACAATTACATCAACCTCAGGAGTTAATCTGTTTAGGTGATTTCACAGGATTTTTAGAGCATTGAATATTTGGTCCGCGTCTCTGCGTTTTGAGTTCAAATGCCACTGATATCCACTCTATCTTTGTTATACTGGTTATTCCACTGGTTCACTAGAGGGAGGGTCGAGGGAGTTGCGACTGCGTGGGCACCTAGAGCCCTTAGTGAAAGCATGGTAAATACTTCCAAGTCATCCTCGATTGTAATGGATGGCTGTAATTTATTTGTACTTAACCTAGCACTCATCACTATCGAATCAGTGAGTTTTACCATGAGTTGTGCCCTTTTTAAAGGCGTTACCTTCCCTTAAAAAGTCAATACCATACGTAATTTATAATTTACACCAGTTTACACAAACAGATATATATATACGTACACACACACACAGCCGCTGCCCCCCCCCCCCCCGATATGTGTGTAAATACATAAAATATATTTATAATAGGGTTCTTCGCGGTCTCCGTCTACCAATTTGGAATATAATGTATTTTTCAAGATCTAGATAATATTCTTTAACAAAGTCTAGAACAGGCATGGGCAAACTACGGCTCGCGACCTGCACGCGGTCCATTTGGATTTCTGAATGGCACGCTTGGACATAATCTTGAAAAGATTTACTCGGTCATATCGACCCAAATACGGAGTAAATATTGCCCAATTGCAGGTTAGACGTGGTACACCCGTAGCTGGATTATTAGTCTTGGCTATCTGCACCTAGGTAGAATTTGAACTCAAAGATTTGGGACAGATACCCTAGATAGAATTGTTATATATTAACTTCAAAAGTAAGAAAGGAAATGTTAACTTGGTGAGCCAGAATGAACACTGTAAAGTTCTAACGACTCTGGCAATTCACCGTTGTTAACATAAATATTAATAGAAGAACTCTATAAAGAACAGCTTATAGTAATAAGCAAGCTCCCAATGAACCGATAGCTCTGTCCAATTTCAACTTCTGCTTGGAGATATTTCTTTCCGTTTATGTTAAAAATATTATTGATAAAATCTTTAGTACCCTACATCATTGTTTCCTTTCCTATAACTACTGTAGTTTTGTTGCTATGTAATAATCAATAGCATGCAATATTAGGACTCGAATGTACAGTAATTTAATGAATACATTATCAGCTGGCGAGTTCAGAGGTTTTACGTTGCGTCGTCGAAAATATGCTTGGTTCTTGAGTAAATCATGTAATTCTATTTGTCTCGATCTGGTGAGCAGAAATGCGCAATTAACTTTGTAACATCAGTTGAAATATCTCCTCAGATCTTTACAAAATTACAATAAAATTATTGAGCAGAAAGGTTGACATTATTAGATCCTGTCACAATTCCTTTTCTTCTAAATATTAACCGTGTTTCTTGATCCAGTTGCTTAACTCCATTTTTGGTTCAAAGAGAAAACAGGCGCCATAGGGTCGCCAGGGTATTATGTGTGATATTTTAGACATTTGGGAATTTTGGTAGTATCACAGAGAAATTAATCTGAAATTTTATGTCATGTGAGTTCATGTATTATTCAGTTTTGGCTTCGAGAGACCACGAAATAATTACTCCACAAACCAGAGGAATATATTAATTCACGCCACTGAAATCAGTGAGAATACAGGCTTTGACAATCAGATGTTTGTATTCTAAGCTTCAATTTTATAGAGATGCAGTGAACTAAGTCACAAGAATAATCTTTATTTTAAATAGGAATTAAAATCATCAGCAAATTTTGCATACAACTTGATTCCCAGACGATAGAGTACTCATGTCAGGAGATCCGCCTAAACATCAAACTATGTTAGTATAACCAAATACAGACATTGAAGCAAGGAAGTAAATATATGTATACCTCACCCAACTTTAAAAAAAATAATGTTCAACGAACTGATAGACGAAGATTCTGGCATTAAACTTGAAGATACATTCCTTTACATAATAACGAGCTACACCAAATTACAACAACACAAGCAAGTTAAGAAAACGAAATTTAACAACGAATTATTTTGAGTAGGGAAAATTCTAATTTTAACAGCAAAATACTTGTAAGCCTTAACTCTTTTAATACTAAACTGACACAATCCATTCTTGGTTTTTAAATGTATATGTGGAGCTGTAATTCCTGGTGTAGTTATAGAGTTACTGTAGTGACATATGGTGTATCGTGGGCACTTAAAACCTGGTGTAGCCCATCTCTTCTCCAGATCTGAACACAGTTGATTGTTTTCAGAGAAGGCAAAAGAGACCATGGTAGTGGGAAGGGGATATAGGGAAAGTGTCGCCCTAGTACTTGACTGGTATTTTTCATTGATCTCGAAAGGAAGAAAAGCAAAGTTGTCGACTGTTGGTTTTGTACTCAGAGTGCAGAAGCGGAACGAATACCACAAAATATTCTATCCATCGTTCTAACGACCCTGTCAATTTACCACATATGGTTTTATAATACAAAGCTATGTTTTTTAAAGTGTTTATTTCTATCTAAAACCCTCCCATCATAATTGTATGAGAGAACATTTGTTGAATAATATTCCAAACACCAGATAAAAGAAAATGACAATGAAAGGGTTAGAAGATTGTTTTTCAAACAATGCATCATTCAAATATATTTTTACGGTTCAGAAACATATCAACTAACAAGCAAAGAACAACTAAAAAAAAACTCACAATTGCATTATACTTGGAATAACGCTAAAGAACTAGGAAAAAAAACGAGATGGATTCGAAAACCAACAAAACTAAGTGGTATGGTAAACTTATCATTCATATATAATTTTGTTGGACCCGAACAGATGACGAGTGATAGAAAAGCTGGCAAAATTTATTCTGAGAGAACTAAAAAAAAAAAAAAAAATGGAGGACGACATTGAACAATATATAGGCATAGATTTGACAAAAATTAAAGATTGAAAAATATAATGTTATAGAGAAATACAGAAAAAAGAAAATCCTTTCAACGGTGAATTTGATTTATTTATCAAATAACGAATGATATATGTGAGAAATGTAGACTTTAAAACTTTCACTTTGTCACAAATAATAACTTATTTTAAACAATATTTACAGCATATGCTCTTATTTACTATATACCTGTAAGCTATGCTATTTCTATTCAGTATCTATCTATAAGGTGTGTTTCTACTCATTAAGCCGCTACAAACCTATAATTCGATCAATATTTTAAAATGTCGGCGTATAAAATGTGACAGCTGAACCAGTAAGCACTTAAAATCTACTAATTGACATAATGTTTAGATTCTGGCTAGTTCCTAGTTAGAACGTTGGATAGAATGCTTTGCTGTATTCGTTCCGATTTCCTGCGCTCTGAGTTCAAAACCAGACGAGGTTAACTTTGCTTTTCTTCCTTTCGGCGTCAACAAAATAGTATCCCTTCATCACAAGGATCCATTCTTCCGCTATATCTTTTTCTAATTTCTTCTCTATCATTCTCCCTTCTTATATGCAGGAAATTGGCTGTTTAGACATAGAGAAGAGATGGCTTCCGTCAGGTTTGATATGCCCCATGCTTCATCTCAGTTTAGAGAATTGCTATTACTTGAGACTTTTCTCATATGTAGATGTTCCAAGGACTTAGCTTACTTCTTGTATATGCTGCAGCAACCCCCCACCCCCCCAAAAAAATCAGAGAGAGAAGGCCATCCTCACGTAACACACATAAAATTCGTTTAGACTGTGATGCTTTTGTTTTTTTAAGTGAATAAAGGCTTGCTCGGTCACCAAATAAACGTGTGCTCGGTCACCAAACGGGTTCATACATACATACATGAGATACATAACATACATATATACATAGTAGAACTAAGGGCTGCTTCGGTAGGTTTGGTATCAAACAAGTTAAAGCTTACGAGTATTATACTGTTAAAATAAAAAATTTCCCTACTCAAGATAAATTTCTTAAGTTGGTTATGTTGTTATAATTTGGTGAAACCAAGTGTAGCTCGTTACTGTTTAAAGCAGTGGTTTCCAACCTTTTTGCTCCATGCCCCACCTCAACATTTAAAAAATGTTTATGTCCCACTTTGATATAAAAACAAACTGCAGTAATTACACTTTTACAAAACAAACTGAGTTTTGTAAAAGTGTAATTATTGCAATATAAAGTAGAAATCCATTAATTAAACAAAGCTAAAAATTAACTCCAAAGTGTTATAAACTGCTCGTAGGTGCTGCCAGTTACACGAGAACATGTGTAGACGAAGTGTAACTGGAGGTTTGGTCGAATTATATCACTTACAAATTGGCCACCTATTATATTCAATGCCCCCCCCCCCCCTTCCCCTGCGGAGCGTGCGTCCCACTTTGGGAATCACTGGTTTAAAGGAATGTATCTTCAACTTTGAAACTAGTCCATCTGGAATTATGAGTCCATATAAGGATGACAGTCAAATTTGACCTCTTGAAATCAGAATGCAGAAAGACTGAATAAATGTTTCGTCTTCGCTTTTTCAGAATGGGGTTCCTTGATTGGTTCTAGATGGCTGTGGCCCTTATTGAGAAATTGTTTCGTTGGTATTTTTATCTTTTTTTGTTATTTTCTTTTTTTTTTCTTATGTTGAATCCTAATTGTTTTTTGTGTTCTTGTCTTTGTACCGCCTCTCTTTGATTGGTGCCAATCGAACTTAGACTGACTTTTTACCGTCTAGGCTCGAAATGCCCCCGGTATTGACTCAACTCTATTCCTTCTAGACCAGAGGTTCCCAACCCTTTGTACTCCAAGCCCCGCCTCAACATCTCAAACATTTTTATGCCCCACTTTGATATAAAAGCAGCCATAATCAACTAGAAAGTGTAAATAAATTGGCGTATGGGTGATGCCAGATGCACAATAACATATGTGGAGGAAGTGAGACAGGACTTGCTGACCATAATTTGTTCCAAATTTGCCTTGGTAAAACAATCTGAAGTTTTATCTCATTAACAACATTTTCAAATTATCCTCACCCTCCCTGGGGCATGCGCCCCACGTTTGGAATAATTGTTCTAGAGTCAATAGAATACGTACTAGTCAACAACTGATTTGATATAATCGACTGTACTTTCCTCAGAAAATTTCTGGCTTACGTAATCAACAAAGCACATATCGCCGTGGTTGTCGCATGGCCGATTCTTCTCAGATTACATGATGTAAAAAAAGTAAAGTAAACATCTTCATTTATTAACAAGAAGTCTCCTAGATTGTTTAACCTCTACGCCCCATCCATTTATCAAGAATGAAAAATAGTTTGTCATAACGATCTACTTTAACTGTGAATATTTTTACCAATGAAGTACTAACATTAAAACGAGTTCCCTATCATTTGAAGGCTAATATCTTCGGTACCAGTTGTGTTATATGGTCTTGACCGTGTTAATTGGACGACAAGGTGACCTCAGAAGCTCTCTACATTCCAGAACCATATCGTGAGACTTATGACTGGCAAACGCCTCAGCGACCGTATTTGTATCAGTGAACAGCTCTACATTATCAGACTTAGACCAATTACATCAATTGTCAAGTTAAGAGTACTCAAATTATATGGTCATATAAAAAGATCAACTCATGGTATGAGTAGGTTATGCCTGGAAGGAAGGTTGGCTGGTAAGAGAAGCAGAGGCCGGCAGCCAAAACGATGGCTTGATAATGTCAACTTATGGACTGGACTTGATCTTTGCTCTTTAAACTCTGCTGCTGGTGATCGAACTTTGTGGAGAAAAATATCTCATGTTGATGCGCAGTCTGCAACTGGCGGAGTTTAGCGAAGAAGAGATAGATTTTTTACCAAACAGCCACTAGCAATATTTTTAGTATTTCAACATGGCTACGTCAGTGGCAATAGAAGGAGGTATGTGTCTCAAAAGTAAGAGAAGTAACGAAACATTATTTTTTAAAGACTAAAGCAGATTTAAAGCCTTACCGCCTCACTAGACAATATGACTGGCTATTAAACAAACAGACGAAGTTTGAAACGCAAACATTTATAGCTACAATGTTTTATAATGCTTTTGTATGACAGCTTTTGTTTTGGATTTAAAGTCCTTGTGGCTAATATAGAAATAATAAATATTTTGTTTTGCAATTATTTGGTGGCAGTATCGGTAGAGCGTCGGACGAAATGCTTTGCGGCATATAGTCATGTCTCTTTACGTTTTGAGTTCAAATTCCGCCGACGTTAATTTGCTTTTTATCCTTACAGGGCCGATAAAATAAAGTACAAGTAACTTACTGGAGTCGATTTAAGCGACTTTCCCCTCCCCCAAATTGTTGGCCTTGTGCCTAAATCAGAAACCAATATTTATATCACTGTTGAGGGCGGAGGTTTGGCAGTATCGTTAAAGCATCGGACGCCATGTTTCGTGGCAGAGAGTTACACCCCTTTACATTCCCAGTTCAAATCCCACTGATGTTATCTTTGCCATTCATCCTTACGGGATCCATAAATAAAGTACCAGTATGTATCTAATCGACTTTCCCCTCCCACAAATTGTTGGCCTTGTGCCTAATTCAGAAATCTTTATTTATATCACTGTTGCATTACCGTTGTCCTCGCTTCTTCCACATTCTTAGCAATTATATCAGTTATATATTTCCAAAAGTCCTTGGCTTGGCAAGTCTAACGGTGGGCATTGCCTGTTCGAAAAAACTTTACAGGTAAACACTAGTTCATCCTAAGTGTAGCCAGCCTCCTTGGCATTCGTAAGGTAATTAATTCATAACCTTCCTCTTCGTCGATTTCCTCAATTACTCCATGTAAGGCTTCTTTGGGAATGCTCGTTACCTGCTAGCATTGTGTCCCCCACTCAATCTTTACTGCCGTTTATATCTCTCTCCATTCTTCTTCAGGTAGTTAATGGGTCCAGAGATCTATGTTTCTGATCTTGTCTGAACATTTCCCTAATTTATAAAGTCGTTTATAAAGTCCTGCATCATTTTGTGAGTGGTCTTATTATAGCCATCGGATTCTGCTCATAAAATGTAGGTTTGCTTGAACTTTTCAGCTAAACAGTCTCAACTCTGTAGGCATGGTGACAATTCTGGAGTTCCAAATGATTTTGAGCTGCAAAAAGGCAGATATAAACATGTCGTTTCTTGTCCATATATCAGCTGCGGTGACACATTTTTGTCGATAAAGCTAGTCGGGAATATGAAGATTTCTACCTTCCGTTTGTCGTTTTGTTCGCTTTTAATGCTTCTACGATGGATATGTTTATCTTCAGAAGTTTTGTCTTTCCTTTCTGCTAATTTTATGAAGCCCCGATTGAAATAGGTTTCTTCTTACTATGCACAAAATAATAATTTTTTTTTAATTTTCACTGTACAACAAATAATATCTGTTTCTTTTGTTACTGTCGACAAAGCCAATTATTCTAAGAGATTTAATGCAGTTTATTGAACCAATTCTCGGTATGTAACAGATACTTACTAAATTCATTCACATAGAGAAAAAACTAACAAAACAAAGTCGAGAGGATTCAAAGTGTGGGATTCAAATTTAGAACTACGAGGAATGAAACTAATTATTTTAAGGAGTTAAATCAGTGTTCAGTAGTCATGGTTATATTAATCTTCTTTTGTAGAATTTGATCTTATATAACGCATCAAGCGAAATATTGTAATCGTAATCTAATTTAGCTCTCTACGCTAATTCTATCTAATACATACTATAGAAAATGGAGGCTATTCATCACTCATATCATATAACAAAATGTGAATATATTTTTATCACGTAACATGACGGTTTATAGGTTTTCTATAATTACGACTTGCCTTTCTTTTGAGAAAGCATTGTTGATCACATGTTCAGATTATGGCCAAACTGACTGATTTATAACAATAATGTTTACTTGTAAATGAGGTCAGTAGGAATTTTGCAGTATGTTTATCATTGGATTGGACAAACAATTCTATTTAATATATATGCAATTGAATAATTATTATTACGCATCTCAATTTTCATTTGTAACATGAAACAATGTTAATGAATGGCAGGTCAAATAATTAGTCGTTCACCTTCAGCAGTGCCTCCTATTTTAAGCAGCCATTATTTAGAAATTGGCAGTATCGGTAGAGGGTCGGACGCCATGCTTTCCAGCATAGTTACGTCTCTTTACGATCTGAGTTCAAATCCCGCCGAGGTTGACTTTGCCTTTCATCCTTGCGGGGTCGATAAAATAAAGTACCAGTAATGCACTGGGTAATTGCTGGCCTTGTGCCAAAGGTAGAAACAATTATTTAGTTCTAAATAAGCTCCATTTAAAAATGCAAATAATTCCTAAACGCTGGGCAGCTTTTAAGGTTTCGAGATATTAGAGAGAGAATTCTTTCATTTGAAAAGACGCTGGTTTATTTGTATATAATATTCCCATATGATCCGAGACCTTGAATCGCAATATTTAAGGAACACTTAATGAAACACCTGTGGAAGAATGACCCTGAAGTTCAATTCTTTCATATCATTTCAGCCAATTAAATTTAAATGTTGTCATGACTAACAGGTTGGAAGCCGATGTCTTTATAGAGTCGGAGAAAGAGAGAAAGAAACCACGGCTTCTGCTTATCCACAAGACCGGAGATCGGTGGAAGGCTTGTAACAGAGTAGAATCCAAGGACAGGTTATGTAAAACCAGTCCCTCCCCAACAAAAATAGGTAGGATTAACTGATGAGCTCTCGCACAGTTTTGGTGTGATTCCGTCTGGCGCGACAATCATTCTAATATTTCAGTTGTTTAATTTTTATATTCCACAAGAATTTAGTTCTTAACTTCTCGTAAGTCAGAAAATAGACGAAAATAAAAGACAGACGAAAATAAAATTTAAAAGAAGAGAGATAAAGAAAAGGTGCTATCCAAGAAAATTGCAAACTGATGAGTTATTTAGTGGCTTACAATGCCTAGGTCGAATGTTCTCACATGATAATAGACTATCTGGGGCCTGATATAGTTGATACTGACAAATGTATTATGACCTATCGTTAGATAGAATTGATTTACGTATTTTTCTACTGGCTTCGGCTGTACATATACCTATCTTGAAACTATTTAGGTCATCTTGTCTGATATTAATATAGATATACTATCATCGGATGAGGTGTATGCTGGGCTGCAAAGAGAGGAATAGCTACAGGGACTTATCGGTTTGGAGGGGGCTTTGCGAAAAATCATTTAACAATCTAATGGGGATCTAGCTACATATGATGCTAGATTTAGTGAAGCTGTTGAGCTTACCACGGAGATCGGGGGAAGAGGGAAGGGTGATAGGAAGGAGAGAGAGAGGGAGAGAGGGAGAGAGGGAGAGAATAGGGGAGAGATAGAGAGAGAAGAGAGAGGTCAAGGTATATATTATGTTGAGAATGAGCCCATATGGAAACGGAATAAGAAGAAAAGAAAGAAACTAATGTTACGTACGGGTTCTTTTGTCAGAGAAGAAATACTTTTACATTGTTTTTCAAATTTCTCTACTCAAGAAAATCACATCAACCAAACGTTGGTCTGTATCTCATCTCACGTCATAATAAGCCAATGAGAGCCTCTGAGTATTTATTTGACCTGCTAGAAATATAGCCAAATCTCCCTAAAATCACGTCTTACGTGATGGGGTCCAAGATACAACGCCTGAAAAACTAAAACAAGGCAATACAACCCATCTACCCGAAAAGAAAAAGCCAGAGGGAATCGTAACCCCTGTTATGATAGGTCTCCAGTAGCAACAACAACAACAAAACATATTTTGGTAAGATTTGAAATTTCAAATTTAGTGGACTATCTCTCTATTTATTCAATGTAGCTAGGTAGCATGCACATTTAGGGAAATGTCGTTTATGGACTTATTTCCAACGACAAATTTTCTTTATTCATATAGAGACTGCAGAATGGTGCACACGCAACAAATATAAGGCATAATTATCTATAATATATAGGCGGCAAGTTGGCAGATTTGCTAGGACGTCGTATAGAATGCTTTGCATATTCATTACGGTTCTCTGAATTCTAATCCTATCGAGGTCAACTTTTCCTTTCATCCATTCGAGGTCAACAAAAAAGTACCAGTCTAGTACTGAGGTCGATTCTTCCTCTATATCTCTTTCCCACACCCGTTCTCTCACTCTCTATCCTTCTCTGGAAGAAATCTGCTGTACCCAGGCCTCGATAGGATTGAGCTTCTCTAGGTTTTAAAATGCTGCCCTAGAAAGGCCGTATCTTAATAAGGCGCCCCTGCCACACCCTCAGATGTTACGTGACCATGCATGTATCTATACTAATAATATAATGGCTTCTTATATAGGCACAAAGCCATCAATTTTGGGGGAAGGGAAAGTAGATTAAATCGACCCCAGTGCGTGATTGGTACTTTATTTTATCGACCCCGTATGGATGAAAGGCAAAGTTAACCTCGGCAGGAATTGAACTCAGACTGTAAAGGACCGTAACCCTATGCTGCAAAGTATGGCGTCCGGCCCTCTACTGATACTGCCAATTCACCGCCCTTATCTATATTAATAATATAATCCAATGTGATTAAGAATAAAGACATATGTGAACCTATACTATATGTATACATCTAGATTCGCTGTCATCGCAGCTACTTTAGCAACGACAGATACATATTAATGTCTTTACATATAGTCAGTGGCGGCGAATTGGCAATCTCTAGAACGTTGGATAGAATGTTTTACTTACTCGCTCCAGTTCTCTGCGCTCTGAGTTCAAATCCTGCCGTGGTCATCTGTGCCTTCCATCCTTTTGGGGTCGATAAAAAGGTACCAGTGCAGTATTGGGTCGATTCCTCCGCGATATTTATTTCTCACTTCCTCCCAATCACTTTCCCTCTTCCCTGGAAGAAATCGGCTGTGTTCTCACCTGGAATGGGGATGGGCTCCGCCAGATTTAAAATGCCCAAGACACACCGTATGTCAGGACAGTGCCCCTATGACTCCACCAAAAATTAAGGGCCCACTACCTTACCTACCTACCTTATTATATATGCGCCTTTATTTTGAATCACAAAATAATGGTAATGTCCCTTGAACTGTCTTACCCGGCAAAATATGTTAGTATATGTGTGCGACCCACGGCATATGGCCACGTAAGTATATTTTGAATAGAGCTTAAATTAGTTAGAAGCCATTTGTTTCATATATGCTGTCGAAAATGATAACAGAAAGTAATATCGGTTCTTAATGTTATTAGATAAATAAAACTGAATAAGGTAAATCTAAATTAATCATCCTCATATATTTCGTTGAAAATTCCGCTCTTCAGGATTTGTGTGTATTATAAAACATAAGTTTATTCATCCATACTTCGACTCAATCATTACAGCCAGAGCCCGTTATTATTGGTGTGAAAGTATACGTACAAATACGCTTGATAAAAGTATGGCTGATCTTCGACTCTTACAGAAAATAACGTAGCTCCCTAATTCATACAGTATAGATGAACGCCACACCTGAGACAATTAAAATCTGTAGGATCTTAATATTCAAATAGTAAATGGTTGTGCAATGTATGACTAATACACGACATACATCAATTTTATATTTTAAAAAATATTTTCTTTACAATCTTGTCATGGAGCAGGTGGCCGATCAAAATATAATCAGAACATGAATACATATGCATGCGTACATACCCACATACATACATGCATACATACATACATAAATTCATGCACATATGCATTCAAACATACATACATAAATAGATAAACACATGCACATATGCATACATACAAACATACATACATACATACATACATACATACATACATGATGGCTGCCCCCTCGTTATCGAGTATGACCATTGCACGATATAACATTATTAATAATTATCAATTAATGCTATCGTGCAATGCCTGCGCGTGAAGATTTTTTTTTTTTAAGTGAGAAAAGACTGTGCACTGAGCCAATCCCACTCTCTGAGCGACAGTAGCTATAACCGGAAAAGAAGAAAAGATCAACATCATCGGTAACTACTGAGCCGCAGGTTTTATATCAGAGTTATCCCAGTTTCCTGAGTTGCTTTCTCCCAGAAGAATGCCCTGACAAAAGCTAGGGGTCCTTCACTCCCAGTGGTTTAACCGCGTGATCAGGTATCTAGCCCAATTATTTCTATGTCCCCGCGCATATACATGCATATACATACACATATATACATGTACATACATATGTACATGTGTATATACACATTTACACATTTTTGGATGGCTGTTGACTCTTATGAGTTCTTCTGCCCTTTGTCAGGTTTTGTTTTTTGTCCTGCAGGGTGTCTAAAATCACCCTCCTCGCCAAGTAATCTTGGTGGGGTTGCCGGTTTAGTCGCCGACGACCCGACCAATGCGACAAGTTGTACTGGGTTACATGTTACCAGTAGCACTTAAGAGTGACCCGACATAACATACATACATAACGACATGCACATATGCATACATACATACATACATACATACATACATACATACATACATACATACATGCATACATGCATACATACATACATACATACATACATACATACATACATACATACATACATACATACATACATACATACATACATACATACATGGTGGCTGCAAACTCTGCTAAGAGTATTGCAATCGCTTGTCAGATTATAGAGTTTGGTTCGTTTTTAGGCTACGGCCAGCCACACGAACCTGTAACAGATCCTGAACAAGCAATGTCTGTGCTTTGAACGGTTTTTAAGTGGGGAAAAGCCTTGCACTCGACCAATCCCACTCTCTGAGCATCGAAAACACTACCCGAAAAGGAGAACTGGTCAACATCATCGGATGCTTCCGAACCCGCAGGTTTCTTTTTTCAGAGTTTCCTGCATACATACATACATACATACATACATACATACATACATACATACATACATACATACATACATACATACATGATACATTTACACTCATACATTAACACCCATACATTAATACTCATACATATATCCATACATTGAAGCATACATACATTAGAATCCGGTTAATAGATACGCATTGGGACAATAACGCTATGATCCAATTAAGCGGTTGCTTCGTTTTAAGTAAACGGGTTAAAAAGGCTCCAAGCAATACACAAACTACTTTATTTCATGCTCACAGAGCAACAAAAAATACTTAAAGGAATTATGGTACTCATGGGAGGAATGAAACTTTTGTGTTGAAAGCAATTTCAACTCAATGCATATATTTCTCAGGCACGCATGTATATATTCTTTTATTTGTAAATAACTCTGATGGAATTTATCGACTGTACTCTATTGTAATCCTTTGATTGACTGTAACTGAACGAAACCAGCACAGTTATTTAGTGCAGATAAAGTTATTTCGTGCTTGATTTACTTTCCTGATAATAATAACGTATTTCAGCAATGAACTTCATAGAATTCTGTTTAAGTGAATTGATTTAATTCATTTTTGTTTTCTGATTTTTCTTGCTTGTTTCACTTCAGTTTCTTCAACAATTCTATCTTTGCAATTTTTATTTATGAAGTAGTGTAGTGACGAAGGCTACTATCATTGCAGAAAAAAATAATCCTCATTATTTTCTAAATTGACTTCATTTTTCACTATTGGTGGTAGCTAACACCTCAAAACGTTAAACTTAAAACTGCTGTGAATATAGCAATTCTGAAGAGTATTTCCTTATTTCTTGCCAGTTAGAAAACCATACTATCTGTAATGGTTAACGCCTGTGCTAACTCTTTTGACTGTTGAACTAGCAGAAACGGTAGAGTACAAAAGGTAAATACTGTGCACTATTAACTTATGCGGTGAATTGGCAGTATCGGTAGGGAGTCGGACGCCATGCTTTCCAGCGTAGTTACGTCCCTTTACGGTCTGTGTTCAAATCCCGTCGAGGTTAACTTTGCCTTTCATCCTTACGGGGTCGATACAATAAAGTACCAGTAATACACTGGGATAATTGCTGGCCTTGTGCCAAAAGTAGAAACAATTATTATTAGTATCGGTTGTATTAGTATCGGACACCATGCTTCACGGCAAAGAGTTACGGCCCTTTACGTTCTGAGTTCAAATCCCTCCGAGGTTAGCTTTGCCTTTCATCTTTACTGTGTTGATAAAATAAAGCACCAGTAAAGGACAGGAATCGATTTAATCGTCTTTACTCTCCCTCAAAATTGCTGGTCTTGTGCTTATAGAAGAAACAATTATTATGGCAAGTTGCTATGAAACCTTTCTTAATATAACAAATGAAACTCCAGTGTAAAATATGTTAAGAATATGCTGACTTGAGTAATACAACAATGTAAGAGGTTCTTTGATAACTGTACTGGATGCAAATTTATCCGACTAAATCATTTCCTTTCCATTCGATTTTTTGTTATGGTAAGAGCATATAGAGGATTCTCTGATTGTATTAATTCAGCTATCTAGTTGTTCCGTTCCTTTTGTGGTTACTGTGTATGCGAGCTGTTTAGTTATCGAACTTAAAATTGCTAGGGGTGGTTGCAATAATGTTGATAGCTATTCACTCCAGTATTTCCTTAGGGATGGTGTTGGTAATGCAAATATCGTTTATGTAAACGAAAACAAAATCTTTTATACGGATCAATTAAACGAAAACACACAGCTCTGCTATGGCAGTCTTCTGTACATCATCACGATGAACTGGGATTGATTGATGATCAAGTAAACATCGATTTCAGAAGATATTGCGTTTTCCATTTAATAGGGCTGTAAACTCTTGTTTATCTGGCACCGGGTTTCTGTCAGGCATAGGGATGATGTTTAAGACATGGCAGTCGCCACATATCCTGGCCTCTTTCTAAATACTATGAGTAGATAACCAGTTTTGAAGAGTGAATATAACCTCTTTTTAACAAGTGGTCAAATTCTCGTTTACACACACACACACACACACACACACATATATATATTTATTAAAATAACAGATTAAAGTTTAAGCAAAGAATCGCTGCTTTCACCCTTAACGGGATCTTCTGAAACTAACAAAGTCAATCTGTGAACGCAGAAGTGAATATTTTAAAAAGCGTTGCAACCGGAGGAAGACAGGAAGACGATACTTTGGTTCGTGGAAACGTTCCCTATATATATATATGTATATATATATATATATGTAAGTAGTAACACAACAGTTAGTTTAGCATACCGAGAACAAATGTTTCACCTTATGCGGATCTTCAGCTCGGTTCCTATGTAAAAATTATGTTAGAAGATTTTAATTTAAATAGAGGCCCCTTAAAATGTTTTGGGTGGGATGGTAGCAAAATGATTAAAATAGTAGTCAATTTGAGCTCTTGACCTATCCCTCTGATTCAGACCGAGCTAAAGAGCCGCATAAGGTGAAACATTTGTTCTCGGTTTGGAGAACTAACTGTTGTGGAACTACTTCTACCAAACTCGTTCCATGGACTGAGTGCTCTACTACTACGGATATAACTCTCCAGTGTTCTACTATTATATATATATATATATATATATATATATGTATATATATATATATATATATATATATATATATATATATATATATATAGGAACGAGTAGGACCCCGACGTAGGACCTACTCGTTCCTATTACCCACTCTACTACCCTAAGTATTGAGTACTTTGGTGCGTTATGGTCCATCTGGTTCCTTACCACATTTCCTTCGTTATATATATATATATATATATATATGTAAAGTTATATTTAAAATTGTTGGGTTACAACTAGTAAATATTTATAACTGATATAAAAGCACTCGACAAATATTTGGAGTATATTTACAATATTAAATAAATGGAAAACTATATTTATAAAACCATATTTATTTCATTATATATATTTCGGGGATATCATATTAACAATATGCTATGCCTTCATCAGACAAAATACAATATAAACAGTTTTATAGATAAATATATTCGACATACCGTAATAAACATCAACTTCATTTGAAGAGGTTTACGCTAGCAGTAATATATATATAATATAAAACGAAAAATCAGTGATGCATCTGAACTCAATTTATTGTGTGTTACAATTGTTTCGCAGGCGGACAGCTCGAGACACGATCATTGTGTGGATCTGTCTGATTCTGGATCCGCAGGTTCGACGGACACGTCTAATGATAGTTGTTTTTTTCTTCGTAACTGAAAGCCTGTGAGATGGCAAAATGTTGCCATTGAAATCCGCGTCCTATTAATTATGAATTGTTTGTAGTGTAATTTGATTATATATATATTTATATATATATGTGTGTGTGTGTGTGTGTGTGTGTGTGTGTGTGTGTGTGTGTGTGTGTGTGTGTAATAATTCTTATCGCTTCAATGCTTTCTGTATCTGATATGTTGACAATTTCCTCCATTCCACTCCAACCAACATTAGAAACAAAACCTCCATCTCTTTCCAAGAATTTGGCAGCAGCCATCATGATTTCATCATTATCTTGGAAGCGTTATCGTTAACATCATTACCATCGCAACCATTCCAATCTCCCCTTCCGTTCTTCTTCTTCTTCTTCTTCTTCTTCTTCTTCTTCTTCTTCTTCTTCTTCTTCTTCTTCTTCTTCTTCTTCTTCTTCTTCTCCACCTCGTCATCATCATCATTAACATTAACATCTTTAGCTAGCATCGAATCCATCATGGCTGCCAACCAACAACTAATTAATGTTACCACACAGACACCACCAATAGCAGCAGCAAACCTGGCATCCCATCACCACCATGGCCTCTCCACTACTCCATTTTTCTCCTCCCCAGTTCCATCACCACTAACATCATTCACATGAACACTAAGAACATTTAGAACAACCATATCACTATCACAAGGGCGAGAAGGACGACCAACACTCGCATCTCTACCAAGATTATCCTAATCATAATCATTATCATTTAGTCTTAACTTCAATATGGCTGCCAACAATTGTAACCCTATCACTATCAAGAAACAAACGCCTCTAAACTGTCTTCACCATGCCTCCTCTACCACCAGCACTACCTACAACACTACCACCTTTCTTATATCTATCACCTGCACAGTTAATATCTTTACCATCATCAGCAGAACCTTTCATCTCTTCGTTATCAGCTCCAAATAACATTAAACTCATCTCCATCTCGAAACTCAACATCATCACTGAATATAAAAATGACAACAGTAACACCTACTGATTCAGGCACGAGGCCAACAATTTTGGAGGAGAGGAAAGTTGATTAAATCGCCCCAAGTGCGTGATTGGTACTTTATTTTGTCGATCCTGTTGGGATGAAAGGAAAAGAAAATCTCGGCAGGATTTGAACGTAGAACGTAAAGGGACGTAACTACGTGCTGCAAAGCATGTTTACCGACGCTCTACCGATACTGCCAATCCACAACCCAACTACTATGAGATAATGATAGAGCTTCTATGTAGTAACTCGACTTGCTAGAATAGTAGCCAGGTTTCCCTCAAATAATTGTTTCTACTTTTGGCACAAGGCCAGCAATTATCCAGTACATTACTGGTACTTTATTTTATCGACCCCGTAAGGATGAAAGGCAAAGTTAACCTCGGCGGGATTTGAACTCAGAATGATAAGGGCCGTAACTCTATGCGTCAAAGCATGGCGTCCGACTCTCTACCGATACTGCCAATCCACCGCCCATGTTTCCCTCAAATAATACCGCATAGACATTTATAAAGTGGCATAGACAATTTGGCATCATTGTCTCAAGATCCCAAATTGTCTATACCACATTGTATATTTCGGTCACAAACTATAATCAAACAACAATGGAATGGTTGCTGTGCAGTATCGCATCGCTCTAGGTTGGGCAGCTTTCAACAAGAGCAAGGAAGTAATAACATCAAAACGAGTTTCCTATCATCTGAGGGCTAATATCTTCGATACTTTCATCCTGCCAGTTGTGTTATATAGTCTTGACTGTGTTAATTGGACGACAAGGTCACTGCAGAAGCTCTCTACATTCCAGAACCACATCATGAGACTTATGACTGGCAAGTGGCTCAGCGACCATATCAGTATCAGTGAGCTGCTCAACATTACCAAACTTAGACCAATTACATCAATTGTCAAGTCAAGAGTACTCAAACTATACTGTCATATAAAAAGATCAACTCATGGTGTGAGTAGGTTATGCCTGGAAGGACGGTTGGCTGGTAAGAGAAGCAGAGGCCGGCAGCCAAAACGATGGCTTGATAATGTCAACTTATGGACTGGACTTGATCTTTGCTCTTTAAACACAGCTGTTGGTGATCGAACTTTGTGGAGAAAAATATCTCATGCTGATGCGCAGTCTGCAACTGGCAGAGTTTAGCGACAAAAGAAGAAAGAAGATAGACAATTTAAATACAGGTTGACCACAAAAACACCCCGAGCTTGATTATTTCATTGATCTTTACCGAGCAACAGAAGTGGCACACATCGAGTGTCTATGATATCAACTAATACCACATGAAACTTTATTAGTTTATGCAACCGTTGCCACCAATATTGTAAGAATATTTAAGTTTTCATATTATAAGTATTTGAAATCAAGGAGTGTTTTGTGGTCATCCTGTACTTTAAAAATGGCTGGATATTCACAGCTGGAAGGCCTTTGAATTAGGGCCGGCTTACCCACCAAGGCTCATGAGGCTAAACAGCAACATATATATATACGTCATCACCAACATTTTAATATGACCACTAACATCATGTTTTTTCTGGAAATGCCTTACCAATGTCTCTACTAGAAAGCAATCTTCAACATTGTCGACTACACCACCATTAATACCAAATGTTATAACGACATCATCAGCAGCTGTTGCAGCATCACCCTCAATTCATTTTCATCACCAAAGCGTCATCATCATCATTGCCAATACGACCACCACTACAAATACAAGTATACCTATAATCACTAACATCTCCACTATTAGGCAATACTATTATTTCAACCACCACTACCACCACCACCACCACCACCACCACCACCACCACCACCACCACCACCACCACCACCACCACCACGATTACTACAATCACCACTATCAGATAATTGTTTCTACTTTTTGGCACAAGGCCAGCAATTATCCCAGTGTATTACAGGTACTTTATTTTATCGACCCCGTAAGGATGAAAGGCAAAGTTAACCTCGGCGGGATTTGAATTCAGTCCGTAAAGGGACGTAACTGTGCTGCAAAGCATGGCGTCCGACCCTCTACCGATACTGCCAACCCACCGCCCTATCAGATAATAATATCTAATTTAGGCACAAGGCCAACATTTTCTGAGGGGGGGGGGGGAATCGATTAAATCGAGCCCAGTATTTGACTGGTAAAGGGTCATAATTAAATGCTACAAAGCATTTTGTCCAAGCCTTTAACGTTTCTACTTATCCACCACCCTGCCACTAGCAGATAATAGCATC
>OZ024745.1:126329306-126334306 GCA_964016885.1 Eledone cirrhosa
CTGTCTGTCTATCTGTCTGTCTGTCTGTGTATCTATCTATCTATCTGTTTACCTAATTACCTCTCTACCTCCCTCCCTAACTATCTATTCGTCTGTCCGTTTATATTGCTAATCATCTATTTATCTATTCATCCACCCATCCTTATGTCTATCTATTCATCTCTCCATCCATCTATCTACCTTTACACACACACACACGCACACACACACACACACACACACACACACACACACACACACACACACACACACACACACACACACACACACGTATAACTGGAGATACATGGCTCAAGTGTCGAGGCGTATACATGTTATTAAAAGTCAATCTAATGATGCTTTTGTTTGGCTTGTCTTGAGGTGGATTACGTGGTCAGGGCAGCATGGAGTGACGTAATGTGATGTGTCAATTTTCTGTTGTTAATTAGTTAAGTCACTGAATATTTAAAATGAAAGTAATTGGCTAGAAATTATAGGTAGAAAGAGAAAAGGAAGCAAGGTGACTGTAACATATACTCACTAAAACGCATGCATACATAGGTACACATTCACACATCTACACAAACGAACTTATACATAAACACACCTATACAATGACATACACGAAAGCAAATACACACGCTTAAACCATGCATATATACGGGTTCATATATACATGCTTAAACCACACACATATACGGGCTCAATTATACAGGCTTAAACCACCCACATATACAGATTCAATTATACACGCTTAAACCACCCACAAATACGGGTTCAATTATACAGGCTTAAACCACACACATATAAAGGTTCAATTATACACGCTTAAAGCACCCACATATACGGGTTCAATTATACAGGCTTAAACCACCCACATATACAGATTCAATTCTACACGCTTAAACCACCCACAAATACGGGTTCAATTATACAGCCTTAAACCACCCACATATACAGGTTCAATTATACACGCTTAAACCACCCACATATACGGGTTCAATTATACAGGCTTAAACCACCCATATATACGGGTTCAATTATACAGGATTAAAACACCCATATATGCGGGTTCAATTATACAGGATTAAAACACCCACATATACGGGTTCAATTATACAGACTTAAACCACATACATATACAGGTTCAATTCTACAGGCTTAAACCACCCACATATACCGGTTCAATTATACAGACTTAAACCACATACATATACAGGTTCAATTCTACAGGCTTAAACCACACACATATACGGGTTCAATTATACAGGCTTAAACCACCCCCATATATGGGTTCAATTATACACGCTTAAACCACACAAATATACGTGTTCAATTATACACGATTAAGCCACACACATAAACCTAAATCACCCACATATACGGTTTCAATTATACAGGCTTAAACCACCACACACATAAAATTGTTCAAATATACACGCTTAAACCGCCCACATACAAGCATACACTATAGCTGAAGCCTGTTTATTAACTCAATAGAGATTATATAGATTTGCTTGAAGGTTTTAATAATGAAATCTTGCAAGTATTACATTCAGTTTGATGGACCGAAATTGAAAATTCAGCTTGCCTTTGTTTGGTTTTAGATGGTATATTCTATGGTTGATAAATTGAATAGAACATGTTTGTAGGTAATTCGAAATAATATTCAGCTTTAAGAATTTAATTATACATTTATGTTGAAAATAGGCAGCCATACTTAGTAAAAGTACAAATCATATATGGTTTCTTATATAGGCACAAGGCCAGCACTTTTGGAGGAAGGGAAAGTCGATTAAATCGACCCCAGTGCATAACTGGTACTTTATTAGTACAAATAATATATGTAACACAGGTTCTGCTGCACGTCGTGCTGAGGGGGGCCAAACTCCTCAAATACCTGTCGCTCTCCGACAGGTTTGCGGTCGTTCCCCTGGGAGTGGAAACTTCTGGTGTCCTCGGCCCCAGAGCTACCTCCTTACTCACCACCACAGGCGCTGAGCTGGCCAGCCGCAGGTGTGAGCCCCGCGAGTTGGAGTGGCCTTTCCAGCGCGTCTACCTTGCCGTCCTCCGAGGAAACGCCTTCTCCATTCTGTCCGCCGGGGCTGTGGGTGGGCCCCATCGCGTACCAATACATTAGTTAAATACCATTCTTTCATCGTTACAACTTATATCCACATTAATGATGTACACATATATGTACACACAAATATGTACACACATATATGTACACACAAATATGTACACACAAATATGTACACACAAATATGTACACACAAATATGTACACACAAATATGTACCTCAAATATGTACACACATATATGTACACACAAATATGTACACACATATATGTACACACATATATGTACACACAAATATGTACACACATATATGTACACACATATATGTACACACATATATGTACACACATATATGTACACACAAATATGTACACACAAATATGTACACACAAATATGTACACACAAATATGTACACACAAATATGTACACACATATATGTACACACAAATATGTACACACATATATGTACACACATATATGTACACACAAATATGTACACACATATATGTACACACATATCTATCTATATACGTACATCAATATACCTACATACCAACACATACACATACACACGCGTGTGTGTGTGTATGTGTATGTGTGTGTGTGTGCGTGTGTGTGTGTCTGTGTCTCTGTGTGTCTGTGTGTGTGTGTGTGTCTGTATCTATGTGTGTCTATGTCTCTCTGTGTGTGTCTGTGTCTCTCTGTCTGCGTGTGTATCTGTGTGTGTGTGTGTGTGTGTCTGTGTCTGTGTCTGTGTGTGTGTGGTGTGTGTGTGTCTGTGTCTGTGTCTGTGTGTGTGTGTGTGTGTGTGTGTGTGTGTGTGTGTGTGTGTGTGTGTGTGTGTGTGTGTGTAGCGAAATCATCACTGGGTTATATTTTCTTTGTTTACGAATATGTCCCAAAACCTGGAAAGATGAATTATAAAGTTAACCTTGGCCAGATTTGAATTTGAAAGTTAAAGGTAGGAAAATAAAAGCAGGGGTTTCTGCTAATCCCCGGCTACTTTCTACCAGTAGGAGTAAAATAATGTCGTTTTCTTTTCTCTTCGCATAAATTTCAATATGGACGAATGGAAACTATGAGATAGTGTTGGTTACTGTGTAATATCACAACATTGATTGTATGTATGGACACGTATATCCTGGTAGAATAGTAAAGGTCACATAATAGTCACATAAGGCTTTTCTAGGGCATTTTAAACCTGGTACACCTCGTCTTGTACCCAGGTCTGGACACAGCCAATTCCTTCCAGAGAAGAAGAAGAAGAAGAAGAAGAAGAAGAAGAAGAATCGACCTTAGTGATTGATTGGTACTATGCTTCGATACTATGGGTATGTGGTTAGAATATCCCAGGAAAGAATCGCTGGGCAGATTTTACGGGTAAAACCAACCGGCATAGGACCCAAAGGATGGACCCTCAGCAAGATGGTTGGGTAACATCCATGAGCTTACAGGGACTCGCTGCAAGGAATATTTAACGACTCTGACCCCCACGACCATCCCAAGAAGAAGAGGAAGAGTGTGTGTGATAGAGAAGAAAATTGACTCTGGTGATGGACTGGTGCTTCATTTATCGTCACCGCAAGGATGAAACACAAAATTGACCTCGGCGTTATTTGAACTCAGCGCAGAAAGCTGAAATCGATACCGCAACATGTCTAACCAGCATTCTGACGAATCGAACCGTTAGCCGTCTTAGTATAATCGATACCGCAACATGTCTAACCAGCATTCTCACGAATCGAACTGTTAGCCATCTTAGTATAATCGATACCGCAACATGTCTAACCAGCATTCTCACGAATCGAACCGTTAGCCGTCTTAGTATAATCGATACCGCAACATGTCTAACCAGCATTCTCACGAATCGAACCGTTAGCCGTCTTAGTATAATCGATACCGCAACATGTCTAACCAGCATTCTCACGAATCGAACCGTTAGCCGTCTTAGTATAATCGATACCGCGCAACATGTCTAACCAGCATTCTCACGAATCGAACCGTTAGCCGTCTTAGTATAATCGATACCGCAACATGTCTAACCAGCATTCTCACGAATCAAACCGTTAGCCGTCTTAGTATAATCGATACCGCAACATGTCTAACCAGCATTCTCACGAATCGAACCGTTAGCCGTCTTAGTATAATCGATACCGCAACATGTCTAACCAGCATTCTGACGAATCGAACCGTTAGCCGTCTTAGTATAATCGATACCGCAACATGTCTAACCAGCATTCTCACGAATCGAACCATTAGCCGTCTTAGTATAATCGATACCGCAACATGTCTAACCAGCATTCTCACGAATCGAACTGTTAGCCGTCTTAGTATAATCGATTAAAATGTAGAAGAAATACGTGGGTTTTTTTTCCCAGTGTTTACAAACACTTGTTTAAACTTTCATGTGTTTTAGTGGATGCAATGGCATGAGTGTATGTGTGTGTATGTGTGTATGTGTGTATGTGGGTGTATGTGTGTGTATGTGTGTGTATGTGTATGTATGTGTATGTGTGGGTATGTGTGTGAATGTATGTGTATGTATGTGTGTGTATGTGTGTGTATGTATGTGTGTGTGTGTGTATGTGTGTGTATGTGTATATGTGTGTATATGTATGTGTATGTATGTGTGTATGTGTGTATGTGTGGGTATGTGTGTGTATGTGTATATGTGTGTGTATGTGTGTGTATGTATGTGTATATGTGTGGGTATGTGTGTGTATGTGTATATGTGTGGGTATGCGTGTGTATGTATGTGCGTGTATATGTATGTGTATGTATGTGTATGTGTGTGTATGTGTGCGTATGTGTGCATGCATCTAAGTGAGTTTAAGTATGTGAAAGAAGGCGATGATAGCCAAGCTTTAGATACTAGTAATACTATAATTAGATGGTTGCACTTTTAGTTTCCAGAGACACACCAGATACTGCTTCACTT
>OZ024745.1:126336806-126376806 GCA_964016885.1 Eledone cirrhosa
TAAGTATACATTACACCATTCATTGTCTCTCTGGTGCCATTAGCAATGCATATGACAAAGTTCTCCATTGTAACCTGTTAGCACGTACGTGTAACTGATTGTCATGTTTTTGATTGAATAGTCTCACTTTCTTGACAGTATCTTCTAATTAATTTCTTCCAAACCGTTATTTAAATAACATTAGGAAGTTGTAAAGTAATAATGGACTTTTGACTTTTATATTTGAATATGTAAAAACACTGCAAACGTGAAGGGTCAACTCTTAAGGAAAATCTGTTGCGATTTGAAATATTCAATGAATCTGTAAGCCCCATTACTCATATGTTTATAGAAAACTGTAGAAGATTTCCTTATTTATGTTGTGAATGTAGAGTAGTGCAATGGTACCCATTGCAGAATGAGCCTATGGAGTGAACAGTTCACCGCGTATCTTTGATAATGATTATCTCTTGAAATTTAGAAATTTAGAAATGTCACAACCCAGAAAGTCTAACAAAATATGCATTTGAAACGTTTAATGAAAACCTATTTCTACTTGGCCAGAAATAACAGAAATAATTGCTAATGGCTATTGAGAAATTGAATATTAAAATAAGTCACTTCTCTTGATTTCCTTTCCTATAATACACATTAATTGTATATGTATCCTTTCATAAACATTATTTTCGTATGGGTCGATAAACTAAAGTACCAGTAATGCACTGGGATAATTGCTGGCCTTGTACCAAAAGTAGAAACCATTATTTTCGTATAGTTATTCTTCCGGTCCAGTGGAGCGTGACATCATTGGGATAATCATTCTTTTAGTCAACAATTAAAGTAAATTCAAAATTTATAACATCTTTTACAAGTTTTAGTCATTACTTCGGCTATACTGGGGCCCCACCGTACAGAGATTTAGTCGATTGCCCCAGTACCTATTTTTCAAGTTACTTATTTTATCGATCTCTTGTTATAGAACCGCTAAGTTACAGGACATAAACACAGACACAACCGAAAAACAAACACATGCCTGCATACATAAACACAACAGGGTTCTACTCTTTCCGTACCCAAGTTTACTCACAAGGCGTTGCTCAGCTTGAGGCTATATTAGTAGGTATTTCTACAAGGTCTCACTCTGTGATATAGAATCTGAAACCACGTGGTTATGGAACGGACTCCTTAACAATACAGCCTTGCCTGTAAAGAAAACATGTTTAAAGAATACGAATAAAATAATTTCCACATCAAATAGATTGGGTCGTCAAGTATGACATTTGTAGAAATTTGTAGAAGAAAAACAAATTTCTACAAATGTCATACTTGACCCAATACATTGACATAATGTATGATTTGGTTATAGCAAAGACATATTCATATGAAGTCCTTATTATATATACCAGATATCTAGGTTAGGGGTAATTACTGATAGTAACATCACTTGTATAATTATTTCTAACAGAACACTCGGCGTTGCCCGGACTGAGAACTAATTATAATTGGACCAGAATTTATAAATAGACCAGAGAGTATATCTGTGCCGCAGATATATGCTCGATCTGAATATCATATTAAAAGGTGATAGAGCGACGGATAAAATGCCATGGCAATATTTGTTCTGGTTCTTTACGTTCTGAGTTCGAATCCCGCCGTGCACAAATTTGCCTGTCATCCTTCCGGGTTCAATAACAGACCTGTCAATTATCCCCGTCGGACGCGGAGATCTCCCATCCACTTTGGGGTGAGCGAGAGATGTCTTTTCTTGTGAAAATGGGTATAGATTTCATTATGTAAAATCTCCCCATTTTGCCTCATTTCTCTCCCGTTTTGGGGCACTTTTTTTCATGGTAATCCCCGTTTGGGCTTTTAGAGGTTGGGAGGCCTGCATCTGTTCAAACCAAGGAAATTATATTTCCATTGGCCTTTCCATCTCCTACCAGTTGAAGGTAGGATTTAAATTCAGAACGAATAAAACTGAATCAGATCGTGCAAAGCATCCTCTGCGACCTTTTAACAATTCCGCCAATCTCCACTCTTTTTCATGGCACTCGCCGTTTGGGTTTTTAGTGGTTGGCAGGTCTATAATAATATAAAATACAAGTCAATTACTGGAGTCGAGTTAATTAACTTTGTCCATTACCAAATTTGCTAGCCTAGTGGTTAAATTAGTAATCAATATGAATAGCATATTAATAGTTCTGTAGGTCATTAAAATGATCTATCTACCAGTAAGATAATCTAAGTGAGCGAACGTCATATGTCTAATTCAAGCATATTGAATAAGAACATATGACAAATTATAGATTGTAATTCGCTTGAAAGTAAACTGAACAAAATATAACGTTTATACTTTGTGTTGATCAATCAGGGAGGGAAGGGCAATGTCCACGGCCCTTTCAAGGCCTCCGAAACAAATGAGTGCGAAGCATAGCAGTATCATACAGCTGGAGGCCTGGCTTGAATGCTTACATGCTCACATTATTCTTGGTATTCGAGGGCGGTGGATTGGCAGTATCGGTAGAGGGTCTGATGCCATGCTTTTCAGCAAAGAGTTACGGCCCTTTATGGTGATACTTATAATAATAGTTGAATATGTCGGGCAAAGTACTCCTGAAGACAGAAACACTGGACAGAAGCTAGCGAGCAATCGAACCCCGCATCTTTCGCAAGGGTTAGACGTTCTCACCAAGCATTCGAGAGATATGTGGTTCGATCCCTTGCAGGCATCACTGTCCACTTTTTCCGTCTCCAGTGATTCTTTACCCAATGTATTGAACTATTATCAGTAATTATTATGTATTGTTATACAAGGGCGGTGAATTGGCAGTATCTGTAGAGGGTCGGACATGCTTTCCAGCATAGTTACATCCCCTTACGATCTGAGTTCAAATCCCACCGACGTTAACTTTTCCTTTCATCCTTACAGGGTCGATAAAATAAAGTACCAGTAATGCATTGGGTAATTGCTGGCCTTGTGCCAAAAGTAGAAACAATTATTCTTTGTAAAAACGTTAGTCTTCTGCAAAAAATATTGTTTTGTAAATTCAATTCAAACCGTTTCGTTTGCAATCATAAGTGTCATGATTATCCGGAAGGAAAGTAGAGAATTGTTAGAGAAATTCTGTGAAAAGAATTTTAATGAGAGCTTGTGGCTGATGAGACTGTCATATTTGGCAATGAGACTGTCATATTATACAAATGAAATTAGGTTTATCTATTATCACAAAAAAAAAACAATGCTGCAGTATTTATAACAATAAATAAAATTCTAGCAAAGAAATTAGATTTTTTGGTTTTCTTGTATAAAAGAAATTACTTTCGACTCATTCTCAGCAGGAGGTTAATATCGTCATTTACAATACCTGCCCGTGAACCAGTAGAACCATTTTATAACGCTCCAATAATTCACAACGTTTAATTAACCTGTGCTGTTTTCATAAGAATATTTTTTCCTATGGATATTAATTTTTCGTATCAACTAAGCCATTAAATTTAGAGAAATATTAGTGACTTTAACCCTTTTGCAGTTATAAGTAAATAGTACGGCCAAACATGAAACTTTGCATTTAACATATTTCTAATTGTAAATACTACCACCAGACACCAGAAACTTATAAATAAACAACACATTAATCTCTGCAATGCTTAATTATATTTCGACTCGATGTCAGGATTATTATTATTATGTATAAATCAAACGATCAAGGGAGGATGATAACCTCGCTGTGCCATAACTCTGACCGGTTTCGCTGATTTTCAGAATACAAATATAATTACTGGAAATCCATCATTAACATCTATGCAATAACTAATATTGTATGATGTTGTAACATAAATGACAGTGTACCGTATTAAAGAGCTTAAATTAAATCAAATATATGCTACAACACCATCATTTCAGATAAACCAGATAGCAAGGTCATTATCTCGTCTCTCTAGGGTATATCTTATTTTTATGGCAGAATGGAAGAGGGGTTGGGTAGATTATTCTGCTATCACGATATCAAGATAATTAGAGACTTTGGTAAGATTTAAAGTTAAGAATAGAGCCTGCTATACCGAAATGTCAGCTACATATAATTTATTATGGAAAGTGACTGAAGTATATTCTAACAGAAATCTGTATTTTGTGGCTATTTAGCGAGGAGTGGTGGCTGTTGCAGCAGTGTCGCTGGTCGTTGTCCGCGGGGCGTAGCTCCATCACCGCCGCGCCCTAGGCCCAGAACCCAATCACCCTCTCTTCCCTATTCTTCTGTGACACTTTTCCCTTCCTTTCCCCTTTTGTTTTCACATTTTCTTATTTTACATTCCATTCTTTCTTCTCAATCTAATTTTTTTTTCTTTTCCCTTAATTCATTGAACATATAAAAACTGCTTCTGAAATATGCTACAAATATTGTGTGTATGTGTGTATGTGTGTGTGTATCTATATTTATATGTGTGTGTGTGTGTGTGTGTATGTGTGTGTATATATATATATATATATATATGTGTCTGTGTGTGTGTCTGTGTGTCTGTGTATATGTGTCTGTGTATATGTGTCTGTGTGTATTAATGTGTAAATAAATACAAATACACAATTATGCAGAAATGTGATGATAAATTAACAAACAAAAAAATATATTAAGAAATGAGTAAATAGATAGATTTCTTTATTAGCCACAATGGCGCACAAGAAAAGGGGACAATACAAAGACATGCCGAGGATTTTACATACAGTCGTGTAAAAAATATAAAAACAAACAATTACAACAATCGAAATCCCCAATAGGGGGGAAGCACCACAAATGGGTTGTTTAATACCCCGTCGATAGAACAACCCTCAACTCCAGGAGTGTGTTGTGCAAGTGCCCCTTCTTCCTTTTGCTCTCTTCTTTAACCTACAGGCTTATAAACAGAGAAGGCCCAATCACTCGGGCCATTTTTGCCACATTCACCCACCTTTCAGTAAATTTCTTGGGGTGCAGTGCCTCTCTCTCCACCCTGATTCTCCTTAACGTCGGATAGAATGCTTTATAGTATTGGTTCCGGCTCTCTACTCTCTGAGTTCAAATCCCGCCGAGGTCAAATTTTCCTTTCATCCTTTCGAGGTCAATAAAAAAGTGCCAGTCTAGAACTGGGGTCGATTCTTCCTCTCTCTGTGGAAGAAATCTACTGTACTTAGGCCTGGAGAGGAGATGGGCTCCGCCAGGCTTAAAATGCCCAACAAACGCCGTCTGTTAATACGGCACGCCTACCACTGTATCAAGAGTTACGAGACTATACATACAAATAGACAGACAGACAGATAGACAGACAGATAGACAGACAGATAGACAGACAGACAGATAGACAGACAGACAAATAGACAGACAGATAGACAGACAGACAGATAGACAGACAGACAGATAGACAGACAGATAGACAGACAGATAGACAGACAGACAGATAGACAGACAGATAGACAGACAGACAGATAGAGATATTAGTTGATTGCCTGATTGATTAACTAGTTGTTGTTTTTTTTATTGTTTAGTTAGTTGATTAATTTTCTTGCCTATCGATCGATACAACAACACACACATACAAACACATACTCCCATGCTTTCACACACATGCACACAGACACACACACACACACACACACACATATATATATATATTTCTGGCAATAGTATTACAACAATATGACCCTCCCCAAGTATAACAATATATATATATATTATATATATATATACACGCACACAGACACACACACAGACACACACACACACACACACACACAAACACTCGCACGCACACACATATATTCGTATCGTAAATTAAGGTTTGTAATATCAGATAAATGTGAAGTGTTTATTAGTAACATATAAGCACTAGCCAATTATTGTCTAATATGTACCACACGTGCATCACTCGTACACATTCAGGCAGTAAAACGTATTTGAATATCGCCATTTAAAAGCCAATCTCGTTGTTTCCTTACCAACAAGATAAGAAATTCAGCCAACGCGCGTATGTGCGTGTGTGTGTGTGAGAGAGAGAGAGAGAGAGAGAGAGAGAGAGAAAGGGGGCGAGAGAGAGAGGGGGAGAGAAAGAAAGAAAGAAATAGATAACTTTTTTTTTTTAGATAGATAGATAGATAGATAGATGAGGCGAGAGAGAAAGAGAGAGAGAGAGAGAGAGAGAGAGAGATGTTGATCTCAGTAAATATCCAATTTATAGTCCAGCAAACAATATTTGATACTATATTAGAAATATAATTGTTTCTACTTTTGGCACAAGGCCAGCAATTACCAGTGTATTACTAGTACTTTATTTTATCGACCCCGTAAGGATGAAAGGCAAAGTTAACTTCGGCGGGATTTGAACTCAGACCGTAAAGGGACGTAACTCTATGCTGCAAATGGCGTCCTATCCTCTACCGATACTGCTAATCCACAGCCCTAAGAATAGCCGCTGTTTTGCTATAGTTTTTTCATCATCCCGATCCTTCCTTTTACTCACACATGATACACACACATTGTGAGACGGACGGATGTCGCTCAAATTTATATATAAATTTCTATAGATATTGCCGATGTTTTTCCAATATTTTGATGTGTAGGACGTTTCATGGCGCACGGGTTTCAACACATTATATGAACGATTCTTTTTCCATGGGGTTTAGCCTCTACACCACCTCGAAATACCAGTTTCTTCACATTTGTCAATGAATGTGGTATTTTTCAGGCTTTCTAAGACCTGGGTTCAAATCCTGTGAAGGATAACTTTGTCTTTCTTCTTTTCGTGGTCGTTAAAAAAGAAGGACGTGTGCAGAGCGCTAGATTGGCGGAATTGCAAGAGAGTTGAACGAGATGTCTTGTAGTATTTCTTCCGTCTCTTTATGTTCTGAATTCAAATCACGTTGTGGCCAAGTTACATGATAAGTTTGATACATCACCTGGTTTAACACCAGCATCCAGCAGTACAATAACTTTTAAGAATAGAATATAATCATTGTTTCTACTTTTGGCACAAGGCCAGCAATTACCCAGTGCATTACTGGTACTTTATTTTATCGACCCCGTAAGGATGAAAGGCAAAGTTAACCTCGGCGGGATTTGAACTCAGAATGGCAAGGGCCGTAACTCTATGCGTCAAAGCATGGCATCCGACCCTCTACCGATACTGCCAATCTAAATAATGGTTTCTTATATAGGCACAAGTCCATTAATTTTGGGAGAGGGGAAAGTCGATTAAATCGACCCCAGTTCGTGACTGGTACTTTATTTTATCGACCCGTAAGGATGAAAAGCAAAGTTAACCTCGGCAGGATTTGAACTCAGATAATAAAGGGCCATAACTCTATGCTGCAAAGTATGGCGTCCAACCCTCTACCGATACTGCTAATCCACCGCCCTAAGAATAGAATATAATAATAAAAAATATAAAAAATATTTTAGGGTAATTCGTACAATTACATTCAGCTTTCCGATGTCTTCACTAATAAATATTTTCATAACATTTCTTGATGAATAATCCCCATGAATTTGAATATTTCTTTATTGTTATCTCCCTTATTTGTCTTTCAATAAGTATATTTTTTCTTTTAAATAGAGCTGTAGAACACCGCATCATAATTGAAATTAAAATATATAGCAGTTCAGTCAGACGTGATATAGATATCTCTCAGAATTAACCATACACACCTATATTTCAGCTTGAAACTGTACAGCAGCAATTATCACTAGACCGCCACCTATAACACAATTCTTTCTAACATTGTTACAAAGCCATCAATTTGGTTATTTTCTCGAATTCGGAATGATGAAAGGCAAGGATTTGAACTCAACTACTGGTGGGATTTGAAATCAAAATGTAAGGGTCGTAGCTATATGCTCAAAGCATTTTGTCTGACTTTCCACCGAAACTACCAATCCACTTCTCTTTCCATCCACATAATCCTGCCTTCTATGCGAGACTTGACATCTTTTTCTCTAATATTATTTGTTTTCAGGGTCGGACGCCATGCTTTCCAGCATAGTTACGTCCCTTCAAATCCCGCCGAGGTTAACTTTGCCTTTCATCCTTACGGGGTCGATAAAATAAAGTACCAGTAATGCACTGGTATAATTGCTGGCTTTGTGCCAAACGTAGAAACAATTATTTGTTTTCTGATTCTTTATAGAAGAAAAGTTTCACACGGTTTACTCTTTTGTATGAAATAAATTTTATCTGTATTTTTTATATTTTATACGATTTATTCTTTTATACTTTTATTCTTTTACTAGGTTCGGAAGTTAAACTGCAGCCATACTGGAGCACAGCATTATTTACATAGAAATGTTTTAGATGTTTGCAATGTTTTGTCGCACATTGTCGACAATATAGAAAAAGCCCTTTATTAAGACGTAATTTAGAGGAATAACTGTCATCATATATTCGATTCATCGTCGTTTCGTATTTCCCATAGGACGGTCAAGCCTGAAGAGGAAGATTTGACTTAATCATAACATGTTCTAATGGTTGCTTTACTACAATGATTTGTCACTTATATTACCAGTTGATATTATCTACTGGCAGTAACTCCCATTCGATTACATACATATATTAGCACTAATTGCCAATTTCTGTGGATTTTTTTTATCGCAGCCTGAATCAGATTTTGGTGGAATAATAGACCGAGAAAGTTTGCTATATTTGCCGAATCATTCTCTTTTACTTTCGGCATATTGATTAATTTAGTCGTGCTGCACAATATATATATATATATATATATATATATATATATATATATATATATATATATATATATATATATATATATATATATGCTCTTGTTCTGATAACCTTGTGATAAACAGCCGAAACTCCAGAGTAACAAGACTCACTTATTAGTCTTACTAAAATACACCCATTTTAACATAATGTATATTAAAAACAAATCAACTGCAATGATGCAAATCTGATGTCAGTGCAACAGATGTCCCTTGAGAAAGTAATTTATTTGTTTTTAAGCAAGAATCAGATAACATTGTGCTTTTGTCTATAAATATCCACGGAGAAATTATCTTCAGAATAGAACAACTGGGGCAAGGAACAACGACTTTTTATAAACCTATGACAGCGTAGAGTTATCTGATTGAAAGTTTGTCGTTGCCTGCCTTGAAGTAGGGGCGTCGTCATGATATTCTAAATTGAACAGAGCCCTTCCTTCTTCAGATATAACTATAGCAAATATTTCTTGAGCTGGTAATAACTGTTTTGGCAGAAGCAACTGTTTGTAGTAACTGTTTGTAGTAACAGCAACCAACTATTTCGAAAAACTGCAGACTGCAACATCAGAAAAGTACCAAAAGTTTGGGCAATATAGTCTATGAAATAGAAAATTATGAGAGGTTCCTGGAAAGAACACCTCTGATCAGGACTAACTTTGGGCTAAACAACAACTGCAGTAAACAAATAGCAATTTAGAGTAAACGTTATGAGCTATTGTACGAGCAGACAAAAACAGCAGATGTAAACTATATTAATATCATCAATAGCAATAAATACAAGTTCAAACACATGCAAAATAAGCATCTAATCAATAACAGTAGCAATTGCAATTTTATCAATTAGAAAATAAAATTTACGATTTCTATGTAATCACTCGCTCTGCTAGAAATAGCACCCGAATCTCTTTCACCGTACCATTTTTTTAAGGATATATCTTATAATGTAGCCAGCGGTACACTAATACTGAATAGGATGTTCACAACGTGAACGCTATTCACCATAGGTCTGCTCAATCAGCTGACCTGGGACTAAACATAAACAACGAGCAGAAAATACACCATGCTTAACCGCAAAATATCTCTAATTAAACTTCAATACTAATCAGTGCAGCTGTTGCAGTTTGATCGAAATATTGAGAAGGAATCAAATGATGTTAGCTACAGCTTTACCATACAGCACAGTAGAACATTTATTGCAACAACAGTACACTCTTCAGTAGACCATCACTAACATCCTAAAAATTACTAAAACAGCCAGCTGAGGCATAACCCCTTGACTAAGGTGTAGAGCAGGCATGGGCAACCTTTTTCGAGAAGCGGGCCGCATGAGACATGGCTCATCATCAGGCGGGCCGCAAGCGCTAATTTACATTCGTGTCCACATTTAAAAAAAGGGGGTTGGTAACTCAGGTTGTTTTGATTTGTTTCTTCAGAATTCGTACATGTTGTTTTCCTCGATCGTAAAAATGATAGAAAGATAAATTACGACTGAAAAGGTTGGGTAAAAAAATCATCAAGATTTCACTTAGGTGACTTAGGCGAGCCATTCAGAAAGCTTCGCGGGCCACAGGTTGCCCGTGACTGGTGTAGATTCTGCCGCTCACTTGCTACTTTACTTTCGCTATTTCATTTTCTCTTTACTCTTTATATTTTCGTTTTTTTATGGATTATTTTATTGGTGGATTGGCTGTATCGGTAGAGGGTCGGACGCCATGCTTTGACGCATATAATTACGGCCCTTGCCATTCTCAGTTCAAATCCCGCCGAGGTTAATTTTGTCTTTCATCCTTACGGGGTTGATAAAATAGAGTACCAGTAATGCACTGGGTAATTGCTGGCCTTGTGCCAAAAGTATAAACAATTATTTTATGTATTTTCATTTATATTGCAAGAATTGACACAATCAGCATCAAAAGTTAAAATAAATACCGCCAAAAATGATTAAGTTCGTGTTAAAGGAACAGTATAATATGAACACAAATATTCATATATTGGAATAATGTGATGTTCATCAATATTTCTCATAATGTCACAGGCAAAATATTTTCACGGTAGGGATATAGTCAATTTAATCAATTTAGTATGATACTGATACAGATTTTATTGTTTTGGGGGTGTATAAACATCATCAAGGGTCTATAAAGTTCAACAGGGCTGGATTTGAACTCAAATTGTTAAAAGGTAGAGCTAAATAATACAAGACTAGCACTAAATTATCTTTACGATTCTTTTTAATACATATATTTTTTAATCAATCGTATTGAGGTAGCGTTGAGAAAATTTTGAATTTTGAATGTAAGTTAGTATAAAATAGGCTGCCTCCACACAGTTAGTTATATAAGCTCTTAGCGTCGGAAAAAAGTGGACAGTATCGCCCATGGAACTCGAACTCCCACCTGGCATATGATTAATGTAAGCTGGTTGAACGCAGGTTGTTTTTTACTATGAAAATAGAACACACTAACTCATATTCAACATTCAAAATTTGCTCAATGTTTACTTCCACCAGCCGAAAGATTTGGCTTTGAAAAGGACGCATAAGTGGTTAGTTCTAGCTTTGGTATAATGGTAGCGCAGCCACCCGACATACAGCATACGTGAGATCGAGTCTCGCAGACTATACTGTTCACTATTTCCAGATCTAGTGGGGTTGTTTGCTCAATTTGTTTCACTATTTTTCAGTCAAAAACCTGTATTGAAGCAGCTTAATGTAAGCTAACTTACATTCAAAATTCATGTATATTTTACTTGACATTTTAACGGTTTGGGCAGGGGCAGGGTTGTGTCAATAATTGATATATGTGAAACTATAGGCTCTGTTGCAGACTCTTAAACTGCATGAAACTTCTTATCACACCATTAGACCCCATTTCTATTCTATATTAACCGAGTCAAATAGAAGCCAAATTTTCCTGAAATTACACCTCGTCGTCTGATAAGTAAGCATTGATAAAGACTGTGCGTTGCTGAAAGGGCTTAATAAAACTGAAATGTTTGGCGTGGTTGCCGTAATTAACAAAGATGAAACTCATTCCACACTGCTTTTCAGATATAATTCCAACTAATTTATATTTCCGAGTTATGGCCCCTACGCATTTTGAGCAGAATATTTATCACAATACAGTGAAAGTTTTCCTCATCATTTTATATATAGTTTATAAAGGCGTTGTTGTACTGTAATTTGTGTTGTGTGTGTATATATATATATATATATATATATATATATATATATATATATATAAGAGAGAGAGATTCTAAAAATGTTATGGTCAGTTTGCTTTGGAAAGCATATGGCTTGGAAAACAATATAATCTAATCTTAAGTGTTATTTATTTGCTTTGAGATCTGAGTAAATTTAGTATATTTGCCTTGAAGTAGTAATATTTTAAAAACTAAAAGGGTGTGTAATCTCTAGGGTGGGTAACATTTTTGAGTTCCATGGACGAGTTCTCTTCACCGATCTTTGTCCCTCATCATCGGAGCCATATCCTGCGTCTCCCTGAGATCAGTTTCGGTCCTTAGGGCATCAATATATGCCATCCTCGGTCTCCCTCTTCTAGTGTGTCCGTGTAGGGGCTCCCACAGGAGCACTGAGTGCAGTGTCAACTCTGAATGTCGGTGAGCATGTCCAGCTAGCCCCAGTCTCCTCTGGTTGTGCAATTTTACTAGAAATTTAACCTGTTTGCACTGAAGTGGTAATTAAAGAGGCCCCTAAGTCGAAGTGAGATGAAATGTTTACTAGTAGATTTTATTGCTTCAAAATGGATTTATTCAGTACTTCTAGTAACTACCTCTTTCTCTCTAATCAAGGATACTACCCGGAGTCTTACTCTTGATTACAGCCGGGAACATAATTTTAATATCTTACCTTGTGAACTTTTTGTAATTACCATAAATAGCAACTATTCCAGAGAGACAGAAAGAGAGAGAGATAAATATATAGAGAGAGAGGGGGAGGGAGAAAGAGGTAGGGAGATGGAGAAAGAGAAGGGGAAGGAGAGAGGGAGAGAGAGGGAGAGAGGGGGAGATGGAGAGAGGGGGGAGAGAGAGAGGGGGAGAAAGGGAGAGTTAATTTCTTTAACAGTAAAATTGGAACAACTCTCTCCACATCACACATCACACATCTCAACATGCAAACCTCTGCTTAAGTCTATCTATAAGGGTCAGTTTCCTTGGCAACCAGTTACATCAAATCATGTAGAATACTTTGGAGATCATCCAAGCTCTGAAGTGGCAAGACATTTTTAGAGAGATAAACCACCACGAAAAACGAAGAGCAGCAATATAAAAAAAATACCAGCAACAACAAAAATAATGCCTGCATAGTAACAAGTTGAATTGATTTCATAGAAATAGAGCAGAAAAGAATGTGTATGGGAAAGAAAGAGAGAGGGTGTGTAGGGGAGAGGGGGACAAAGAGAATAAGAGAGAAGGTAAAAGTTTAAGATTGTGTGTGATGTGTGTATGTGTTTGTTGGATTTCGTTAAAAGTCAGCAGGAATGTAGGTCACGAAAGAGATAAGCCATATATGTATGATGTATATATGTATTTATGCCTCCATGTATGTGTATGTATATATATATATATAGGAAAAAATATGACCCCGACGGCAGAGCTCAAGCCGTTTCGACGGCTATGTATGTTCTTCTGGTTTTATAATTTCACTATGTATGTATGTATGTATGTATGTATGTATGTTCTTCTTTTTGGTAAATATCATCTTGGTTAAGAGAGTGGGACTGGCTTTGTGCAGTGCCTTTGCTCACTATAAAAGCTTCACGGCACAGGCATTGCTTTATATCTGGAGATCTCTCTGCACTTGTCGTCACATGGTACCATGGGAAGCATGTCCGACCCTCTACCGATACTGCCAATTCACCGCCCTTGTATAACAATACATAATAATTACCGATAATAGCTCAATACATTGGGTAAAGAATCACTGGAGACGGAAAAAAGTGGACAGTGATGCCTGCAAGGGATCGAACCACATATCTCTCGAATGCTTGGTGAGAACGTCTAACCCTTGCAAAAGATGCGGGGTTCGATTGCTCGCAAGCTTCTGTCCAGTGTTTCTGTCTTCAGGAGTACTTTGCCCGACATATTCAACTTACTTTGCCTTTCATCCTTACGGCGTCAATAAAATAAAGTACCAGTAATGCACTGGGTAATTGCTGGTCTTGTGCCTAAAGTAGAAACGATTATTATAAGTATCTATTGGTTTAGTTCTCTGTAACTTTCCCCAATGATTTGTAAGTTAATAAATATTGTATATAGATATTACATATATGCCTGGGACGTGGATTGGCAGTATCGGTAGAAGGTCGGACGCCATGCTTTGCAGCATAGAGTTACGCCCCTTTACGGTCTGAGTTCAAATCCCTCCGAGGTTAACTTTGCCTTTCATCCTTACGGGATCGATAAAATAAAACACCAGTAATACACTGGGATAATTGCTGGCCTTGGCCCAGAGTAGAAACAATTATATATATGCTTGTTATATATTCCCATATGTGTGTGTATGTGTGTATGTGTGCATTTGCGAGTATGTGTGTATGTGTGTGTGCGTGCGTAGTTCTGTATGTATATGTTTTTGTGTATGTGTGTGTATTTATAGGTGTGTATAAGACGCACTTGCGCTTCACAATACACATCTTAAATGTACAAATGAGCTATTTTTCACTAAATTTAATCAATAACAAATTAAAAACTAATTGGCTATATGACAACACTGCCCATGTGAAGGAAATAGAACGAAATAGAAATAATTTCAATATAAATCACACAGGGCAGATATGTGGAATATATTATCTCAATCCGGGACATAAGTTGTTTCATAGTGATCAGGTTCATTAATCAATAAATGAGGTCGAATTTTAATGATAGAGTTTTACTTACACCCCTCTCTACATTCCTTTTTTTCCAACTGTTTGTTCATCAGTCACGATATTTATGGACCTACAAAGATTCTGGAGCAATTGGTTGAGGCAGCTTGTATAAAATTTGTAAATAATATTTAGGTAAGCAAATTTACTTTTAATTTTTTGCCAAGTTTTCATCTTTGGCAACAATATTAGAAGCCAATTTGGTATTTCATTCTGCATACCAGTATAAATTCGTACATTCAATATGGCACCGTTAACGTCAGAAGGCCGTTTAAAATGAGTTTTTGAATGTTTCCCTCCACAATTCTGTTGACTTACTCTAGCCAAAAACTGTAGCTTATCGTTATTCAAACTGGGTTGCAAAATATTCTTTAAATCACATGGAATCTCGTTTTTTACGACAATGACTAACCTTGATAATAACAATACCAATAACCATGCGACATGTCTGATCTAGTTAACACAATGTAAGTGCTTTTCATACCTCATTCGACATTGTATTTAAACACAAAGTCTAAATCTGAGTTATGAAAAAGCTCGCGATGATCTTTTAATCGGCTATATAAAGCAAATAAAAAGTTACTGAAACGAATCTCACCCAAATTCAAACTATTTCATGACAAAACAATTTCATTGGCAAGCTTTATTTTCCCGCAAAATGGCTGTCATGAATAGCAAATATTTACAATTATTTGTAAACGTGGTTGGTGATAGAAAAGGCATCCAACTGTAAAAATCCTTGCCAGAATACAGTTCCGTTTGAGCAAGGTACCTTCGCGGTCAACTGGTCACACTTGTCTCATAAAGTGGACGACCCGTCCAACCCGTGAAAGCATGGAAAAATAGATACTAAACGGTAATGAAGAAGATGATGACGATGATGATGATGATGTTGATGATGTCGATAATGTCGATGATGAATATGATTCTAAATCCAGTCGGTCTTCTAAAACATTGAGCCACAGTCAAATCGTCACTCAACTCTTTTATATCTCCGTATGTAAATGATCTGATACAGATGACTATATAATATGTGGATTATATACAGCTTAAAAACATTAAAATCACAGTCTGAAAATTAGTTTTTCAGTTATTCTAGCTTATTGTTGAATGACAGTAAAGAGAAAGCCAACCACTCTCATGTTAAAGGTTATTGATGATACCACTTACGAATATATTATGAGTTTTATGGGACAATTAGTACGTTCTAGAATGCTATTACTTTGAGAGTTTACCTCGATGACAGCTGCAGCGCACGTAACATATAATATCAACGCAAGCAACACAGGAGAAAGCTTTAATAATCTACCCTTCAAATTCAGATATTTAACTGACCTCATGCGTGCATGGTGAATAATATGTTCAGAAGCTTATGACAAAATTAACGGAAATATAAGGAGATTCTACTCAATTGAACTCACGTCACCTAAAAAATATTTCGTTATCGTAAAACAATACAACAACGAACCAGGATTAAGCATGTGTTAACTTCTAATTCACAAACTGCATAGTAGGGAATGAAATAAAAATTGTCTTCGTTAAGAAAGCTCCTTCCATGGGAGATCTTAAATGATTTTGGTCTAAGAAATACTTTAACCAGAATGCACCATGGCTAAATACAACCAAGAAATATTATTGTGTCGACAATAAAAATAACATTTACACAACCGGTCTTTAAACCTTCATCAAAGTTGTGGAAAAACTACATAATAGGAAGACTCAAAAAAGACATCTAACAGTTGGCGCTCTATACAAAGACACTAATTGGTATTTTTAAAAGAACTAAAGAAAACTATATCAACATACCAAATTGGATTGTCATGGCACCTTCTAATACAGCAGACAAGGATGAAAACACTGACTTGGCAAAAAAACTATTAGTCCATTTGCTTACCTAAATATTATGTACAGACTTTACTCAAACTGTCTCAACCAATTCCACCAAGAATATTATAAGTCTATAAGTGACTGATGAACAAGCAGGTGGAAAGAAGGAAGAGTAGGGATGTACCAAACAACCTTTGATAACTAAAGCTGGCCTGTCTGAAGTAAGGAAACAGTGAGGAAGCATTGTGACAGTATGGCTTGACTACAAACAGAAGAGTATTGAATTCTATTCACTACTCATAGTTACGGATCACAGTACTTGGAAAAAGTACCTGATGTCTTAAACCAATCATGAGCAACCTGCGGCCCGCGAAACTTTCTGATTTTTTTACCCAAACCTTTCAGTCGTAATTTAGCTTTCTATCATTTTTATGATCGAGGAAAACAACGTGTACGAATTCTGAAGAAACAAATCGAACAACCCGAGTTACCGCCCTTTAGCGCTTGCGGCCCGCCTGATGATGAGCCATATCTAATGTGGCCCTCTTCTCGAAACAGGTTGCACGTGCCTGTCTTAGACGTTTCCCTCGATAGGCTTACAAAGACCTGGTCAATGCCCCCCACCCCTCCAACATGCTGAAAGCAGAACAATTGTCTCAGATGTTATATACATTTCAAAGGGCACATTCCAAGCAGACATTCTGTCTGTACTTCTGTCTATCTTGGAGCTAAATCCCCTACGATTTCTTCTATTTAAAAGAATTCAGTGATTGTGTGCTATTGTCTAAAACAGCAACTCATAATTTCCTTGTGGACGATATAAAGGTCTATACTGGAGATGTTGTGAAACAGCTGGAGTTAATAACATTTTCAGCTGATACAGAGGTGAAATAAGGCCAAAAGAAATGCGTTCATTTAATAGTTGAACGAGGTAAAACTGTTTCTTAAACCCAGAAACTTTGCATCAAATATCTCTCTATCTTCCCTGTACCAAACAACGAATGCTGCAAATAACTAGGCATTGACAAAAATATAGCGTATGCTGATACTGTGAAGAGAGAGTCCAAAGTATATTATACTTGACTTTAAAACGTATCGCAGTCAAAACTCTTTAAGTGACTAGTGACAATCTCAAAAGGAATTCATAACGATGGAATGGTTTGTGACAATCCTCAACATTTCAAGTGTATAGGATGATTATTTATATGTTTGTTTGTGTATGTGGATGGTTGTGTGAGTAGAAATATATTTTTGTTTTTTCCTGCTACGTCGGAATATGAAGGGTCACGTGAAAATAAGTAAATAAATTAATTGTTTTTACTTTTGGCACAAGGCCAGCAATTACCCCAGTGCATTACTGGTGCTTTATTTTATCGACCCGGTAAAGATGAACGGCAAAGTTAACCTCGACGGGATTTAAACTCAGAACGTAAGGGGACATAACACCATGCTGAAAAGCATGGGTGGTGTCTGACGCTCTACCAATACTGCCAATCCACTGCCTTAATAAGTAAAGAAATTAATAATCATTCAATCAGCAAAATGAACAAAACTTGAACGTGTGTGTGTGTGTGTGTGTGTGGTGTGTGTGTGTGTGTTTCGAATACAGGAGGTCATGTGATAAGAATAATAGTGGTAATAGTAACTATAATAGTTTCATTACCAAAATGAACAAGTATGTTATATATATATATATATGTGCATATGTGTGTGTGGGTGTGTGGGTATGCGTGCGTGTGTGTGTGTGCGCATGTGCGCGTTATGTAAAGGGTTAATCCCACCTGGCACATTGCTGCCTTTATTAGAGCCCATTCTATTGCAAACATTTGGTCGATGTCCCTGGTTTTAGAATAATGTCCTCCCTCCCTCCCACCAGTCTTAGGGGCATGAAAAGGACCATGAGCGCTGACACCTCTATTCTTTTTATAGCAACCCAGATCTATAGTATAGAGCCTACCGTTTCAAATGTTCATAATTAAATTCAAATCTTCCAACATAATATTATGTGAGACATTTTCTCATAGTTATGCTATAAATATCCGTTTAATAGTTCTTTCTATGGCGTTACTGGTTCTTTATTTTATCGACCTCGTAAGGATGAAAGGCAAAGCTAACTTAGGCGGGATTTGAAATCAGAACGTAAAAGGCCTTAACTCGATGCTACAAAGCATATGGTCCGATGGTCTACAGATAATGCCAATCCACCACACTGTTTAATAATGAAATTATTTGATTACATCTCTTCAAATTCTTGATAACTTTTGAAATTAATAAAAACTGACAGACAGGTCATTTTAATCAGAAATATGGTCATAAAAGGGTTATAAAGTCGTAGTTCACTGACTCAACAGGATGTTTTACTGCCAATGGAAGATTATAAGTGTCATATCACGTAACCGGTGCTGCGCAGTCTTCATTTAACTGTTTTTACGCTTAACATTCTCGGGGACACTGCGTAATCAGCGAGCATTTCATTAGTTTGGAGTGTTGAATTAAAATATCTTTTTTTTTCTTGATATATATTTTTCTATTATATTTTTACATTAATCGTTTAGGTCAGTTCAAGGGTACTTCTCTAAAACCAGAACACGTGTGATGTAGATAGCAGAGCTTTTGTTTCATACAAGGTCAAGACTGATAAAGATAAAAGTTGGCATGGAAAGCATCGAAGTTAACTGAGATGGAAACGTTTGCCTGTGAGTGTGTCAGATGCGAATTTTCTTCTTTTTTCTTTCTTTCTTTCTGTCTGTCTTTCTTCCTTTCATTCATTCTTTCTTTCTTACTTTTTTATCGTTTGAAAGCTGCTCAGCTGATAGCCAAGCGCCGCCTGATAAACTTGTGTTTCTATTTTAATCAGATGATATTATGTAACAAAAAAATAAAGAAAGAAAATAGTGTAACAGAGTCTAGGCACTTAATCTAGCACACACACACACACACACACACACACACACACACACACACACACACACACACACACACACACACACACACACACACACACACACACACACAAATGAGGGATAGACACTTACATACAAATACAAATGTACACGCTTGCACAGGCACAAAACAAATGTTTCTTCAACATCTTTGCTTTTGCGTTCCTTATCTATTTATATCCTTTGTATCTCGCCCCTGTCTCTATCTCTCTTATTTTCAGTTTCACTGTTTTACAAGTTATTAGATACACTCAGAGGCATTCTAATGCATACACCATAACGCCGACGTTAACTTTGCCTTTCATCTTTACAGGGTCGATAAAATAAAGTACCAGTAATACACAGGGATAATTGCTGGCCTTGCGCCAAAAGTAGAAACAATTGTCTAATACACAATAATACACAATAATATTGTTTCTACTTTTGGCAAAGTTAACCTCGACGGGATTTGAACTCAGACCGTAAAGGGACGTAACTATGCCAGAAAGCATGGCGCCCAACCCTCTTCCGATACTGCCAATAATATTAATGGTTAGTTATGCCCCCTTTGTTCCACCTTTTTGTTTCTCAGCTTGATACTACTTGGTTATATTGTCTTTGTTATTCTATGCATGCATATGTGAGAGACTACTGTGCTGAATTGGCAAGACGTTAGAACGTCTGATATCATACTTTGCCGTTGTCATTCCGGTCCTCTGAGATCTGAGACGGCGGATTTCGGTACTGGATTAACAGTGAACCCTACGTGATACATACGAGGTTCTAGTACCGTTAGTGTTTGATGTTCAAATTAATCCTAATCATTAATTAGTCTTCAAGCAAAACGTCTATGTAAGCAGTATTTCCTGACGAATTCTTCCACATACTTTTGCTTAACTATCTCGTGTACACAGTCCCAATATATTCAAATTATATATTAATGTCATAAAATGGGATGGAATGTTCTAGTTGTACTATGTACGAACTCATCTCCCTAACATAAACACTAGGTTATCACGCCTTGATCGTCTCTGATCAGCTCGGAAATAGCGTACTCGGAGCTACACAGTAAAACATCATAATCAACAACTCCAGTCATTCAGCTTAACAATTCGCCCAGTTCTGAAAACGTTTCTTCCTGTCCCCTTCAAACAGACCCCTATCTATATTAACGTCTTAGCCCTTACGTTCAATTAAAATATGCAACACTAAGTCCCAAATTATAAGTCTGATTGTATCAAATAAGGAATTATCACTTACTTTCATCAACAAAAATGTGATAAAAACAGTTGTAAATAACTTTCTCTTTTACCACTTTCATTCTTTTTCCTACTCAACCATATATTGTTATGATGTCGGTAAAGTAACAGCTGGTTTTTGCCCTTGAAGAATTAAGTGAAACTGCAACAAATATACCGACTGTGACTAGTATGGGAATCTCTCCAATCATTTTGTCTAAATATGGAATGCATTTGTTTTAAGTACATTTTCTGATTTACGTTTTATCAATTGTTTTAGGACTCGGTTTTGTTTATTAAATTCTTCATCTGTATTACAAAGAACCCCTCCAAGCTATTTGTAACAACATATATTCTGCGCGTCATTTTTCTTTAAAATTGAATGCATGAGCGTTATCGATACGCAATATAGAAACCCGAATCTATACGTGTACTGTTTTCATGGAGAGACGTCGAGGAAACCTACCAATTAACAACCAAGTCACCTACAGCAGTATGAATACAATCGTTGCAGCGAGTCTTTACAACTTATGTTTAAACGACATATAGGTGAATAGCTGAACCAATAATAGAAATAAAAAGCAAACAACCATTCAAACATATTTTTGAAGTATTAAGTTCCAAAAACAGAGCTCCTAAGTAGCCTCAGATATTCTGGGAAAACATTTATCTGTGAAAAAATACAAAACAAAGAAAGGTCTAATAACTACATCTCCCTTTAAGTTACGAAATACTACGGGAGACTACATATACAATAAACATGGTAAAATGTTGATGATGACCATCATCATCATCATGGCAATAATTATGGTGATAAGAAGAAAACAATAATAACGAGTGTATATTACTGAACACTAGAGAGCAGTTTAAAAAGCAATTATTACGAGTGCCCAAAACCTTTTCCAACTCACAAGGCCTGCTTCATATCCAGATTGATTACGATATGTAGTAAATTAAATTTTCTCCGAAAGAAATTGGGTTAGATTTTGCACTAATAAATGAATCAATTCTCCAGCCTTGGGGAGTTGTAGGTGCCCAGCAAGAGTCGTCACTTCATCTTTCACTCTTTTCTGATCATCAGCTAACATCGTCCACCATCTTCCTACATATCTATTTACCTATTCTTGCAATTACTGCACCACATCCTGCAATTCTTGCATTTAATTCAGTCTCCTACCTTCCAACACTCGTGAAAATGGCCCCGAGATACTTGAACTTCACCTGCTTCATTGGAACTCCATTTACATATAGAGTACAGTGCGCAGGCTTCTTTGAAAGGACGAGTGTCTCTATTTTCACAGCACTGATTTTCATTCCAGTCATTGCAGCACACGGCATCAAACCTATCAAGTGCAAAAGATCACCTGACGAGTTCACCATGTATATAATTAAAAACTTAGTTTATATTTTTATCTATTACTTTAATACATTTCCACAATAAATATAATTTCATTTTTTGTTTATGCGATTACGTTTTCTTTAAAGTGTTCATATTAGATCACCTTAAGTCAATGTTACCTTCGTGTATGTATATATATAACACTGGTCTGTTGGAGATGCAGGATATGGCAGCGATAATGAGGGACAGAGACCGCTGGAGAGAACTCGTCCATGGATCTCGGGAATTTTACCCGCCTTAGATATATATATATATATATATATATATATATATATATATATATATATATATATATATATATATATATCGAAGGAGGTGTGGTAAGGAACCAGATGGACCATAACGCACCAGAGTACTCAATACTTAGGGTAGTAGAGTGGGTAATAGTAAAATGTAAGAACCCGACAGCAGAGCTCAAGCCGTTTCGACGGTTATTTCTGGACTGAAATAGTCGTCGAAACGGTTTGAGCTCTGCCGTTGGGGTCTAACATTTTCCTATATATATATATATAGGTATTAGAAGTGCAAATTAAATGCGTCCGTAGGCGGTATGCTAAGATGAGCACTCGATGTTCGTGGGGTGCAGAATATCAATAATAATAATATATAAAGGAACAAAGAATCAGTGTTGGATCATATACATATCTAATTACATATTACATTTGTTCCACTGCCGATCAGCTCGAGGAACGATCGATTAATGATCGATCCTGACTCTGGAATCGGAAGCTCCTCAGATATGTGTTAACATGTAGACTTGCGCCTAAGAGTGGTTGGATAGTTACATATATATATATATATATATATATATATATATATATATATATATATATATATATATATATATATATATATAAGTGGTTACACAACAGTTAGTTCACCATACCGAGAACAATTGTTTCACCTTCGCGGATCTTCAGCTCGGGATGTGTATGGTTATATGAACAGGAAGGACAACCGTACGAACGCGCATGTGCAGAAACTCGGTCACTTCACACAGGCAATACTAGACTGCATGCGGGGGATGTAAGGGAGATAACTGCGAAAGTCCGGAAAGTTTTTTGGTTGAAAATAAATTAAAAAATGTTAAATAAAATTACAAAGAATCAGTCCGGAGCCTTGTAGTTATGCAATAGATGTTTGGTGACGTGTAGACAACGTGTGAAAAATTCACTTCTCGTGTTTAGGCAATCACTATTGCGTAATCTCTTTAGGATAGTTATTCGTTCGTCAATACATAAGCCACACGTCGGATTTCCCCTTGCGTATGGCTTGGACTTAGTGATGGCTTTCCATTGAATGGAGTACCCTATACTTGAGTCCTTGAGGGACCATACGTGGCTCGCGTGTTTCGTGGATGAACGTCTGTCTGGGTATCTGAAGGTAGACTGGTGGTTCAGGAAACGCTCCTTGAATCGGCCCTCCGCCATGACCACATAGGATTTGACCTCCTGTGGTTCGTTTGGTCGGTTGGAAGTGACCACAGCTTCATAGATTACAGCTGGTGTGTTGCATTGTTGTTGAAGGGGCAAGCTTCAGGCTTACGGCAAGAGCACCCTGTTGGGGTGTTGCTCCTAGGGCTGCTGGTGATGTGGGCCTTTATGTTCTTAGCGCAGGAGTAACCTAGTTTAACTTTGTGTCGGTTAAAGATGGAGTGGTATTTATGACCTATGGGAAAGTGTCTATCTAAGAGGGATAGAAATTTTTTCCTACATTGGTTTTAACGTTGAGTGAGAAGGGAGGAGAGAACCAGATAGTTAGTCTATTGATGCGCTTATTTTTCTTAATGGCGTTGTTGCTAGTGGGAGAGTAGATGATAGGTTGTGAGAAGCCGCTGTTAGCCAACGCCATGTTATAGTAGGGTGCGCCCTGTCAAAGATAGCCTTATTAGAGGAGAGGTTTGAGATTCTAGTACTAATATTCTTAACGAAGTTTCTAAAAACAGTAGGAGGGTGGCATGAGTCCTTGTGAATGTAATTAAGTTTCTCGTTTAGCTTATGGAAGGGTCTGTGGGTGTGTGTGCGAAGGTCTAAATTAATGTCTAAGAAATCTACGCTAGAGAGGTTGGTGGCTACTGTTATCCTAAGGCCTAACTCATTGAAGGTAGAAGCTAAGTCTTTTTTAAACCGGTCGAGATCGTGACCACTTTTATGGCTCGATAAAGTCAGTCCATCGTCACGGTATATTCCCGTGTGGAAGTCCGGGAATCTAACACGTAATATGTCTAAGATAAAAAGGCCAACCAAGTCACATACGTCAGCACTGTCAAACGATCCCAAGGAGACGTCGAACAGGCCTGAAGATGTAGACTTCTTTGCCCAGGCTACTCCGTCGTTGAAGAGGAGGCTTTTCCGGCAGTGAGCGATGATTTCCCTGTCTAAACCATCGACGGTGGTAGCGAAGTCCAACGCTTTGTTTAACAGGGTCTCTGAGATCGACGGGTAAAAATCGACAATGTCAAACTGTGTGAACTTCGCTTTTTTAGATTTTAAGGAGTTAAACCACTTAATTACGGAGTCGCTGTTCTCCCACTGGGGAAGGTTGGACTTGGTCCTAATGGTCTTAACTATGTTTTTAAGTATGGCCTTACTGACTAGCCTGGGCAAAGAAGTCTACACCTTTAGACCTGTTCGACGTCCCCATGGGATCGTTTGACAGTGCTGACGTATGTGACTTGGTTGGCCTTTTTATCTGAGCAAATTACGGGGCAATAAAATATGGTACCAGTAAGTCAATATCTATACTTCAATGAAAACAGAAGGCCTGATTCCAAATGCTCTTTTAATGTTGAAAAAAATCATAATACGTATTTCTATGGCCTGCTTACAACATCAGATGTAAGACTTATGGTGACATCATCAAGTGTTAATTTCAAAAGTTAAGTAATCAATTACTGGATTACGGCAAACATTACATTAGGAATATATATATATATATATATATATTTACTCGTTTACCTGTTTCAAAAGGAAAAGAATGACTTCACCTGTAGTTCAGAACAATTTTATTTTATTTTATAATATTATGATTTTACAATTTGGTTTTGTGTGTGTGTGTGTATATATATATATATATATGTGTGTGTGTGTGTGTGTGTGTGTGTGTGTGTGTGTGTGTGTGTGTGTGTGTGTGTGTGTCTACATGCAACTCATTCATATAACGTGTATTTAAGCCTATTGGTACCAAGATTTTTGCTTCGCCAAGTTGTTGAATGCTTGATGCAAGTAGTACATTTCTTCATCCTTAAAACCGTCCCCCTCCTCCTCCTCCTCCTCCTCCTCCTCCTCATCATCATCATCATCATCATCATCATCATCATCATCCTAGTCGTCGCCGTCATCATCATTGTAGTTGTTGTTATCAACATCCTTATCGCTGGACCAGTACTGTATTCTCCCGAGGCTTGTTCTATAATACTAATACAGAGTAGGTTTGTTATTCTTCTTTCCTATTTAGTAACTGATAAAGTTTTCTTAGACTAATATGAAACATTAATTATCTTTCAAAGATCTAAAGTCAAAAGGAACTTCTATCACGGGAACATATTTCACTTTTCTGTTTGTTTTATTAATTCTCTATATCCATCACTTGAACAAGACAGCATTCAGTGTCTAACACTTGAACAAGTTCTCCTTTATAAGATTATTCTACCTTATCGTATCATTAACCAAGAGAACAGCAATTTTCCTATGGGGTAAAATCGTTGTTATAGTTACTGTTTAACCCCAGCTTAGCTCTGATGTAGTTAATCTATCGGTTGCAAAGAATTAATGATCATCGAAATGTTTGATGAAACCTGGCTTTTGTGCATTGTTCTCGGTTATAAGCTCTGTCAGCTATACAGGAGTCTCCATATGAACTTGTCTGATGCGCAGTCGTGGCCAGTCCATCATTTTCTATATCCATGACTATATCGTCCAAAAGGTCTTTCCCTTATTTTACGACGGTGGGTATGAAATGAGGTACATTTGGCTGCTATTTTTCCTGGGCGAGCAAACTATGTAAAGATAAATGAAAATTGTGTAACAGCTTGATCGTTGGACTATAGCAGTACTCCAAAGACCCAGTATTACCACAAACTGCGTCAGATTGATTATGTTTGGAAATTCCACGAAGGGTGTAAATACTATATATCAATAAGTTTGTAGATAGTAAAATGAAACACTGCATCCGTAAACAGAAATTGAGGTAAATGTCAAATGCATCTTATTGCAGCGATTTTTCAGATTGATTATTAATTCAAGAGGAATGTTCTTTGTGCTATCATTCGATTGACAGTATCGGTAGAGCATCAGACACCATGCTTTGCAACAAAGAGTTATGTCCCTTTACGTTCTGAGTTCAAATCCCACTGAGGTTAACTTTGCCTTTCATCCTTACGGTGTCGGTAAAATAAAGCACAACTAACGCACTTGGGGAATTGCTGGCCTTGTGCCAAAAGTAGAAACAATTATTTTCGTCTCACACCAAAGACGTCTAACTGTCATAAATCCCACAAACAATACTGGCAGTTCAAACAAAATTACGGTTTCCAGATCTTTTGAATTGAAAAGAACATCATAAGCTTTTTTATTTTATTTTACCAATTAAAAAACAGTAATATTGCAATTTCATGTTTTATATTCAAGTAAATGGTATTTGCTGTCATCTATCTATGTATTACTAAAAGTCTGTGATTGCTTGCTTGTCTGTAATGTACTACAACCAAAAGGGCGCATACTGGGAAAATACTTTGAAAGGAAGTCACCCCTGAAATGGGAATACAAATGGAATAAAACAAGTTTCGCGTAAATCGGAGCACGGGTTCCCGAGATATGGGGGTTTTCCGGGTACCTTCATAAACAAAGAGTGAGAAAGATAGAGAGGAAGAGATAGTGGTTGTGACAGCGCAGATTGAAAGAGAGAGACATAGAGAGAGGGAGAGGAGACAGAGAAGGAGAATGGAAGAGAGAGAGAGAGAGAGAGAGAGAGAGAGCTGGGGGGTGTATATATATATGTGAGTGTGTGTGTGTATATATATATATGTGTGTGTGTATATGTGTGTGTGTGACACCCACATATACACACACACACACACACACACATACATATATATATGTATACACAAACACATTTATACATACACACACGTATATATATGTACACACCTATATATATGTGTATATGTGTGTGTGTGACACCCACATATACACACACACACACACATACATATATATATGTATACACAAACACATTTATATATATACATACATACACGTACATATATGGACCTTCCAGTTTCATTTCACATTGTATACAATGTCTGTATATTTTAATTATTTAAAAATTATTTTTAAACGAACATGATATTTCAAAAACATTTTGAAGTGAACGTGACCCAACGGGTCACGGGTGGTCTACTATATCCTAATATTTCGAACACCTTGAACTAGAATTGTGAGTTTATTCATTTTAGGAAACCAATATTATGCTTCAGTATTTAAAAAACTGTGTTTATACGTTTATTTCAACTATGTAAATTATATTGGTTTCTTATATAAGCACTATGCCAGAAATGTGGGGGGGGGGGGGGGGATTAAATCGACCCCAGTGCATTACTGGTACTTTATTTTATCGATTCCGTAAGGATGAAAGGCAAAGTTAACCTCGGCGGGATTTGAACTCAAATCATAAAGGGCCGTAACTCTATGCTGCAAAGCATGGCGTCCAACCCTCTACCGATACTGCCAATCCACCACCCTAACTATGTAAATTATATTAGTTTCATTAAATCTACACCACTTGGTGTATTCAAGCCCAAACTGTTTTACATTCAGTTCCGGCTTGTTTTATAGGCATTGGGTTGGACAGTTAGTGTTCTCATTGTTTGTTTATTATTATCATTAGGGCGGTGGATTGGCAGTATCGGTAGAGGGTCTGACTCCATGCTTTGCAGCAAAGAGGTACGGCCCTTTATGGTCTGAGTTCAAATCCCGCAGAGGTTAACTTGCCTTTCATCGTTACGGAATCGATAAAATAAAGTACCAGTAATACACGGCGATAATTGCTGGCCTTGTGCCAAAAGTAGAAACAATTATCATTTGGAATGTCGGTAGATTGGCAGTATCGGCAGAGGGTCGGACGCCATACTTTGTAGCATAGAGTTACGGTCCTTTACGGTCTGAGTTCAAATCCTGCCGAGGTTAACTTTGCTTTTCATCCTTATGGGGTCGATAAAATAAAGTACCAGTAACGTACTCGATCGAGGTAATCGACTTTCCCCTCCCCCCAAATTACTGGCCTTGTGCCTATACTCGAAACAATTATTATGGATTGGCAGTATCGGTAGAGGGTCGGACAATATGCTTTGACGCATAGAGTTACGGCCCTTGCCATTCTGAGTTCAAATCCAGCCGAGGTTAACTTTGCTTTTCATCCTTACGGGGGTCGATAAAATAAACTACCAGTAATACACTGGGATAATTGCTGGCCTTGTGCCAAAAGTAGAAACAATTATTATCATTTTATTTTATTCTAAAGAAACTACCAAGATTGGAAGTTCAATACAAAAGTACAGGTCTACCAAATATAAACTAATTTTTTGAGTACATGGAAGCTACGAAAAGATTCAACAAGAGAAACTTCTGTTTTACAGCTTCCTTTGTTTCCTATTTTTCTTTTCTTTTTCATTTTCTTATGCATGATCTAGTGAAGGCGCGTGGCTGAGTGGTTAGAGAATTGGATTCACAATCTTGAGGTTGTAAGACCGATTCGAGGACCGGGTAATGCGCTATGTTCTTGAGAAAGAGACCTTATTTCACGTTGCTCCTTCCACCCGGAGTTCCGACCGATAGATAGTATTAGCAATTGGAAAGACCAATGGAAACATTGTTTGATTTGACAAAAAGTCGATCGACTATCGATATGTATAATCTGTCTCTCATTAGCTTTCAATATTTGAAATTTTATTTTATTTTTTGTTTCCCTTTCTAATTATATTTTTTATTATTTGCCTCACTAGCTCTTTTTGATTACCAACTGTAAGGAGTACTAGATACTTGCCTTAGTCTGTCATGACTTACTAGCTCTATACGGACGTTTAATTTGAATAAATAAATATGTGTTGTTGTTGTTTTTTGGGGTGGGTGGATCTGTGATTACTATCATGTTTGGTTTCCGATACTGTTTTGTTATTCTGAGAAGGAAAAGCAGTGATGTGACTAGACTATGTGCGCTTCCTCCCAAATATACTCAAATACCAACCAAAAGGTGAAGCACGCATAAAAGTGTCACAAGGGACCGACCGTCCATTAGCTACCCTAATGGGGAGGAATCGTTGACTGGGTATTACATCGTGAGACCTGTCAACTCTCCCCGTCCGACGGGGGAGATCTCCCACCTTCTTTGTGGTGAGTGAGAGATCTCTTGTCTTGTGAAAATGGGTATAGCTTTCATTATGTAAAATCTCCCAATTTTGCAGCACTTTTTTTATTGTACTCCCCGTTTGGGTTTTTAGAGCTTGGCAGGTCTGTAAACTCTCCAAATAATTTTGCCTAATTTCTCCCGTTTTGAGGCACATTTTTTTTATTGTTCTCCCCGATTGTGTTTTTAAAAGTTGGCAAGTCTGACATTGCTCTGTTCTGCGGTCGTTTACCTATGTGTCTTTTTGTTGTTTTGAGCTTAATCGTATTTCTAAATTTGGTTCAGTGAATGCTCTATTTCCGATATACAGCTTTAATAGTTTCGTGTCGCTAGACAAAGAAATTTAGTTTAAATGAATAATACTACACTCTTCAACATATATCAATTATATTCTTTTGAATTTGAATTTGAATATATGCATACACACATACACAATACACTATGATAGGCAGTATCTTTTGAAATGTGCAAACATATGTGTTATCAACCAGCTCCACTTATATAGCTGAACGTGCTTTCTCTTTAATTCGAATATTTTATACACCGGTGTGTGTGTGAGTGTATGCACGCGTTGGGGGGGGGGGGGGGTAATTATAGATAACTGCGCAGTTAAATTTATATAAATATATAATTTTGTTTTCAGACGTAATCAAAGTATTTGGGGCAGCACCCGTGAATGAGACTCGTGAGGGAGGGAAGGACGATTTCGAATTCCTAAATCTTGTTGGAAGGCGTACAGCCCAATAGACTCCGCTTATGGTACATAAAGGCCAGGTCTGTGGTGTTAAGCAGGGTAGTGATATGTTAAATATACCACTCAAGAATATTCGAGGTGCTTCTGCGCTGTTTCCGTTCATTCGGTTCCACTCGCAAGGGTCTAGCAAAATCTAGACTATGGTGCAAGTCTGAGGTGCTGCGTAGCAAGGTCAAACTGGAGACCACGTGGATGCAAAGCATTAAATATCTATTACATAGATTTACGGATATATCTACATACACACATATTATGCACACCATGTACTAGGGTTTTCCACTTTGCGAACTATTAGTCGATCATCTCATGTTGATTACGCTCCTGCTTGATTTGAGAAAATAATGAAGTATGCCGAATTATAGGTCAATCGAATAATATTTCAGATCTTTTTTTATTTATAACGATGCTTTTTTTTTTTTATCTGGCCTGTATCATATTTTCCTTTCTGTTCACTTTACTGAATCCAATGTGGAAACCACACGACAGAACGAAAAGAAATGAAAACCAGCAGGAGGAATACGTTCTAAATACACTATAAATAATTGTTTCTACTTTTGGCACAAGGCCAGCAATTATGCCAGTGCATTACTGGTACTTTATTTTATCGACCTCGTAAGGATGAAAGACAAAGTTAACTTCGGCGAGATTTGAACTCGGATATAAAAGGACATAACTCTATGCTGGAAAGTATGGCGTCCGACCCTCTACCGATACTGCCAATCCACTTTAATAATTGTTTCTATTTTTGGCACAAGGCCAGCAATTATCTCAGTGCATTACTGGTACTTTATTTTATCGACCCTGTAAAGATGAAAGGTAAAGTTAACCTCGGCGAGATTTGAACACAGACCATAAAGGGACATAACTCTATACTGGAAAGTATGGCGTCCGACCCTCTACGGATACTGCCAATCCACTATAATAATGGGGTTAAATAGAGAAATACTTTTTATGAATGAAATTTATAAACGGAAACGGCTTCCTTTGTCATCTGGAGCACGCGTTCCCTTCGCTCCAGAACAATTTTTAGGAGGAACTATTTCTGACTTTCATCCTTCGTAGAATTATTAAACCTCTTTATTTGATAAATACCTCCTTCAACAGTGTCATTCACAACTTTCAGAGCTTTAACAGATCTTTGATATCGTCGTCAGAACAAAAATCCAAATTGTTTAGGAAAATGACGAGAAGATGGAAAAAAATATTTGTTTTCTTCGTAACGAAATCATTCAGTTCTTTGTTGACGAAAGTCATTCTTTTCCTTTCGACCTTCTTTTTCTCTTCTTTTGTTAGATTTTGGAACATGTTTTTCATCTTATCCTTTCTAAGTCTTTCCTCAAAGAAAGCCAAGGCTACTAACTCTTCACACAAATACTATTAGTGACGTCGAAGGACAGTCTCTGCCACAGTTAAGATATGTTGGTCAGGATATCTTGGTAGCAGCTTCATCAAATCGAGATCATTCTTTGGAATCCATCTGGGAAGCATTGCCTCGTTCCAGAATTTTGGAAGCAAGCGACTTTTTGTAGATCTCTCAACTTAAGTTGTTCTTTGAACATAATTATCTTGATCATATATATGACCTTAGCCATCCAATAAGCTTCTGGGACCGAGGATAACTGGGGAGATGGCTAACCACAACGATAGAGAAGAGAGATTTTACAAACTCGGCATAGTCTTCTCGGGGATGGTATCCAGAGCCGTACAGTCAGTAGATATCCAACTATCTCCTCCCTTTTTTTGCTTGTAATAATCTTCTATAGGCTCATTATCGTCCAGGATTGTTTGATAATGAGACTTATCTATGGCGTCCCAAATTTCCTGGAACTTTTTTCACAGTAGGAGACCGGGACCAGATGATGGGTAAAAGATCACAAAGACTTTCTTCAAAACCAGTTCAAGAATGTGATGGTGGCAAACCAGCCACAAGTTGCGTTTTTCAGAGTTACTTTAGTTTTTGTATTGGCTCCTTGGTGCATACCGGTGTTACTGGTGGTGGTGTCGAAAAACATACCAATTATTCTATCCTCAATTTTGAGTCTTTGGATTTCCTTCAAAACGATTTCAACAACTATTGGCTCGTTCCATCTCTTACAAGCAAAAAACATATGAGCTCATCCTTTCCTTTTCCTGTAACTAAAACTGCAATCCGATCTTCGAGCGTGCTGGATCGAGAAGCCGATGGTAATAATTCTCCACCCTTGTGGGATCTGTCTTCGAGTGGGAAAGTAGATAACTCAATTTCCTGAGTCATTTTCTCACGGTGACTGGTTCTAGCTCGATAAACAGGAAGAGTAATGTTGTGGTACTTATGCCTATCTTAAGACACACTTGCGATGTAAATGAACTGGAATGCTAACAAATGAAAATAAGAAAAAGATAAACCAGTACGCAATGTAAACCCACACGTCAATAACGCTTTAATTAGGGCATTTATGACAGATGAACTTTAGAATATCATGCCTTGACGCAATAGTATTTAGATTGTGATGTTTATCGTTGCTCTGTTTGTGTTTTAATATATACTAGCAGAATGGCCCGGCGTTGCTCGGGATTTGTTCTCGGATTCTTATATATTTGATATATATTTATCCTTATCGAGACTCGTGAAATAAATACGTTTGTTTATATTTTGTTATTGTGTATGCAAAAATAAAATATCTGTACACGAATATATATATATATATATATGTATGTATATATATATATATATATATGTGTGTGTGTGTGTGTGTGTGTGTGTGTGTGTGTGTGTGTGTGTGTGTGTGTGTGTATTAAAATAACAGATTAAAGTTTAAGCAAAGAATCGCTGCTTTCATCCTTAACGGGATCTTCTGAAAGTAAAAAAAATCAATCTGTGAACGCAGAAGTAAATATTTCGAAATACGTTACACACTACATATATATACACACAGACTATATATACATATACACACAAACAGCGTCATAATGTGGTAATGCAGACAGCCAGACATACAGACATATATTATATGGGCGCAACGTTATATCTATGTATCTATCTAAAAAGAAAGACTAAGAATTATAGAGAGAGATCGCTAAATCGCCTAATCCGGTCTCTAGGACATTGAAAATTTGAAATATCTTTCGCTGAAAACACTCACAAGACCATAAGTATTACATGTGTAAAGTTTGAAAACAATCGGTTGGGTGGTTCTCGAGTTTTAGGGAGTCAGACCGACAGACATTCTCTGTTTTAGATGTATAGATAAATAATATAATATATACTATGTATAAATATGATATATTTTTTATTTTACTATATTCATATATAATATGTATCATTTGATATTTAATATACTATTATATCATTTATACTGCTTCCCTCCACCACCTTATGCCCCAGCACCACATGGACCTTCTCAACGCCCCCTGGGTAATGGTAGCGCCCACTTTGAGAACCTCTGACTTAAACTATAAAGTTGCGTATCATCTCCATACGTGGCAAATTGGATGAGTCATTAGTGCGCTAGATAGAATACTTTATCATATTTGTTCTGGTTCTGTGTGTCATAAGTTCAAATCCCGTGGAGGCCAACTTCGTATTTCATTCTTTCGAAGTCAATAAAAAAAAGTATCAATCCAATACTGGAGACGGTCTTTCCTCAATACTGAATGTACGGGCTCTTGCATACATACAATACCATCTCTAAATCTACCCGATATACACATCGTATATCATCGCATCATCCCTAATGTTTTTCAATATATAATTCCCAAATCTTACACAATCCTCACCCCCAAGACTGCAGTCCGCTGCCCACGCTTTTCCTACATTGAATCAACCTAGAATGTGTCAACTTGTACAGAAGCTACACTAAATAAACTGAAACGTTATAGGAACACAACGGGAGGAAGCACGATAATCACTGAAGATGACACATATATGTGTAACGAAAGAATTTTGTGATACCACATTTTTAACTGTTGGTCGATTAATGATAAACATTGATTTCCAGCTAAATTATTTAGAGAAATATAAAAATACTCTGAAGTGAACCAAACCAAACAGTGAGTGTGTTTTACTTTTTTTTTTTTTTTTTTTTTTTTTTGCAATATTAGGGCAATAATGTTGTCACCAAAACAGCAACTTAGTTGCGAATGAAGAAAAAAAGCTTAAGCAACACTTTCAATACTAACTCCCCCACCTACAAAAATACAACACCCACGGCCAACAAGAAAAAATGAAATGTGTCAATCGCCAGAGCGGACTAAGGAATCAATATCTTCTTTGCTGATAATATATGGCGGTCGGAACTCAACCTGAAAAAAGTATTTCGTTGAAGAATTCAACGCACTATCCGGACGAGGAATCAAACTCACGGCTTCGTGATTGTGTGTCTAAAGCCGTAACCACTATCACACATGTAACAACAGTTAGAGTGTTAAGAAAAGAATTCAGTTTAGGCAGTCTGTGAAAGACACATCTAGACGTTCTGATATGACGGTGCTATATATAGAACCAGACGACAGAGTTGTTATCACTGTTAAACATCTCGAAAATCTAACAAGTTGACTTTTACTTTACTCTTTCTTTCTCAAATAAATAAATAAATAAGGAAATAATTCTCCCCAATAAAAACACTGATAACAAAAAAAAAAAAAAAAAAAACATGTATCAGAAAGCTAACAAAAACAAAAACAAATTTTAAATAACATTTTTCCTTGCTGGGTGTTTTGCCCTCAGACATTAATTTTATTCTTTCTCTTTGTATTTACAGTTAATGTATGTTTTTTTCTTTATTTAGTCCACCTGCTCTCTTGTAGAAACGTGGAAAATAGGAGGTTATGATAGTCATGAATTTGCCAAAGATATTAGGTTAGGGTTAGGGTTAAGGTTAGGGTTAAGAAGTGAAGAGAAATGGGTTTAACTGCTTTGAAAAGACAGCTTATCGTAGTTTTCTTTATTTTTTTCAATCTAAATCAAAATTTCTGCTTTACAGCAATCATTGCCGAGGTGATTTTTGCCTTTCATCCTTACGGGATCGATAAAATAAAGCACCAGTAATGCACTGGGATAATTGATGGCCTTGTGCCAAAAGTAGAAACAATTACTATCAAAAAGGCGGTGGATTAGCAGTATCGGTAGAGAGTCAGACACCATGCTTTGTAGTTTAGAGTTACGGCCCTGTACAGTCTGAGTTCAAATCCCGTCGAGGTTAACTTTGCCTTTCATCCTTACGGGGTCGATAAAATAAAGTACCAGTAATGTACTGAGTAATTGCTGGCCTTGTGCCAAAAGTAGAAACAATATATAGAAGAGGAGCAAGCTTCTGTTGCTTGTAAGCAACTGAACACGCCTGACGTCACAAACGTCACATATATCCACACACAGAAGGAAGAATGTGTAGCAAATACTAACACCACCACAATCAACAACAACAACAGCACAATAAATGAGAACAACAACAATACAACAAAAGGAATCAGCAGCAACACAACGAATGAGACCATCATCACCACCAACAACAATAGCAATAACAAAATTTCATTTGCAGCAACTATTGCTAAGCAACAGGATTTTAAATATTACCCCATGGACATTTCACAAAAGTCCCAATATTTGGAAGAAGCTTCCAGCTATGTGACGTTTGAGGGAGATACCCCACACATACACATACCCCCAACAAATAAGAGAAATGACACAAAAAAACTGATCTACAGAACAGGGGACATAACTACTAAAAAACCCTTAACACTTCCAACAAGCACTATTGAAGCTGCATTAAAAGACATCATGCCAGACGTGGCATACCTTCAAAGAGCCAAACAGTATGGAAGTGTATCAGTGCTCATTAAGAGCAAAACTCGGGCTCAAAAACACTCAGTGCACCCAATAAAAACGGGTCAACACATCTTCTTCTCCACATACATGGGAAGAAGAACCTACAAATTAAAAATAAGCAGAATCCCAGCAGAGGTCAATATATGGTGGATACTACGCTGCATCCCGAAGAAGGTTGAGGACACCCTCATATCTGCAGACAGGACAGACCGGAATAACTGGTTTTGAACCTGCATCGAAGTTCTGGTACAAATGAAGCCAGAGAGAATGGAAAAAATCCAGGAAAAAATCATCCTCGAAGATGTTATCTCCATTTTAGTGAAAAACACCTCAGTGCCATAAGTGTGGGAAAACCACACACTTAAAGGCTTTTTTTCCTCTCTAAAATAAACAAGGTGCTACTGCCAACAGCAAAACCCCAACATCAACACCCCAAACCAAACACAACAACACAAAAACTTGCAGCATCCACTCCCACACCACCACAGACCAGAGACAATACACAAAATCCCACTGAAAAACCCTCCCTTGCCTCCTCCCTCTCTGTCAAATACTTCGACAAACACCTGCACAAACACTCCACTACACAACATATACTTCCCATCTAGCCCTGATTCAGAAGTCTCAGACACGGGAATCTCTACATCTCCAAGTGAGGATGAAAAGGAACCCCAAAAATCTAAAAAAACAAAAAAGAGACGGAAAAAACACAAAAGCAAAAACACAGAAAACACGTACACATCCAACCCCAAACATACCACCACAATCACAAACCCCAACCACAAAAAGAAAACTACAAACAGAAACAGTACACATACAACAAACAAAGAACTGGTTGAAACTGTCGGAAAGGACTCCACATTCCAAACGGAGGAGAAAACATTCCCCCACCAACAACCCACCCCCAAACCTTGAACTAATCATGGTAACAACCCTACAATACGAAACAACAAAAGGGAAATTCCCACGTGATGTGGGCCTCCCTTGCCAAAAACCCCTTAACCGTGTCCTGCTAAAAGGATTCTCTCCCTCCCCAAACTCACCCAATCTGGACATGTAGATCGAACAACCCGACCTCCAGGAAACTAAAAGGTAAATGCTCCTGCCTTTTCTTTCTCCAACTCTTCTTTACCAACATGGCGACTATACAAGTTGGATGTTTGAACGTACGTGTCCTGGCATGCCCTGGAAACGGGGCATGTTTTTAAATGATCTCAGGTCACATTGTATAGATGTGATAGCCATTACTAAGTCCAGGATGCACGACAAGCAGCAGCAAACCCACATGTTCGATGATTTTGAGATCTACGCATCTCCCTGTCAGTCAGGAGGTGTAGGGGGAGTTGCTGTTCTGTTTCGAAAAAGCCTGGATCTCAAAGTCCAGACGATTCACTTAGACCCGGAGGACAGCTTGGTGGTCCTGAACGGAAATGGTAGTGAAGGTGGAGCTTTCAGACTGGTGTCCGTATATGCCCCGACTGGGACATCGCGACCAGAGTTCTTCAAGCGTCTGGAGTCATTCCTGGGAACCTATCGCTCTTTAGTGTTATCGGGAGACTGGAATGACATCTTAGACTCACATTGGGACTATGTAGGAGCTTGTAATAAGAGAGGTGGGGTGTAATAGCCTCAAAAATCTCATCAGCCAATTCGAACTGGCTGATAGATATCGACTAGATTTCCCAAGTGCACCACTGTGAAAATGGAGCAACCGCACTGGGTCTTCTAAAGTGTATTTAGATAGATTTCTAATTAGACAGAATAATAAGGAAACATTAAACTGCCCACAAATGCACATGGTTGCCTATTCAGACCACAAATTAGTCACCTGCATAGTCAACCTTGATAGAACACATAGACGGGGACCCAGATACTGGAAGCTAAACATGTCGCTCCCGGCGCGTAAGACCTACAGTAAACGGATTAGTACCTTAGTTAAGAGCCAATTGATGGGGGCCATTGTCAACAACAAGTGGTGGAGCTCTCTCAAGAGAGCAATTAGAGTAGACTCGATAGCATTTAGCAAAGAAGTAGCTTTAGAAAAGAACAAAACTGAAAAGGAACTGGTAGCTAAAGTAGAAGAGGCATTTAAGAATGGCAGTACATCTGACGTGCTAGCGGCGAGAACGACACTAGACCAGTTCTTCAACGTGAAACACGAAGGTTGTATTGTCAGTAGAACACGTACTCTAAGAAACCAGGAAGCCAAAGCTGTTAGCTGGGCCCGAGTGGCAGAAACGAAAAGTGGCAACAAATCCACAATTCGGTCTTTGCAAAACAAAGATGGACGCATTCTATTTGAATCCAAGCAGATGTGCACGGCCTTCCAGCAGCACTTTACACAACTGTTCGGGCAAAGCGGTACGTCGAGCGAGGTGATGGACTTCAGTTCCTACTTCGACGGCCTGCCGCGACTCTCGAGTACGCATGCAGAGAGCTGCGAAAGGCCGATCACAGCGGGCGAAATAGAAGATGCCCTAGGCCGCTGTGGGAAACGCAAATCCCCCGGTTTAAAAGGTCTATCCTATGAGTTTTACACAGGCATGCCGGACTTGTTCTCTGGCGTCCTCGAAGCGGTCTACTGCAAATGGCAGCAGAACGGGAGAATTCACAGTTCTGTAGGCAGAGGCGTAGTGACGCTGATCCGGAAAGATGAGAACAAAGGGGATGAGATAAGCAATTTCAAGCCCTTAACTCTGCTCAACACAGAGTTAAAGCTTTTGGCCAAGCTGTTAGCTGGCGCTTGTCGTCGAGAACCTGGTAGGGGAAGCGTTCAAATCTCGTTCAAATCCCGCCGAAGTTAACTTAGCCTTTCATCCTTACGGGGTCGATAAAATAAAGTACTAGTAATACACTGGTAATTGCTGGCCTTGTGCCAAAATTAGAAAGAATTATATTTCTAATATAGTATCAAATATTGTTTGCTGGACTATAAATTGGATATTTACTGAGATCAAACATCTCTCTCTCTCTCTCTCTCTCTCTCTCTCTCTCTCTCTCTATCTATCTATCTATCTATCTATCTGTCTGTCTGTCTCTCTGTCTATCTGTTTTAGTATAGAGTTGCATAACTGCTACCAATTGGCCTGCACATTGATAATTTTGCTCCCTGAAAGGACCTTAAAACAATGGATTCACTAACTACTTCACCTTGTCTTATACGTTCATTGTTTAACATTATATAGATGGTAAAAAGTGCCCTTAGATCATGGATGACCATGGGATATGCCCCTAGATAGTTACCCTCCGAAGCACAAACCCAGGTATGTTGTTTTGGAAGACCATACATACCAGTCTCCACTCTATCCCAGGAAAAGACAATGGCCGATACAACTTGGCACCAGTGACGTTACAGCTCGTTTCTACAGCTGAGTGTACTAAAGCAACACGAAATGAAGCGCCTTGCTCAAGGATACAACGCAAAACCCGGTCCGGGAATCGAACTCACATCCTCACGATTGCGAATCCAACTAACTAACTACAAAGATTCGCAACTTCACCATAACACTATTTATACAATTACATATATATACCTACATATATACATACATACACACACACACATATACATATATATGTGTGTGTGTATTATGTATGTATGGGGTAGCCATACGTATACGAGCAGAAATATTGTTTCAAGCGAATATTTAAAGTGCTGAAGAAGAGATTAAAATCTAAAACAGGAAAGAAAAATATAAATGGCTGTTAGGCTATTGACCCAATCTTCTCTTTTTTAAATAAAACTAATTTTAATAGTCTGATATCCTCGGTTCTAATGTTTTGAAACCTCAAAATTTTGGATTCAGAAAAAGATAAAATTTTTTACATTCTTAAAATTTATTCAACGTAATAACAATTTTATACATCGGAAGTAAGATTAAATTTGTGCTGAAGAAATAATAATCGAATTTTGAATTCCTATAATTTATATTATCGATCTCTGTGTAGTGACAATTTGACCTCGGTGGAACTGAATAGAATTGAAGACCATAAAGTGTTTAGTTTGTGCTCAACCCTTTCAGATATTTTATAAATATTTCTATCATAAGCAA
>OZ024745.1:126381806-126389306 GCA_964016885.1 Eledone cirrhosa
TGGTGGAGCTCGTCCAATCGGACCGAGGAAACAATGTTTCCCTTGGTCTTTCCAATTGCTAATACTATCTGTCGGTCGCAAATCCAGGCAGAAGAAGCAACGTGAAATAAAGTATCTTGCTCAAGGTCATAACGCATCGCCCGGTATGGCAATCGGACTCACAACCTCACGATTACGAATCCAATTATCTAACCACTCTGCCACGCACTTTCACATATGTACGTATATGATCTCCAAATTGAACGGCATATCATGAACTTGTTTAATATCATCATTTCATTACGTTATTAACTATTCCCTATACGGGAAGAAAGATCCAGGATTTTTAAAGATCCAATTGGAAAAGAAAAACAAGGAGATTTCAATTGAATTGGTTAGAGTATTGCTGCTAACGTTCGTAGCTTAATCACTCGTGGAAAGATTTATCCAGAAAACGCTATCCAAACAAATGTACGTTTGGGATGAAAGATTATAAAAACTATTTATTAAACACATTTGGTAATGAACAGGAAAGAAACTGAGAGATATGTTAGTGAAAGAAAAAGAGAGTAGAAAATGCTCATATATATGAAGGCTCGTGTCTTGGTGGTTAGAGCGTTGGGTTTGCAATCGTGAGGTTGAGTGTTCGATTCTCGGTTCGGATGGTGCGTTGTGTCCTTCAACAAGACACTTTATTTCACGTTGCTCAAGTTCACTCAGCTGTAGAAATGATATGTGATGTCAATGGTGGCAAGCTGTATCAGCCATTGCCTTTCCCTTGGATAACATCACTGGTGTGGAGAAAGAGACCGGTATTCATGGGTGACTGCCGGTCTTGGAAGAGAACTTCCTAGGTGCAAATAAAGAGCATTTACCCATACCTGTATATATATATATATAACAAGTAGTTTATCTCTCTACATGGTTGAATACAATAAATGTAATCTGAGTTTTTCGAATATTAATAATAATATTCGATTCGTTTGCAATTATGCAAACACCTCTTTAAAGCCATGTCAGTAGAATGACGCCGTCATTCATGCACTTGTGTTGGCATGTAAAAAGAACTGCAGACACTAAAGTTTCTGGTTGTTAGCCTTCATCAGTACAGTATACTGTCTACCTGCCAACTGTCATAGCTAGTGAAAATATATGAAATCTTTTAAAATATACAGTGACTGATCAGCCTGATATGCATATTAGTAGACTACCTGATCATATATATATGGTGGTGTGCTCATGCGCTGCGCAGGGATGCTATAAAATAACTTATAAAATAGGGTGAAAACCCTTAGAGACGGAAAATGATGTTGCCTATTTTATAAGCTATTTCATAGCACCTTTGCGTATTGGCACACCATCTTTATATCAACTTTCTCCCCCCAGCGTTTTGTAAAAGTCCGAGAAATCGGTTAAGTATATATATAAATATATATATGTATATCTATATGTGTGCGTGTGTGTGTGTGTGTGTGTGTTTGTGTGTGTGTGTGCGTGCGTGTGTGTGTGTACGTGTGTGTGTACGCGTGTGTATATATATATATATATATAGTGCATTACTGATACTTCATTTCATCGAACCAGTAAGGATGAAAGGGAAAGTTTAATTCGACAAGATTTGAACTCAGAACGTAAAGGGCCGTAACTCTATGCCATATAGCATGTTGTCCGCAGATCCTCCGATACTGCCAATCCACTTATACTGCAATTACATTAGGAAAGAGTTATTTTATCCATTCAAGAAACAAAACGAACTATTAAATTCACTTTACATTTATCATTTATTTGATTGGTCTGAACATCTTCGTTGAACTGTTTATTGCCTGGTTACTGATACTGCAATCCATTATAGTCTTATACTGCAATCCATTATAGTCTTATACTGCAATCAATTATAGTCTTATACTGCAATCAATTATAGTTTTATCCATTTATCATGAATGTTAAGCGGGGAATACTTCAATTAACGGACATTAGAAGATAAACAAATATTTGTGGTGAAATAATCTTATCTATTTTCCATAAACATGTTTATGGCCTGAAGAAGACTAAGTTAGCTAAAGAATTTTGTGGTTTTATAATCACCACAGGGGGTATATTGAAAAGAGCCAGTGAGATAGGAGAAGGGGGATTGGAATGGGACTGGTATCTACAGGAAGGTTATTTAGGGTCAAAGTAGAAAATGAAAGGAATCCAGGAATCCAGGAAAAAAGAAGTTGAGAAAGGAGAAATGTGATTAATTTATATAGGTTAGTACACGCATATACACATACAAATATCTACCCAAATGAACATATATACATAGATGCATACACGCTCATACACACACACATACCCCGCCCCCCTCACACCACACACATACACATATATATAGGTATATATATATATTATGATAATAATATGGATGAGGTGTTAAATTTTCATTCCATACTACCTCAAAAAATGTAATGAAAATTTAACACCACGTGCCATATTATAATTATTATTATACGGTGGGTTGGCAGTGTCGGTGGAGGGTCGGTGGAGGGTCGGACGCCATGCTTTGCAGCATAGAGTTACGGCTCTTTACGGCCTGAGTTCAAATCCGGGTGTCACGTTGTTTTGAAAGACCTTTATTTTATCGACCTCTGAAGAATAAAGGAGCAATATTGACTTCAGCCGGATTTCTACTCAGAATATATGTATCACCCTCATATATAGTTACAATAATTCATTCTAACATTGGTACAAGGCCAGCAATTTGGGGGAAGTGGAACGTCGACTACATCAGCTCCCATAATTCACTGGCATTTTGATTTAGCAATCTCGGTAAGAAAGAAAAGTAAAGTTGACCTCGGCGGAACTTGAACTCAGAACATACTGAGCAGAAACAAAGAAGGTAAAGCATTTTATCCGATGCTCTAATAATTCTGCTACATGAAATAAAGAATCTAAAAGAGTTCAAGGTTTGTAAAGATGTAAACGTTATAAAGATTAGAAATAGTGTTTGTAATTAGCGAAGATTTCATGCGCTCAGCTGATTAAACTAACTTAGACTTGGGGATTTGAGATAAACTGAGAATGATCAAGGGATCAGATAGCTCATTATATTAAATTGGATAAGTGCTTTGTTTTCTGTCAGCGTAGAAAGTCAGAAATTAAATTTAGTAGAAATGGCGATTGTCTAAAGGAGCAAGGAGCTAGTGGTGAATCAGACAATATATATGCACACATACACATACATATATACATATATACATACATCATATATATATACATATATATATATATATATACATGTATATATATATATATATATATATATATATATATATATATATATATAATATATATATATATATATATATATATGTGTGTGTAGGTCGATAAAATAAAGTACCAGTAATACACTGGGATAATTGGTGGCCTTATGTCAAAAGTAGAAACAATTATTAGTTCATTCAATTTACTTCAGTTTAAATTAATTTAGTTGAAGTCCTATGTATCTATATTTATATATCTATATATCTATTTATCTATCTATCTGTCTATTTATCTATCTGTCTAACTAATTAGCTAGCTAGCTACCTATTCACCTACCTACCCATCTATCTTTCTATCTTTATGTCGAACAGCTGCTGTCACGTGTGGCATGCATCCAGTTGTCAGCCGGGTCCATCTTGAGGATCACCCCCGCCGCCTTCATTTAAGAATGAAGGAGAGGCGGTTTTCCTTTATCTGGTGGCTATGGCGAAAGAGTTAATATGGTGGACGAGGTTAAAAGGACAGAGGGCAAGCACCTTTGTCCCCGGACAACAACTTATCCCCTTCTTTAAGGACCACTTCAGAAGGAAGGTGAGAGTGGAGAGAGAGGTGCTACACCCCAGTAAATTCGCTGAAAGGTGGGTGAATGTGGCTAAAATGGCCCGAGTGAATGGGCCTTCTCTGTATATAAACCTGTAGGTTGAGGAAGATAAACAGAGAGAAGACAGGAATACCTACAAAACGTGTTCCTGGTGATGAGGGTTGTTCTATCCAGAGGGTGTAAAACAACCCTGCAGTAACGTTCCCTCCTATTAGGGATTTCAATTGTTATTTTATTATATATAGTTTATTGTTATTTATTAATGTTATATGATTTTTATGTAAAACCCCCGCCGTCACGTCTTGTAATGTCCCATTTTTGTATGCCCTTGTGGCAAATAAAGAAAGATATCTTTATGGGTAGAGGTGTAACGGCTCGTTGGTGAGTTTTGGTTTAATTTTCTACCAGAAAAGCTGATATTTGTAAATGTTATTTTACATTCTTTTAAAGATAAACCAACTTGAAACTTCAGGTGGTTGGTTTCTCTAAGTTTCAAGCCCTTAGGGGCGACAATTTGCTCTGAAATTTTAGAAAATTGAAAAAATATTATCTGTGAAATTTAAGTATGTCGGTGGAACACCAAATTCTCAGAAACTAAAGAATACTCCTGGACAAGAGAGTGTGTAAGAAGATGTTATGTCTTCTACTGCGGCTATGTCGTATGTCGCCATGACAACAGTGTCAACAGACAGTAGCGTGAAAAATGTTCGTGATATCGATAACAATGATGATGATGCTTTTTCAACCTTTGAACTCCAGTCCGACTCGCTGTCACGTGACAAGATTTTCTCGCTGCCCAGGCTGGATGTGGAGGTGAATGTGGGCTGCATTAAAAACATAATTCATGGGCGTAATTATAAGGTGTAAAGTTCAAATGCTTGGGTCAAAGACCAAAATAGCCTGTCTCCCTTTAACAAAGACTGGTGCGTTGTGATCCCTCTGTAACAAAGTTAATTTAAACAAATAGCGATTTAAATATGAGAAAACAAAAAAACCTACAGGAGTTTACTCTAAACGTCTGTACAAACCAGCAGCCAATAGTAATAACTTTTATTCCCCACAAAGGCGCCGAATAAGGAAATACTAAACAGACAAATTGCATAATGTGCGGGGGGAAATAAAATAAATCTCATGCATATATATATATATATATATATATATATATATATATTGTTTCTACTTTTGGCACAAGACCAGCAATTATCCCAGTGTATTACTGGTACTTTATTTTATCGACCCCCTAAGGGTGAAAGGCAAAGTTAACCTTGGTGGGGTTTGAACTCAGACCATAAAGGGCCGTAACACTTTGCTGCAAAGCAGGTCGTCCGACCCTCTACCGATACTGCCAATCCATATATATATATATATATATATATATATATATATATATATATATATATATATATATATATATATATATATATATATATATATATATATATATATATATATATATATATATATATATATATATATATATATATATATATATATATATATATATATATATATATATATATATATATATATATATATATATATTACATTTCGCACACAATTCAGTCTTCTAAGATTTTTAGAAGTGAAGGGATCGCTAATTCTTACACCTACTGATGAACGGAGAGTTGGTGATGCCTTTGCTTAATAATAATTTTGCGAAACAGTTTCTATAACTGTCTAGGTGTTTTCAGGCAGTTGCCCAATATAGGTTTGTTATTCTTTTTCTTAATTTACTATTTTAAATTAAGTCTGGCAAACCATATTGTTATAGTTAGTATTTTTTCACCCTAGCAAAACTTGTCCTTTACAATTCGAACACATGTATGTTTATATTCGTGTCTATCTCTCCTGTATATTCAACTATATATATACATCTTCCTATTTACGTGTTTCTATATTTGTGTTTATCTCTCCTGTATATTCAACTATATATATATATAAACATCTTCCTATTTACGTGTTTCTATATTTGTGTTTATCTCTCCTGTATATTCAACTATATATATATATATATATTAATATTATAATGCTCAGTATTTATACTTTGAGCTTGTTAATTGCAGGGTATCAATATGAGTTAATAACTCTATATTTTATTTGTATATATATATATATATATATATATATATATATATATATATATATATATATATATATATATATATATATATATATATAAATATATATATATATATATATATATCCTATTTACGTGTTTCTATACATAAACCATTAATAGAACTCTATTTGTTGATTAATAAAATAAATAAAGAGCACTTAAAAGACTGCAAGAAAAACTGATTTATTTTCTAAAGTAAGATTAATAATTCAATAACGAATCTATTTCTGCACACAGGCAGATGGGAACGACAGAAGATAAACCAATGAATTATTTTAAAAAATATAATCTTATTACGATTAGTGATAAGTAAGACAAATGCTTGATATATATCATAGTATTTAATATCATGAGTTGTATAAGGTTTCCAAGTGTATGTTATGTTTGAATATTGCCTTCTTTTAAAGATATCATGAAGGTTAATTGTGTTACACGAAGAATAACACTTGATCTTATTGAAAGATTGCAGTTGTGAAAATACCCTAACAAAGGGGTTTTTTGGAAGAAGAAGAAGAAGAAGAAGAAGAAGGATGATGAGGAGGAGAGTGAGGAGGAGGAGAGAAGAAGATGAAGGAGAAGAAGAAAAGAAGAAGAAGAAGGAGGAGGAGGAGAGAAGAAGAAGAAGAAGAAGAAGAAGAAGAAGAAGAAGAAGAAGAAGAAGAATGTAATTTTTGTTGTCATTATATATATATATATATATATAGATATGTGTGTGTGTGTGTGTGTAGATGTGTCCTCATATTTATTTACATGAAATATACATTCATACAGACATACATGCATGCATACGTACACACATACACATATATACATATATACATACATGATGGCTGCCCCCTCGTTATCGAGTATGGCCATTGCACGATATAACATTATTAATAATTATTAATTAATTCTATCATGCAATACCTGTGCGTGAAGAAATTTTTTAAGTGAGGAAAGACTGTGCACTGAGCCAATCCCACTCTCTGAGCGACAGTAGCTATAACCCGAAAAGAAGAAAATATCAACATCATCGGTAACTACTGAGCCGCAGGTTTTATATCGGAGTTATCCCAGTTTCCTCAGTTGCCTTCTCCTAGAAGAATGCCCTGACAAAGGCTAGGGGTCCTTCACTCCCAGTGGTTTAACCGCATGGTACATGTGTATATACATATTTACACACTTTCGGATGGCCGTTGACTCTTATGAGTTCTTCCGCCCTTTGTCAGGTTTTATTTTTGTCCTGTAGGGTGTCCAAAATCACCCTCCACACCAAATAAACTTGGTGGGGTTGCCAGTTTAGTCGCTGACGACCCGATCATGCGACAGGTTGTACTGGGTTACATGTTACCAGTAGCACTCAAGAGTGACCCGACATAACAGACATACATACATGGATACATACATATATACCTGCAAACATACATACGTACGTGTGTAAATAAACTAATTAAGAAATTACAAGTACTGTAAAAAATTCTAGAACTTTAGTATGCAATAATCTCATATACACACATAGATATTGAAATATTTTAAGGTACATATATAACTAAACTCATACAGATCCAGGGTGTGA
>OZ024745.1:126394306-126419306 GCA_964016885.1 Eledone cirrhosa
GTTAACCCACACACTAGACAGCCAGCCCTTCCTTCTACAACCTACCACCAAGGCCGGAATTTAGATCTTGTTGGCCCCTCATACACAAAAAAAAAATATAGAATACACACACAACTTCCAATTTTACATATCAAAGTCGGCTGGTGCAACTAACAGGAATTGAAAAGCTATATATGCATGTATTAAACATCCTCTGGCATGTGTTGGACAGGTTGTCGCAGTCTGGACCAGACATATCTGAGAGACATCATCTTGCTCATAAATTACATATTTGTCATGGTTTCTATGGTTGTATGCCCATCCTAATATCCCCTTCTTCTTCTTCTTCTTCTTCTTCTTCTTGGGATAATGTTGGCATGAGTGTGTGTGTGTTTGTGTGTATGTATATAGGTATGCATGTGAAAAGTCAGCAAGTAAAACAACACGGGGGATTATAGATTAAAGGTTATATTTTTTTATATATTTTAGAGAGTGTGTGATGTCTAGTGACATCTGGGTGAATGATAGTATGTGTGAACCTCTGTGTTTGGAAGGGCCCATGGCGGGATTAGAACTCGGAAGGTAAATAGCTGGAATAAATACTATAAAAGGTATTTAAAACTACGGTTTAACAATTCTACCAGTTCACTCCCCTTCTACATAGACGAGCGTGGAACATATAAAAACAATGAGTATTGCTGGTACTCATTTGGAGCAACATGAAATGAAGTGTTTTGCTCAAGAACACAACACGCAACCCAGGAATCGAACCCACGACATTATGATCGTAAGACCAACACCCTTACCACTAGGCCACGTGCCTCCACACACACACACACACACACACACACACACACACACACACATATATAATATGTGTTTGTGTGTGTATATTTGTGTGTGCGTGTTTGTGTTTGTGTGTGTGTGTGTGTGTATATGTGTGTGTGTATATTTGTGTGTGTGTTTGTGTGTGTGTGTGTGTGTATATTTGTGTGTGTGTGTTTGTGTGTGTGTGTGTGTGTGACTGCTCTCTCATTTGTTGTTGACTGCTTGTGATCTCTCTCAGTCTCTCCCCTCTATCTCTATCTAGTTGTCTCAATCTCTTATCTATCTATTTAGCTATTTAATTTCCATTTTTATAACAACTCCTTTTTCTCTCTTCCATCTCTCCCCGTACAGCCCTGAGAGAAAAAGAGAAGCAGCTAACAAAAAGGGCCACATGACAGGTATTGTGTTCTTGTTTTATTCATTTGTATCCTTATCAAACTTCCAATACACTGTTCCCACATTTCAATTATTCTCAACGAACAAAGAACGATAGCACTCAAGGAAAATATCCCTATACCAATGAGAGCATAATCTACATAAATGATTAATTAGTAAATTGTGCTGAGAAACACAGTGTAATGAGAACAACCACGAAACCTCACTAAGACACACTCGGAATACAAAGCAATAATTGTTTCTACTTTAGGCACAAGGCCAGCAATTACCCAGTGCATTACTGGTACTTTATTTTATCGACCCCGTAAGGATGAAAGGCAAAGTCAACCTCGGCGGGATTTGAACTCAGATCATAAAGGGACGTAACTATGCTGGAAAGCATGGCGTCCGACCCTCTACCGATACTGCCAATCCACAAAGCAATAATGGCAGATCATGGATTATATGATTCAAGAACATTGAAGGGGAACTCCTAGAAATAACGAAACCAGTAAGATTAAAAATTACATTAATAATTTCGAAATGGAAACTAAAATCTGACATCACAATCATTAAATATTCTAACAATATTTTCCCATTTTGAAATAAAACAAAAATAACAAATAAATAACTAAAAAAATGGGAAAAAAGACATGTCCACAAAGCTCTTAATGTGTAATATCACACAAAAATATCTACACTAACATTAGTAACAATGCAAAAATAATGGTTTCTTAGGCCGCCAATTTTAGGGGAGGGGAAAGTCGCTTAAATCGACCCCAGTGCGTGACTGGTACTTTATTTTATCGACCCCGTAAGAATGAAAGGCAAAGTTAACCTCGGCGGGATTTGAACTCAGATCACAAAGAGCCGTAACTCTATGCTGCAAAGCATGTTGTCAGACGCTCTACCGATACTGCTAATCGACCGCCCTTAACAAAGCAAAAATAACCTTGAAACTTGAACTAGATAGCAAAATGCAGTGTTGAACCAAACAGTAAGCATATATAACGTATAAAACCCCCAAAGGGAGATTTATCACGAACACCAATTACAGGCTAAATCTTGTTAAATGTGAGCTTGGGAAAATCAGCAAACGGATACTACACTTCATGAATGATATAATTATAAAGTCCACTAGATTGTGATAATGGACAGTAATTAACTGGTCTTGCAATATTAACGGTAAAAATAGATGCAAATTATTCCAGTTTGATATTATCGAATTTTATCCGTCAATTTCCTGTTCTCGCCATCATTACTGCGGTCCTTGAATTTAGAAAGATACATTATGATATTGGTGAGAGCAATGTCAACATAATCATACGCAATAGAAATTCAGTTCATCCCAACATAAGTTCTGATTGAGTAGTAAAATACATAAATGAACGATGATACTAGTCGGTTACAATTTGTCGAAAGACCAGTGGTTTACTAACGGGGTCTAATTTTACAGCGTTTCTAAATGTATATTTATTAAATGTACTAGCAGAAAAACCACTCTTGGGGGGGGGGGGGTCTGCTAGCATGTGTAGTGTGTATATTGATATTATACGCAAATAGATATTGATATTAAACGCATGTAAATAGGATACGTCAAATAAAATCGCAATTGACAATATACACAGAAATTGAAGAGAGACTATGTTACACTGTCTTCTGTAATCAGTAAAGTAATCCACGATATATTAAAATAGACGATATTATATACAAAACTGTTAGCTTTGCCTTTCATCCTTACGGGGTCGATAAAATAAAATACCAGTAATGTACTGGGTAATTGCTGGCCTTGTGCCTAAAGTAGAAACAATTATATACCAAACTGCATTATGGCGAAATGTAATGAAAACGGAAAAGGAGAAAATTAGTGACAGAAATATAAACGTTATGATATAACGATGCACATATATTAAGGTTTATATAAGCGATATGTGATATAGCGTCCGTTATTTCATAACCGGAAGTAGTGAAATTTGAAAATTATAAAAGAAGTGAACCTTAAAATATGCAATCATTATATATAAGAATATTTATGTTTAATCAACAGCTACGAAATTTAGTACATAAATTATGTAATATTCATTCATTATGATTGGCAGTATGAGTAGAGAGTCGGACACCATGCTTTGAAGCATAGAGTTACGTCCCTTTATGATCTGAGTTCAAATCCCGCCGAGGTTAACTTTGTCTTTCATCCTTACGGGGTCGATAAAATGAAGTACCAGTAATGTACTGGGTAATTGCTGGCCTTGTGCCAAAAAATAGAAACAATTATTTATTCAAAGTAATCCAACTTATTTTATTAACAGGAAAAAAATATATATATTCAGGACGCAGTCCCGCACTCCTCCCTTTATTATATTATGATTGAAATGTTTCCTTGTAGGTATTTATTCATAATTGATACTGTATTGGCACATAAGTCCTTAACACCAACAAAACATTCTATGACGTCTATTAGAAAATTTCTGGCAAAACTGTCTACTTTTTGCCAACTTCCTGTCAAATGGTAATCAGTTTTATATCTCACCTTGTTAATCTGAATATACACCAAATTTCATGTATGATATCAATATTTGCTGCACCTCCGTCGTTTCCTATGACGAATGCTCCACTTCATTCAATCATGAAATTAACTTGTAAGTGGCTGAACATTCCACAGATATGTGTACCCTTAATCTTAAAGAGATTCGGCGTGGTACAATGTGTGACAAGGTTGATCCATTAATTACATGTACAACTCATGTTTGCCAGCACAATCAACTGAAGCAACTGGAAATAAAGATTCTTACTTAAAGGACATAACGTGCAACTCCGTCCGGGAATCGAACTCACGACTTTACGATCGTAAGTCCAACAGCCTAACCACTACACCTCATGCCCTCACGATTTCACTATTATATCTAATCTAATCTGGCGGAGTTTACACTCGCACATAAGAAGAAACAGGGCCGCCCCTAGGAACATTGGATTTGGTGTACTTCATATTTGTTTCTGTTGCTGAATACAATCAGGGGTCGTTGCTTCAGCTGAAGGTCAATAGTTCTCTTCTAACTCGAGCGGGAGTGCCTTTCCATTGTCAATTTGCATTGATCATCTGCGAAGCTGCATTGTTCTCAAAACCACTACACCAGTATTTTGATGCATGCAGCTGGAACTACTTCCACCCATTGATTTGGCAGGATTTTTTTTTTAGATGGCCGTTGACTCTTATGAGTTTTTCAACCCTTTGTCAGGTTTTTTTTTTTTGTCCTGCAGGGTGTCAAGAATCACCCTCCTCACCAAGTAAACTTGGTGGGGTTGCCGGTTTAGTCGCCGACGACCCGACCATCTCAATTATAATCGCTTACTTGCTGAAGCGACAAACTTTTTTTTTTGTAAGAAAATGATGATTGATTTTAAATCAGTGATATAATTTATGGAGAAAAACTTTGCATTTCAATATTACTGAATGTAAAATGTAATGCATGAAAAATTGGAAAACATTTTTTGTAATATATGAAATCAAAATTACATTATTAAATCTTATTCTTATTTTGTTTCTTGTAAATAATTTTTTTCAAAATATCAATTCAAGACTTTTGTGAATATGCACCATATCTTGTCCTTTATCTATGTTTTAAATTTCATATAAATCGAAGGGAAAGCATTTTCAGCGGGGGTTTGTGCCCCCGGGGAACCTTTTGACTAAAATGAAATATACTTATCCAAGTACCCTGGGCAATGTAGTTTCAGAATATATATGGTTATGGGGGGGGGGGGGGGTCTATCTCCAAAACAATGGGAGGAGTTCGTGAACAAACAAACAAACAGACAGGAACTACAACTTTATATATATATATATATATATATATATATATATATATATATATATATATATATATATATATATATATATAATATTAAGGATACTATTTATAGTTATGTATATTTTAAACTATAAACAGGGAAGGTCAGTAATTTATTACTACCTTATTACCAGTAAGATAAATAGCTCAATGTAAGAACATCAGTTGTTCTACAGAGCAGTTATATAGAATACACAAGAATCAAAGCTATGTTCAAAACATTTATTTACTTACAATTGTTTCTTCCAAACCTAGGCTTGGAATCTTCGGACCAATTTTTAATGTTTGTACATACAGTTGACCTCCTACTCAACGCAAGAGACATACAGATACATATATATATATATTGATGTACAGTGTGGAGCGACATATATTATACTATACTATATTTGTATAGTAACTCAAATTAAAATCAAAATTAAAATACATGCGACAGATAACACAGATAATGCAGGAGAATAGTTCAATAATCAGATCTAGTAGATAGTGTATGCGTTAGTCATACATGGAGCATGCAAATGTGTCTCATTTATATAAGAGTTTTGTGTGGCAAGGTATTACATGTAATACAAGCACTTTAAGCGGGTAAGCAAGAGTATTATGGTGGTTGCAGTGTGTGTGTGTGGGGGGGGGGGGGGTATATATAATTATTGCGTCTACATTCACACAACCAGAAGCATAACAAATATATTCGCATGCACTATTACTATGACATTAATATAGATAAACATACATACAATTGCCTTCATCTTCACACACACGCTTAGAAACACACACACAGACAGACAGTGTGAAACACATATATGTGCGTGTATGTGTGTCTGTTCATATATACTGAAACTCTTAAGCATATACTTTCAGTATTATTTCTTCTACATCTGTTCATAATCAAGACAACGTACACCTGAAACATACATGTATGAATATGCTCACACATGTGAATATACATGTGTGTGTGTGTGTGTTCAGGTATAGAGGTGTTCATTTATCTATCTGTAAGCCTGTGTGAGTGTGTGCTTGTTTATATGATTGATATGACTAGAAATAGGATATGTTTACTCTGAAGCAGTTCTGGTAAAGCTATTAACCAATTTTTATTTTAATCGTGTTTTCATGAACAACACAAACTGCACACACATACACAGACACACACACACACGCACACACACACGCGCACACACACACACACACACACACACACACACACACACACACACACACACACGCGCGCGCGCACATACATATACACAGAGAGAGAGAGAGAGAGAGAGAGAGAGAGTTAAACACAAGTATGCATGTGTGCGTGAGAGAGAGAGAGAAGGAAAAAGAGAAAGGGAGCTAATTAGAAAGAGAGAAAGCGATAATATATGCGATACTGTGTATGTTTATACGAATGTCACGCTGTAATAGTACATAAGAAAATATTTTGCTGAGAATTGTCTAACAGAATATATCGCGGTATCCAATATGTTGTTCTTACCTTGACTTGGAAAAGAAACGTTCGTATTTCCAAGAAGGCAGATGCTAGATCCGTGAAGGAGCACGCGTGAACATCCCATCTGACATTGAAGAGGACCGATTAATTTTATTTCAAGACTAACGTGTATAGCTGAAGAAAACTTTGAATATGACATTATCCACTTAGGTGCTACGAATTCTTTCCTTGATCCTTCTTCAAAGGAACTTTCCTATGCAGCTTCAAGGGTTTATATTTTGATATTCTTATTTTTTAGTTATAAAGAGCTGGATTATTAATTATATCCGCACATTTCCTCGTAAGACTTCGCCTATCTAGAAATAGTATGCTTTTGTTCGTTTTAAGAATTTGGACATCTAGGAGGAAAGTGAGATCTTACAAGTTTCAATATTTCTTTGTACAGAGTTTTATTTTAATTCTCCCGACTGAATTTTATGATATTATTGTATCAATCTACTTTACACTGGTGTGTTTCCATAACTTTACAGAGAATGGAAATTTGTGCGAATTGTGGTTTCTGGTTGGGAAATCCTTGTCGGTATTATACATTAAGAGCTTAATGACTTTATGGTCTAAGAAAGAAGAACATTTTATTTCGATGTTGTGCCCCACAGAGAGAGAGAGAGAGAGAGAGAGAGAGAGAGAGAGAGAGAGAGAGAGAGAGAGAGAGAGAGACTGCATAGTAGACGTGGATTAGAGATGGATGATGAGAGATTTATGTCTCAGGGCGGAAGATGTTGTGCATTTAAATTTTAGTGGGAGATAGTGCGGCCAAGTTTAAAACAAAGCCAACCGATATTGGTATCGGGGAAGGGGATATCTAGCGAATTGTTTCACGTTTTTTTTTAGACTTTATATGATCTTAAGATGAATATTTATTGGCACAGGGGAAGATGTAGATAAGAATCATAGTTTACTACTAATTACTACATGAATCTCAACAGGTAGCCTTGTTGGAAAACATCATTGAATGGGACACTCGACATATTGTACACTCTGGATGGGAGCACCAGTTAAGAACTAGAAGAGAGAGGGTACGAGTTCAACTGTTAGTGGACAGGTGAGATTACCATGCCATCAACAGCATCTTAAAAGACAGGTAAATAATAGACAAGAAGTAACGCATTAGAAACTCTGTTATCTTCTAAATGTACGCCAGGTCCGGATGATAGCAACAGCGAGACCTTCGTTAACAGCATACATGAGCCAAGTTGAGTAATATATATCATCTTTAGTAAATATTTTACTCTATCTTCATCAGAAAACTTTAATTTTGAAAGTGATATTCTTATTAAGCCGACCGGATGTTCTTTAACTTTTTACAAACAATTGTTCAATATTTTCGTTTTTTTTTTTCAGATATAAATGAACAACAAAAAAAGTTGCAGCTGTTTAAAAATTGAAGTTTTAAGTAATTTTAGCCAAACCAGATCCATCCATTTTTTCACTTTGGTTCAGTAAAAATTAGTTGTTGTTCGTCAAGCTCTCCGACAGGTTTGCGGTTGTACCCTTGGCAGTGGAGACTTCCGGTGTCCTCGGCCCTAGGGTTACCTCCCTACTCACCACCATAGGCGCTGAGTTGGCCAGCCGCAGGTGTGAGCCTCGCGAGCTGAAATGGCTTTTCCCTTGCGTCTCCCTTGTTGTCCTCCAGGGAAACGCCTTCTCCATTCTGTCCGCCGGGGCTGTGGGGAGGCTACCGATATGATTGACAGAATTGTCATTTTATCAGTCAGGTGTTCTAATGATTCTCTCTCTATATATATATACGTTCATATATACACACACACACATATATATATATATATATATATATAGTCTACTACGATGATAAAAAGGTAGGGAGCAAATGCATCTCCCTGGAGCACTCCAGCCAGTATCTCAAAGAACTCCGTCATCCCATCAGGTGTAATGACTTGGGCTTTGGTGTTGGTGTAGAGCAGTGATATCAGGTCCACTATCCTCTTGGGGATTCCATAAGCCTGTAAGATCTTCACCAGGCAGTGACGGTCCACAGAATCAAAAGCCTTCCTAAAGTCAATGAAAACCATGACCGCAGGAAGACACTTTGCTCTAGCTCCCTCTAGTATCCTCCTCAGCATCAGAAACTCACTCAGATGGTGGATGGGTGCTACACGAGAATGCTGAGGATGGCTCTGAACATTAATCAGTATACACAGAGGATGAAAAACTCGGAGCTGTATGGGAGCCTCCCAAAAGTCAGCTCAAAAGTGACACAGAGGAGACTGAGGTTAGCCGGACATGCTCACCGACATCCAGGGTTGACACTGCACTCAGTGCTCCCGTGGGAGCCCCTGCATGGACACACTGGAAGAGGAAGACCGAAGTTAACATATGTTGATGCCCTAAGGACAGACACTGGTCTGTTGGAGACGCAGGACATGGCAGTGATAATGAGGGACAGAGACCGCTGGAGAGAACTCGCCCATGGATCTCGGGAATTTTACCCGCCCTATATATATATATATATATATAAGTTATAATATAATGAAAGGAAATTTCATTTCTCACTCTTAGTACGGCACTTACTTAAATGTAAGTATGTATGTATACGTACATACATATATGTATACAGACGTACAGTAGCATGCATATATATATATATATATATATATATATATATATATACATACAGGTACACATATATATATGTACGTATCAGTTTAGCGAACGTTTATTATAACGCCCGCTTTGTCCGTTTGTAAACAAACGGACAGCCTGATTTATGCCGTACGGTGTTAAGGCAACCACGTCACCTTTTTGTTCAACACTGACACAGGAACGATGTACTAGTTTCAAGCTTCTTAGCTATCATCAGCACCGTATACCCTTCTGCCAGATGGTTGAACGTTCGAAAGTATATACTTTCCTTATGAAAATTAACGGCTGAGCGGCCTAATTTGCATATCGAGTGAGTTCAGTCGGCCAGGCGTACCGAAAACGATAAGTTGTAATATAATGAAACGAAATTTCATTTCTCACTCTTAGTACGGCACTTACTTAAATGTAAGTATGTATGTATACGTTTTGGAGCCTCGTCCCTGGATGGGCGAGGTTCCAAAATTTAAGGGCGGTGGATTGGCAGTATCGGTAGAGGGTCGGACGCCGTGCTTTGCAGCACAGTTACGTGCCTTTACGGACTGAGTTCAAAACCCGCCGAGGTTAACTTTGCCTTTCATCCTTAAGGGGTCGATAAAATAAAGTACCAGTAATACACTGGAATAATTGCTGGCCTTGTGCCAAAAGTAGAAACAATTAAATTTGGACAACAACAAATTGTTACACTACATCTAGCACAACACCAGCATCGCAGAAAAAGACTATACAACACCCCGAAAATTCACACCACCCCCACACATACAAATCACTCGCATCACAAGGAAAACGTACACGACACTAAAATTAAAATTCCCCCAAGGACATCGGAGACGTCCGACAAACACTCCAGGAGGATTTATAAAAACATCCTTCCGGAGGGGGCCACAAACAGTGAGAAGGACGGCAAAACCATCCTTCCCCCACAAGAAGTGAGGTAAGTGGTCTTTCCCATCTTCTTCCACTCCTTATCAACATGACCTTACTCAGAATAGGCAGCATAAACACGCGTGGTCTGGGGTCGTCTTGGAAGCAGGGTCAACTGCTCAACGACCTCAGGTCACTAAACAAATGTGGTGACCATCAGCGAGACCAGAATCTCCGAAGCACGAGCCTTCGCAACGATCTTCGGCGGCTACGATGTATACGCATCTCCCAGCCGTCCATGATCGGGGGGAGCGGTTGCTGTGTTTTTTCGGAGAGGCTTGGATCTCACCATACGGGCCATCTTCTTGGACCCAGAAGGTAAGTCGGTGGTGCTGGACGTGACCGGCAGCGAAGGCAATGCTTTCGGGCTCGTAGCCGACTACGCCCCAACTGGGGTAGGACGGCCAGATTTCTTCAGACGTCTTCCGACCTTTCTTGGAACGTCCCGCTCTTTAGTGTTAGTGGGCGACTGGAACGGTATCTTAAATGCACGCTGGGGTTATGTGGGGCTAGTAGACAGGGTAGGAGGGTGTAAAAGCGTCAACAACCTGCTCAGACGTTTTGAACTGTCTGACAGGTATAGACTGGATCATCCGGATGTGACAATGTGGACATGGGCAAACCGCATCAGGTTATCCAGATCGTATTTAGATAGGGTATTCTGTAGAGAAACAGATAAGGCTAGTGTAGGTTGTCCACAATTTAAAGTAGTCGACAACACGGACCACAAATTTGTGATCTGTGAAGGTGACTTAGATAGACTCCATAGGCCAGGGCCCGGCTACTGGAAGCTGAACGTGTCGTTCCCGGCGCGCAAAACTTACAGAGACCGGATTAGCGAATTAGTTAAGCGTGCGTAGACGGGTGCGATCGTCAACAACAGGTGGTGGTTTACCCTGAAAAGGGCTATTAGAGTAGAATCGATAAAGTTTAGCAAAGGAGTAGTGATAGAGGAAAATAGAATAGAGGGAGAGTTAGTTAGAAAGCTAGAAGAGGCGTTTAGGATAGGCATCGCAACCGACGTGCTTGAGGCGAGATTGGCACTCGACCAATTCTTCAACGCAAAGCATGAAGGCTGCGTTGTCAGAGCTAGAGTGCGTACTTTAAGACACGAGGGGACGAAAGCCCGATCAAAACGGGCGCATGCTGCTCGAACCCGAGCAGATGTGTGCGGCTTTTCAACAGCACTTTGCTCAATTGTTCGGGAGCGGCGTCGGGCCGGATCGGAGTATGAACTTCGGTGCATACCTCGACGGACTGCCGCGGCTCTAGACGACCAGAGCGCAGTGCTGCGAAAAGCCGATAACAGCAGGTGAAATACGGGAAGCGATGTCTGATTGCATGAGGGGTAAATCGCCAGATTTGGATGGTCTGCCCTACGAACTTTATGCGTATATGCCAGACTTGTTCGGCGACCTCTTGTCAGATGTCTTCTGCGGTGGGGCTGCTGAGAAAAGACCAGAACAAGGGGGACGTTATAGACAACTTCAGGCCCATAACTCTGCTAATCGCAGAGTTTAAGATTTTGGCCAAGGTGTTAGCAAAGAGATTGGCACTTGTCGTTGGTGATCTGCTGGGAGAGGCGCAGATATGCGCCATTCCGGACATATCCATCCACGACAACCTCCATCTCATGCGATACATCATAGAGAGGGTGGTTAAGGAACTTGGCATGGGTGGGACCCTGAACAACTTGGATCAATCTAAAGCATTTGATAGGGTCGAACATCGGTACCTGGCTGCGGTCCGCGAGGCGGTCGACTTCGGGCCCGTTTTTAGATGCTGGGTCGGTGAATTGGCAGTATCGGTACAGTATCGGTAGAGGGTCGGACATGCTTTCCAGCGTAGTTACGTCCCTTTACGATCTGAGTTCAAATCCCACCGAGGTTAACTTTGCCTTTCATGCTTACGGGGTCGATAAAATAAAGTACCAGTAATGTACTGGGTAATTGCTGGCCTTGTGCCAAAAGTAGAAACAATTATTATTATTATTTTTGCTCAAGTAAGATATTAGCAGGGTTCACGTGGGTGTAGATTGAACTAATCAATTACGTTTTACTTTTGTTTTATTAGGAGTTTTTTAATTAAATTATTTTTTGAATTATGAGATTATATATTACAGAAGGATGAAATGAAATACAGGGAGACATTGGACTCTGGAAATCTCATATTTCTAACTTAGATAAATATCGATCTGCATAGCAATACACTCTGGAGATATATTAATACAAATCAATCAATATATTTATGAAAGAACTATTGAAACTTGTTGAATAAATGCAGAGTAAAAAACATTTAGAGCAGCAGCAAATCAAATATTGGATGACAAATAAAATTTGTTGCGATAATATTGTAAATTGCTAGATATCTCATATATATGTATATATATATATATATATATATATTTATATATATATATATATATATATATATATATATATATATATATATATATAGGAAAAAGTATGACCCCGACGGCAGAGCTCTAGCCGTTTCGACGGCTATTTCAATCCAGAAATAGCCGTCAAAACGGCTTGTGCTCTGCCGTCGGGGTCATACTTTCTCCTATATATATATAAAAGAAGAAATTAAAAGATGGTTAAAAAGGTTCCATATATTTTATTATGCGCATTTCGAAAACAACATCATCCTGGGACAAAAATTGTGTTCTCATCAGATAAAATAAGGTAACATGATATGAGGCCTAAAAACACTTGTCCTTTAGGCCTCATATCATGTTACCTTATTTTATCTGATGAGAACACAATTTTTGTCCCAGGATGATTTTGTTTTCGAAATGCACATAATAAAATATATGGATCTTTTTTAACCATCTTTTAATTTCTTCTTTAATATATACTCCAGTTCTAACTTCTGTTGAGTGCTACTTATCTGATATATGCATAGTTTTATTGTTCTACAATATTACTCACCTTCTACATATATATATATATATATATATATATATATATATATATATATATATAATATAATTTCAGAGAGATCGTATTTCGGCGGCGGCCAAAACAAATATATATATGTATATATATATGTATGTATGTATGTATGTATGTATTCATATATATGTATAAATATGTATGTGTGTATGTATGTATACTTATATATGTACACACACACACACATACATATGTATCTACATACATATGTATGTGTGTACGTCTGTGTGTATGTGTATACATATATATGTGTGTGTGTGTGTGTATGTGTTTATACTTGTATTTACATACACACACTCAATCACGCTTAGATATAGACACATATACGTTTATATTTGTTGACATACGTCGATAGATTTGTGTTTGTTGACACAATTTGTTATGTAAGATTTTATTTATATTTAAACCTATTACAAATGTTTGTCTAAAGAATTGTTTTATTGAATGTTGAAATTTGACCACAATTGTCTGGATTACAGATAGATTTCTTTCTGTACACACGGGCAAACAAACACACACACACATACACTCACATACATCGCCTACATATTGGCATATAGATGTATACAGTAATTCAACACAGTTATATAAATGGAAGTGTACACACTAATGTTGAAAGATAGATAGATTTCTTTATTAGCCACAATGGCGCACAAGAAAAGGGGACAATACAAAGACATGCCGGGGATTTTACATACAGTCGTGTAAAAAATATAAAAACAAACAATTACAACAATCGAAATCCCCAATAGGGGGGGAGACGCCACAAATGGGTTGTTTAATACCCCGTCGATAGAACAACCCTCAACTTCAGGAGCGTTTTGTGCAAGTGCTCCTATCTTCCTTTTGCTCTCTTCTTCAACCTACAGGTTTATATACAGAGAAGGTCCAATCACTGGGGCCATTTTTGCCACATTCACCCACCTTTCAGTAAATTTACTGGGGTCCAGTGCCTCTCTGTCCACTCTGATTCTCCTTCTAAAGTGGTACCTAAAGAAGGGAATGAGTTGTTGTCCGGAGAGAAAGGCATCTGTCCTCAGTCCTCTCAACCTCGTCCATCATATAACTTCTTTCACCATAAGCACCGTACAGAGGAAAACCGCCTCTCTTTCGTTTTTGAAAGAGGCTGGTGGTTTGATCCTTACTATGGACTCGGCAGTCAACTGGATTTGTCCCATACGCGACAGCAGTTGTTCTGCATAATTCCACAGGTCGGTTACGCCCGGGCAGTGTACAATTGCGTGCAGGACTGTTTCAATGTCCTGCGCGCATCTTGGACACGTCCTCTTGGTAGGATCCCTGCCGGGGCGTCTGTGTCGGTAGATCTTGTCACGAACCGGTAGAGCTCCTCGGTAGCACTGCCAGGCCAGGGACCTCTGGAAGTTGTCCATAGGTCCCGAGTGGAAAGTCCTACCAAACAGACTGGTGAGCTCATCGTCTTCGACGCCCAGAGTCTCTCCGAGCACGTCGTCGCCCTTGTAACGTACAATCCCTCTATATAATGTCGAAGTGGAGTCTCCATTGATTGCTGCGCCGGCTTGCCAGAGGACTGTGAGCGCCTGAGCGCATTCAATGTGCCAGGCGCCCATCGTTTTCAGTTTTTTCTTGACCCAGGACTGCAGCTCCGTCAGCGAGACGAGCTGTGAGAAAGCCTGTCTCACAAATCGTTCCCACACCGGTTGGGGGTCGGTGAGGAATACCTGGAGATGCCACAGCCTCAGCGCATGTTTGCGCATCATCAGCCACGGCATTCCCAGCCCTCCGTTGGAAGGGTGCTGACAGCAGACGGATATTCTCACCAGCGGAGCCTGCTTCTTCCACAGAAACTGGAAGAGCATGCGTTCCATCTTGGCGAGGTGTTCACGGGGACAAGGCACGACAGTCAAGCGGTAGTAGATGACGGACGCTATGAAAGTGTTCGCCAGCTCCGCTCGACCTTCCAAGGACAGTTTGCACTCTGCCCACTTCTGGGTGAGTGCAAACACCTTGGCCGTGACCTCGTTCCAGTTTTTCTCCACCTGGAGGTCTGGACCGAACCAGACCCCGAGCAATTTCACCGGTCCATCCGTCCAGCGTCCAACGACGCTGTCGGACGTCATCGGTTTGCCTCTCCACGTACCGAGTTGCAAACCGACAGACTTGTCCGGGTTTAGTTTTGCTCCCGTCAGTGTTTCGTATTCTTTCAGTAAGTTGCCGATCATCCCGATAGATAGATATATAGATAGATAGATAGATAGATAGATAGATAGATAGATAGATAGATAGATAGAGAAAGTTTGTGAAATCAATATATATCAGACGACAAAAAGGCGTAATTAAAGGCATAGACTCTCAAACAAAGACACCCCCAACACACACTTATATGAGTATATTATAAAATTCCTGTCTTGAGCTTGTTAGTTGGTTTCTCTCTGTCTTTCACATTGGGAAGAAAAACTTAACAACCTCCCATCTATAACAACAATGTAGCTAAAGACGAGTGAGGCACTTCCCCCTGGAACAGATATAAACTATGCAATGTGGAAATGCCTCAACAGACTAAGATCTGGTATTGGACGGGCAAAAGTCACTCTCGCAAAATGGACATAATAATATGATGGGGATGTTGTGTGTGACTGTGGCATCGAACCACAGACTATGCAGCATCTCCTGATATGCCTCCTCTTGGAACACCAGAGCACAGTATTGGACTTGGTAGAGTTTAATGAAAAAAGTAAGCAATGTGTTTAACTGTAGCGGAACCACATCTAGTCAAGCTTTGTAGCTGACACGACAAGAGGAAAAACTAGTGTATTGAGGAAGGAGAAAATAGTGACAGTGCTGAGAGAGGTGGATATAATTGATAAATAAGCAAATAAATGGAAGATTGATTAATTGAACGATTGATTAAGAGATGGAAAAAGAGGGAGAGAAGGAAAGGAGAAAGAGAATAATAGAGAGGTGGAGATAGAGATTTATAGATAGATAGAGGAAGTGAGTGAGTGAGAAAGGGAGCGAGCAGGTACTAGGTAGTTGGGCGAGCAGACAGTCACATATAGTGGGGTGGGGTGGCGGTATATGATAGATTGAGAGAAGAGTAAAAGTACGAGTAAGAGTATAGAAATAAGCATAGCAGTAGAAATAAGAAAGAGTCTTTTACAGCAGTGAGGGCGAAGTAGATAGAATAACATGTTGCATTAATGTAACTATAGGCCGCAAAGTCTGTTATCCGACACGTAAGCGACACTGCCAATCCATTAGTGAGACTAATTGTTTCTACTTTAGGCACAAGGCCAGGAATATGAAGGTGAGGGTAAAGTCGATTAAATCGACTCCAGTGCATTACTGGTGCTTCATTTGTCGACACCGTAAGGATGAAAGGTGAAGCTAACCTCGGCAGGATTTTAACTCAGAACGTAAAGGGCCGTAACTCTATGCTGCGAAGCATGGTGTCTGACGCTCCACCGATACTGCCAATTCACCACATTAGTGAGAATAATGTATGAGAATAAGAGAGTAAGTGTATATAATTATGGAAATTCAAAACCCTCTTTTCAAATATGCAGCAACTACAAGTCAAAGAAGGGGAGACAATTCTGTTACTTGGCAGCTGCTTGAAAGAAAACGAAGATTATCACAAGGAATTCTGGAAAATGCCAAAAAGCACAATAAACAGAAGCAAAGACTAAACGTGCGTGTGTATGTATATGGTGTCGTATGCATGTGGTGTGTGTATGTATGTGGTGTGTGTATGTATATGGTGTGTGTGTGTGTGTGTGTGTGTGTGTGTGTGTGTGTGTGTGTGTGTGTGTGTGTGTGTGTGTGTGTGTGTGTGTGTGTGTGAGTACGTGTGTATGTATATGTATATATACAGTGTACTCCCGGCATTCGCGGTCTCGGTTATTCGCGGATTTTTTTTTTTGATTTTTTTTTTTTTTTTTAGACCTTAACAAATAATTGTTTCTACTTTTGGCACAAGGCCATCAATTACCAATACATTACTGGTACTTTATTTTATCGACCCCGTAAGGATGAAAGGCAAAGTTAACCTCGGCGGAATTTGAACTCAGACCGTAAAGGGACGTAACTATGCTGGAAAGCATGGCGTCCGACCCTCTACCGATACTGCCAATCCACCGCCTTAACAAATAATTGTTGGTGGAAACCACCGCATATTCGCGGAAGCGTAAATATCTTCAGCGATTTTTTTAATGGCTTTTTTTGTGTCAAAATATATTTTTTAAACGCTGAATTATTAATAACAGTATACAGTAAGCTGACCTTCGTATAAAACGCTCCTTTTTTAATTATATTTTACGTTATATTTTGACGTTTATAGGCATATTTATGGATCACGTTCAATATTCGCGGTTTTTCACTCTTCGCGGGTGCTCTAGGAATCTAACACCCGCGAATATCGGGGGACAACTATATATATTGCTTCTGAAGATTGACAGCAGAACAAATGTGCTTTTTAGAGGGTGGGGGTATGGAGTGACTTAACTGCCTACACATTGATACATTTCCTCTTTGAAACGATTGTATTTTCAACTAAAACAAACATTAAACCGCAAATACATAAACATCTCACTTCACAAACTTACATACACACATACATGTGAGCATACATACAAACACACACATACACACACACATACATACATACATATATATATATTTACATGTTACATAGCATACACAAATACATATGATATAACTCGAGAGTGATGTAGAAAACCGGGTTATTGTTTCAGCAAGTACCACAGCACTCATGTGCACGAATATGTTGTATATCTGTGTAAACATCTCTCTGTCTGTCCGTCTCTCTCTCTCACCCTGTCTCTCGCTTCTCTCTCTCTCACTCTCTCTCTCTCCACTTCTCTCACTTCTTTCTCTCTCACTCTCTCTCTCTCCACTTCTCTCGCTTCTCTCTCTCTCACTCTCTCTCTCTCCACTTCTCTCGCTTCTCTCTCTCTCACTCTCTCTCTCTCCACTTCTCTCACTTCTTTCTCTCTCACTCACTCTCTCTATCCCTCTCTCCTCCTCTTTCTCTCTCTCTCTCTCTATATATATATATATAATTTTTATAATTTTTTTATAATTTTTATAATTTTTATAATTTTTATAATTATATATATATATATATAGGAAAATGTTTAACCCCGACGGCAGAGCTCAAGCCGTTTCGACGAGTATTTCTGGACTAAATTAGAAATTTTAGCGTGGTAAATAAATAGCCGAACTTTTCATTACCCACTCTACTACCCTAAGTATTGAGTACTCTGGTGCGTTATGGTCCATCTGGTTCCTTACCACAACTCCTTCGTTATATATATATATATATATATATATATGTGTGTGTGTGTGTGTATGTGTGTGTGTGTGTGTGTGTGTGTGTGTGTGTGTAGTAAGGAAAGAGAGGAAATGAGAGAGACATATTATGGTAGCATATGTCTGTTGGAGATATAAGATAACAGAAAACCTAGAATATTTAAGCGATCAGAATATTCACATGTGGTGATTTAAGAGATCTCATTAAGTGACCCCCACCCCCACCCCCAACACACGCGTGTATATATATAATATAATATATATATATATATAGTTAAAGAACGTTGACGACCCAATATATATACATATATACATATATAAAATATTATATATAATATATATTATTATATTTAATATATATTATATGTATATAACAGATACACACATATATATATATATATATATATATATATATAACCAAGGAATTATAGTATGGAACCAGATGGACCATAACGCACCAGAGTACTCAATACTTAGGGTAGTAGAGTGGTTAATAGGAAAAAAAGTATGACCCCGACGCCAGAGCTCAAGCCGTTTCGACGGCTATTTCTGGACATAAATAGTCCAGAAATAGCTGTCGAAACAGCTTGAGCTCTGCCGTCGGGGTCATACTTTTTCCTATATATATATATATATAGAGAGAGAGAGAGAGAGAGAGGGGGGCGTGATGCGGAGACATGTGTATGTGCTTGTTACGGTGAGTATGTGTTTGTTACAGTGTGTTTGTTTGTACAGTGCGTTTGTTTGTTCAGTGTGTGTTTGTTTGTACAGTGCATTTTCTGGTTAAGAAATAACTAGATTGATAAGCAGTCACGATAGCGTACCTTGGAAAATGATATTAAACAGTCTAGGAATTTAGGTGACAACAAGACTTGGCTTCTCTTCAGTTCGGGAATATCGGGTAAATATCATACACGCATACACATACATACACACTAACACAAAATGCACATATATAACAATACGCATGTTCACACACACACACAGACACACGCAGAGACACACACACATACACACACATGCTTACACATACATACACACTAACACAAAATGCACATACATAACAATACGCACGTTCACACAGACACAGACACACACACATATACATACGCAAACATTAACACAACATGCACATATGTAACAATCCGTACGTTCACACGCACACACACAGACACAAACACCCACATACACACGCACATAAACACACAAACAAATATATATATATATATATATATATATATATATATATATATATATATATATATATATATATATATATATATATACACACACACATACTCAGTCTATGAAATAACATAGTTATCAATGAAGAAAAGTATTTGCCGAGATGATTGCAAATCTTTTGACTTAATAGGATATGAATGCGGTTGTTATTTAGTCCTAGACAGCAGAGTAGGTATTTGAGGGAGATGTGGTTGCTACTTTTAGCAGGTTAAACGAGCGCTTAAAGTCTCTCTGGTTCGCTGGTGCGGTATAATATAGTGTGGCAAGTTAGTTAGTTACAATTTTTTTTTTACGCGAGAAGATCGATCGGACAGATACCATAATATTTTGGTGTTGAATTAATTTATAAATGTTTCATTAAAGGTTATCGATCAGTTTCCTAACTCCAATACGTCCTCCAACTGCGCAAATGTGAAAAGAGCAACATCTTACGAATTTGGAATAAACTCTTCAAGAAACATACAATTCGCAATGGTGTTCTATGCGACACTACATCTACAAGGGTAAACACACGTCACCAAAGATCTGAAGGAGTACAAAAGCTCATGTATAAGTCATGTTTCCCCTTCAACTCGAGATTAATGCCAATATCGTCAGGAAGTGTAGCTTCTCCCTGACTAGAGACTATTACACTATGTTATGGTATTGCAATCCCAAAGACGCATGGCTTAGTGGTTAGAGCATTGGCCTTGCAATCGAAATGTTGAGAGTTCAATTCTCGGACCGGGTGATGTGTTGTGTCCTTGAGCAAGACACTTTATTTCACGTTGCTTCCGTTTACTCAGCTGTAGAAATGAGATGATAGGACAAGACACCTCCAACGAGATATACCTTGGAGGAGGCCAGCTAAACCTGCATAGGTGTCACCTGTCACACACACACACACACACACACACATACATACAATCCCAAAACAGAAAATAGCTATCTATTGAACAAAATAATTATTGAAGCTTTTAATCTTTCAAGATGTGACACAAATATCGTCTATGTCTGTGGAAGATATTAGACATAAGCCGCCGGTTGCCAAAAATGACTACAAGTTGTTACCCTATAAAGAAAAGCAGATAACGGATTGGCAGAGTCGTTAGAATGTTCGGTAGAACGTTTTACTGTATTCGTTCCGAATTTTTGCGCTCTGAATTCAAAACTTACAAAGGCCAACTTTAACTTTCATCCTTTCGGGGTCGATAAAAAAGTACCAGTTCAGTACTGGATTCGAATTCCCCCTCTCTATCTCCACACACACACACACACACACACACACACACACACACACACACACACACACACACACACACACATATATATATATATATATAACTTGAAGGCAATCCAAATAGAGGTTATGAGTACTCTGTATCGAGGATAGTTTAACCTTCGGCGTTGTTTGAAACAATTGTTAATACTTTGAATAAACCCTATTGTACCGCCGACCACACGTTATTCTGCACTCATTTACTATATATATATATATATATATATATATATATATATATATATATATATATATATATATATATATATATATATATATATATATATATATATATATATATATATATATATATATGAAGTAAGAATATTTTCGAAACACCGAGTTGATTTGAAATTATTAGAAATGTTAGCTATCGCCGTATTTTGACTAAAGAAATTAAATAAATTATTTAGCCTGATACTATCAGGCTAAATAATTTATTTAATTTCTTTAGTCAAAATACGGCGATAGCTAACATTTCTAATAATATATATATATATATATATATATATATATTCTTCCTATTCCGTATAACCATGTCCAGTCCGAGCTGAAGATCCGCTAAGGTGAAACAATTGTTCTCGGTATGGTGAACTAATTGTTGTGTTACCAATTATATATATATATATATATATATATATATATATATATATATATGAATAAAGGGGTGATTACGTCGACTGAGGAAGGAAGGGGTGATAACGTCGACTGAGGAAGGAAGGGATGATAACGTCGACTGAGGAAGGAAGGGTCATTACGTCGACTGAGGAAGGAAGGGGTGATTACGTCGACTGAGGAAGGAAGGGGTGATATCGTCGACTGAGGAAGGAAGGGGTAATAAAGTCGACTGAGGAAGGAAGGGGTGATAACATCGACTGGGGAAGGAAGAGGTGTGTGTGTATCGCTTGTGTGAGTGACCGCAAAGGAATCAACAAACAAACATCTCTTTTTTATATTGTCTATAGATATTACAATTAGCGATCACGAGGCCAGCTAGTTACTAACTTTACAGAAAAAGTACGTTTTCAGTTCAGTAACTCGGTTCCAAATTCCCAGTTGGTGCTAAATGTGATAGTTTCACCTCCATATTTAATGCATTTCATCATAAAATTCTACTTTCCATTTCACCCAGAATATATTAGAACATTTACAATGCGATTTATCTGAATTGTCAAGTAGAATATACTGACAGTTTATATTTATTTATTTTATCTCTGTGTGATATTCATAAAATGTTTATCACTTATATGAGGTATGTGATAAAAATATACGATATTATTCATATATAAACATAGCAAAACGGATAATCTCATGAGCCATTAAATGCATGGTATAATTTTATGTTGATATAAAAATACGCATATCTTTAACACTTCTTGATCAGCATATATATATAGAGACACTCTATCTCAAAATTATTTTTGAAAAGCATTTAGAAATGCGCAACTGGTAAAAACTTAAAAACTTAAAACCACAACTGAATACTAACCCATACAATCACTAATACTCTTTTATTCCTAATTAAACCATTTTTCAACTGTGAACAATTTGTCAGCATTTTCTATTCCGTTTACCAATATATATATATATATATATATATATATAATTGGAGGCTTAGTAAAATCGAATCTTTGGCGGTGTGCAAGCAAATTTGACCTACGATATGAATGAGTTAGCAAAGCACTCGACAAGGTAGGTCCTTAGAGTAATAACTGTTTCTACTTTTGGGCACAAGGCCAGCAATTATCCCAGTGTATTACTGGTACTTTATTTTATCGACCCCATACGGATGAAAGGCAAAGTTAACCTCGGCGGGATTTGAACTCAGTCCGTAAAGGGACGTAACTGTGCTGCAAAGCATGGCGTCCGACCATCTACCGATACTGCCAATCCACCGATGAGTAATAACATACGTTTAAATAGCTTGACAAATTGAACATTGTGGCAGGCAAAATCTAACACACAATACCGAAGCAACGAAAGAACTAACAGGTTGAAACATATATATGTGTGTGTGTGTGTGTGTGTGTGTGTGTGTGTGTGTGTGTGTGTGTGTGCGTGTATATACATCAGAAATATAACTGAGGTCTCTACTGAGACATTCAAGAAAACATTAGATGAACAGTTAACCAATTATAGACCAAATCCAAACCATGAAATTTTAATAAAACTGTAGAAAAAACTTAATCTGTTCCAGCATGACTGCAGTCCAATGCGCGAAACCAGAAAATGAATTATAGATAAAACAATATATATATTTTTTTAATAAAATTTGACACCTCCCGACAGTAGCATTTCCTTAACCGGTATCTAATAACATTGAGGTTACCAGGGAATGTCCGGTTTTTATTTACAAACTACGAAGCACGTTCATGCAGCCACCACACGAATCCAAATGCAGCTGGAACCACTCTAACAATACATAATATGGTTTTAATACTCGCTGAAGATTTGTGTTTTGTTTTCAGTTTTGGTATTTCTCTTACATTCATCTGTTATATCCATGAATCACTTGCTTCGCTGTCTTTCCTAAGTGAAATGCAAGCTACTGTATTTCCCGGCGTCCAAGACGCTACTTTCTTCCTAAAATAAGTCTCAAAAGTTTACCATGCGTCCTGGATGTTGTTTATTATTACTTTTTTATTTTTCAAATGTTTGGTTGTCAAAATTAAGGTGTGCCTTGAGCTCAAAGCGTTTTCGGGGCCGGGAAATACGGTATGAAGATTATATTGGATCTAGCTACAAAACCACGACATCCCACCTCTGCAGGAAGCATCATAGAACACGATTATTTTGTAGAATTAGACTATATTAAGTTGCTGGTGATCTTTTTATACAGAAATATTATATGGAGACTTATGCTTCGCGGCTCCCTTCATCCCCGCTAGCCACTTTGTTGAATTTAAGATTATATGGTTATGTTTATTAATTGTTGTCACCTATACAACAAAACCATAATACAGACAATATACATTTAGGGGAAAAAACTTTCGAGGCATATAAATGTTCGCAGAGATGCGATGAAAATGTTGATACATCACGAAACGAAAATGAAATACAGTAAACCCCGCCATTCGCGGAATCTTCCATAGAACCTAACTAATAATTGTTCGTGGAAAAGAAGTTCAACTCAGAAATTAAATATCCGCGAAATATGAAATCATAAGACCTATCTATACAAATAGGTGTCGTATATGCAGGAATTATTACTTCAGATTACGCTTCCGTTCAAGCAGCTTTGTATATATCAACTGATTGCCAATTTATTACTGTTAATGGTGAAACAAAATATATCCCAATCATTGTTTGGAGTATTTTTTCCGGTGACTACGTGACCGTTGAAGTCAACTGTCATCTATTAAAGCACAGCAGAATCCTTTGGCGTTCATGGGGAAAGGTGGGCATATGTCGGCAGTTGGAAGGTTGTTTCACTAGCAACACATCAACTAATTACGCATAAGCTACTGAGCACTATTGTTAAAAACCACCAGTGCCATCACAATAGCTAATTACGCTCTCAACATCCCTGGAACACCACAATACTTTCAAAATATATTTGAACAATGAAAGTAAAAAAAAAAAGACCATATGTAAAGTATTACAGGAGCGGTGTTAGATGAGACACGGACATTTAGGAAGATACATCAAATAAAATCGTAATTAACAATATACACAGAAATTGAACGAAGACTGCGTTACATTCTCTTATGTAATCAGTAACGTAATCCATGATACATAAAAAAAAGACGATATTATATATAAACTGCATTAGGAGAAAATTAGTGACAGAAATATATGAATGTTTATTGAAGCGATCGCTAACCGGAAGTGTTGACATTTGAAAATTTTAAAGAAGTGAATCTTTAAATAAGCAATAAAATATATTTAATCAAAAGCTACGAAATTTAGTAGATAAATTATGTAATATTCATTCATTATTTATTCAAAATAATCCAACTTATTTTACAAACGGGATAACAATTATATTCAGGACGCAGTCCCGCACTCCTTTCTTTATTATAGTTTAGATTTTACTCATTCTCGTACATAAACATGTACTTCTAGCTCAATGTCGTATTGACCCTTTCTAAGTATTTGCACCTGGAAATAAGACATAACCACACACACACACATATGTATGTATGTATGTATGTTTATATGTATGTATGTATGTATGTATGTA
>OZ024745.1:126424306-126451806 GCA_964016885.1 Eledone cirrhosa
CAGAATAAAAGTCGTTAGCTAAGCTTTTACAGGTCATAGCTTATCCTATGTGTGTTATCCAATGTGTCAACAACATTTCACATCCTCTGTTCACTTCGAAAATTACTGTTCTTCTATTCAATTTCTATAGGTGTAACACATATCTAAAACATAACATAGCCTATATAATCTTGTTTATTGTATTATGGATTAATAAATAATTCATAGGCGAATTCATAGGGTAGATTATTTCAGTATATTTTTAGATCTGCAAGGTTGAATGACAAAATTGGTTCCAGTAGAATTTGATCTCAACAGCTACAAAGATAATCTTAAATACTTTAAAATATTCAATCTTCCGTTTCTGTTAATAATCCTGTTTAGCTGTTAAACAGGATTTTTTTGTTAATCCCGAAATTTTCAGTAAAATAATTTTATTGAAATTTATTAAAATATATGACAAATGATCACATCATTTTACATATAAAGTTAAAGCAAAATTAAATTGGCAATGTTCATTCACTTTGGGTTGTATGCCACCATTTTATATTGTGACCACAATAATTTGAGCAGTTACTTATTAGCACTGAGAGGCGTATGGCAGAGATATTGATCAATTACGTCTACCATATGATGTTGAATTGTTTATATCTAAACCGAACTGCTATCACTATGCTAAAGTTCTTCAACAATTTAAATAATGAAATGATAGATATTCTTTATATTGACACTATATATAAATTCGAATAACTTACGGGCTCCATTTGCTTTCACCCCCAGACACACTCCATCGTGTTTCGATAAAATAAGTACTAGGATCGATAAAGTCGTCTACACGTTTCTCCTATAAAGGCGTGTTCTTGTCCTAATGTGAGAAATCATAATTATAATAGTGCTTTATTTTATTGACCGCGCAAGAATGAAAGGCAAAGTTAACCTTGGGCAGGGTTTGAACTCAGAACGTAAGGGGCCATAACTCTATGTTGCAAACCATGGTGTCTGACGCTCTATGTATAATGTTCAACAGATCAGGTTTTATTATCGAGGATACGTCACCTCCTCTGTATGACTCCTAATCTTCAATAATTAATACATTTCTATATGGTGAAGTTATGTCATACAGGGTAAAATTATCAGATAAAAGCAACTAAGGTTTTGTTTCTAAATACAACTTTAGATAGAAATCTCTCACAATCTATGACGATATTTAATCTGCAGGTGAAATTGAATCTCTCTGCTCTCCGTTGACGTGTTTGTTCATTAGGTCATAGTGATATCTTACTACCTTCGATAATAAATAAAACCTTTCTTCCAAATAATATCACGTATTCTCTAAATAAAGAAGTTAATGAGTTTAGCAATCAAAGATCTCTTTCACCAAGTTATCTTTAAAACCTCGAGGCTTCAAATTGAAGTACCGTTGGCCATGTGAATAAAATGTCAGCGTATCAGTTGTTGAGGGTGAATTCATTTACACGCTATAGCATGAAACAGTATGTCTCTCATTCGAAATGTTTTTTCTTTATTCTTTATTTTTTACCTTCTTTCTTGCTTATTTCGTTGGTAGTAAAGCTGAGAGAGGAGTGATAAGATACGTGTTGAGATGGTGGGTGGACTCTGCTGCAAATTCCTAATTATGTTCTTTCATATATTTCTATATATTTCCTAATTACGTTCTATCTAATTGTATTTTGATATCTTAGTTAGGATTTATCAAGACAACTGTTATTTTAAATGCCGTTACTGTTAATGGCTGCACAGAGTTCATTCAGTAAATCATGTATTAATGCTTCCTATATATCCTTCCTATATATCGTTATCAACGAAAAATTCTTACATAAAAATATATAAATTTACTAATAAAATATATGAAAAGTTCGCCATAAGGATATGAATGTATCTATTAAATAATTTAACGATTTATAGTTTGTAATATTTTTTTTCAGGGGAGTGGCAGTTCATTTAATATATATTGAAAGTTGTGCTTTTCAATAACAACATTACTATTTTAAAAAAAAGAAACTTATTTTCGCCAGTGTTTTTAACTCAATAGTTTGTCTCCCCATGAGACCTATGATATCGATTTTCATTCCAAATACAGCTTTCTGTTGATTATATCCACTTTTATTTTTGAAGCAATCTACCTATTTTTTTTTTCATGCCACTTTTATAAAGATGGATATCTAATATCCTAATAATGAATACTTCAACTTGGGCGCCCAAATTAGTACGTTATATGTGGGTTTTTTTAAATAATTCCTAACATTAGCATAAAGGCATGGTTTTGTTGGCGGGAGAAAGAGGGCAGATAAACTTAAATACATAAATAACTCAGTTATTTAATCTGCTATTCAATGCGAAATCTCTGGTGTTCTAACAACGTTCATGAGACACATCCTTAAGCGCTCAAATTATTGATAAATACCGACAGCAACAGAAACAACACCAATAAAGACACGTGTGAGTAATTATGACTGACCTCGGGGCCAAACAGTTACTAATAACTGTTTCTACTTTTGGCACAAGGCCAGCAATTATCCCAGTGTATTACTGGTACTTTATTTTATCGACCCCGTAAGTATGAAAGGCAAAGTTAACCTCGGCGGGATTTGAACGCAATCCGTAAAGGGACGTAACTGTGCTGCAAAGCATGGCGTCCGACCCTCTACCGATACTGCCAATTCACACTAATAACATAACCCCGTCAGTAGTGTAGCTAGAGGGAGTGAGTGGGGTGGTCCACCCTGGGTGACACTGTTATGTAGGTGGCAATTTGGGGTCTGCTATAGGCTATAAGCGTTCTTTTAATGCTGTAGCATAATTGTGCCTAAAAGTACACAGACAAGTAAATATATATATATGTGTGTGTGTGTGTGTGTGTGTGTGTGTGTGTGTGTGTGTGTGTGTGTGTGTGTGTGTGTGACTTTAAGAGTGAGTCACTGAGCAATGTGTATTTCTTGTTGGGGCCCGTGGTCGGCAAACTGGAGGGCTGCCCCGGGTGGCACACACTCTTGCTACGTCACTGAACCCCGTATCTCACTGTACAAAAACACCGAGGCATATATTCCGGCTCTGTAACGACTTTGCCAATTTGTCTTCTATTTGTGTCAGTTAGTTGAATAACTTCAATTAACAGAGAATATCCATGTAATTAGTAACAAAACCTTTTCCTAATTGTGTTTAAAAATCTAGAAACAACAAGCAGATGAGATAACACTAATTGCTAATCTAAAATAGATAGAATATTTTTAATACATGATTTTAGCTCTCTTATCAACAAATTTTACAATCTCAAGCCTCTTGGAAATTGGATAAATACATAAATTGTAGGAGAACTTACACTGTAAAAAAGAATGTTGACTGTAGCAGAGAGCACTACTTTTGAATACAGGCCCCAAACCGATTCGCCAGAAATCGTTATCTGCATTATCTAGAGGTCTTAATTTTGGGGCTCTACTTGAACTGAAAATAAGTGGGTTATTCGCTAACAACAATATAATTATGGATGTCACATCACACCAATACAACTATGTTTTAATCAACAACATTAATAACAGTCAACAATAAGTGCAGCCGAACAGAAGCAACAGCCACGAACACCATCACTACTACAAACATTAACGGCATAACATTGTATCTCACTCCTTCGTTTCATAAATAAAACACTTCTACTACATAAGTGGTTTATTTTAAACTCACAATTAAAAAGTCGCTATCATAACCTCCCTACTTGGGTTTTACATTACTTGACATTTCTTGTAACAAGTATTTATATCCGGCCTTTGGTAATACAACAACTGTTTCAAACCTTGAACGAGATATTGAGAGACAAAAATGACTGAGAGAACAAGAGGAGGAGTGGAGGGTGTAGGAAAGAGAAGGGAAAATATGATTCGAGCGTGTTAAAGAATGTTGTGAACTGTTATCTATTTTATCTACTTCAATTTTCATTTTACGTTTAATAGCCAATTTATATATAACAGCGAGGTTTTTCCTTCATTTTCTTTTTTCTATCTTTTTGGTTGGAGAAAGTGATCAGTTTGACCTAAATTAAGTCACAGTGGTGTGATTATATCGTCCAAAGAAATGTCACATAAAAAAGGGATCTAACGTGATTGTGAAAGCCGAATGTTCTGGCATGTTCTGGCTACAGAAGCAACACTAAATCAATGACAGGATACGAAATGGCGGCGTGTAGACTGACTATTCCCTTACATCGGACAGCCAAATTAGTTTTAATTTCATCAGCAGTCATGTAGTCCCTGTTGATATGCATGCATACATTATCCCATAACTCCCGAAGAAGTTGGAAGGGCACCATTTTGGCAGATAGCGTTTCTAGAGCACTTTAGAAATCTGGTAGAGCCCATCTCCTCTCCGGGTGTGAATACAGCAGATTTCTTCCAGAGAAAGATAGAGAATGAGAGAATTGAAGTGAGAAAGAGATATAGCATTTGAGTGGTACTTTTTTATCGTCCTCAATGGATGAAAGGCAAAGTTGAACTTGGCATGATTTGAACTTATAGAGCAAAGAGTAAAAGATTATATCCGACCTTCTCACGGCTCTGCCAATTCATCCGCCTCCCCTTTTGATAAGCAATACATTTAATTCGCAAATTAAATTTGGAAAATAGGTTGCTGTTAGTAGTTCTAGAGCCGCAGATTTAGATTTGGGTTTCCTACAATCTTGTAAGCGGCGAATTAGTAGAGTTGTTAGAACGCCGGATAGAATGCTTTAGGGTATTACTTCCGACTCTCTGTTCTGTGAGTTCAAATGGCGCCGGAGTCAACTTTGCCCTTCATCCTTTCGAGGCCGATAAATATAGCAATAGCCCAGTACTGGGGTCGGTTCTTCCTTTATATACCCCTCTCTCTCTCTCTCTCTCTCTCTCCCTTCCCCCCTCTCTCTCTCGCAGAAATCAGCTGTGCACCAGCCTGATGAAGGGATGGGCTCCACCATGTTTAACATGCACCCGCACCACAAAACCCATATATCACTACAGTGTCCCTACATCTCTACCACGAGTTACGGGTCCATGTATATCATACATACAAAGTCATAATTAATAGTACGGCGTTCATTGTTGAACAAACCCGTGGTTAGTTAACAGTTAACCAGCATCCTAGTTTCCATTGAACTACGATACATATGGTTCTATGATAAAACCTGTTCAAGAATCTTCCGTTCAATGTTAGACCACCATATATTTAGAAGTGCTTGGTAGAAAACTTTGACAATGGCTATGTGTTTACTGTTATACAACCACAGATTTAATCAGTAGGAAAAAAATTTCAGTTAATAAATGTTTATTTACTACTAGACAACCTATCCATTTAGTTCCCATTTAAAAGACTTGCTCAACAACGTGTTATCTATTAACTATGCAATCAATTCTAAAATAGAAATCTCCATTAACACACATGATGATAATGGGAAGAGGGAGAGGGAGGGAGATGGGGTAGGAGGAAGAGGGAGAGGGAGGGAGATGGGGTAGGAGGGAGGGGAGAGGGGTGGGGAGGAGGGAGAAGGAGATATATAGGGAATGAGGGAGATGGGGAGGAGGGAGAGGGTGAGAAAGTGGTGAAGGAAGATGAGGATCATGACGACTATAGGAAACTCTGCAGAAGAAGAAGAAGAAGAAGAAGAAGAAGAAGAAGAAGAAGAAGAAGAAGAAGAAGAAGAAGAAGAGAGTGAAGTAAAAACGGAAGATGATTACTTGAAGATAGAAGTTGTCTCAGCAAGGAAGTCTTACTATAAAAAGCGACCCAATTCTTCACCTGAAATAAACCATTCATGGGACAATACCGTTGATAAATTATTTCCGTCCACTTTCCGTTGGCTCAATATTTCACACAGCTTTGTGTGACAAAAGCCGTAGAACGAGGAATAAGCTTCCTGTTACTAGAATTGTCAATGCTGTTTCAATCCCCGGTTGATGTTGTATCACTTTAGGTACGTCACTGGTGCTCTAGCAGACGACACAAAAAAAAAAACAATATACAATTTTTTTCGGCTCGCTAAACGTAGCGGGTATTTGTCTTTATTCAAAGTAGAAACTAATGCTTCGTACAGCTTTACGTTGCGAGCATTTTAGAACAGAGTGTAAACTTTCAGCTAGTTGAGTTCGCAATGCTGTTTCGATTCTCGGTTAAATATATATGACTTCATTTCATTTACAAAGAAATTGGCTTTTAAAATAACCAGAACATCACCGGTCGCTCTCCGACAGGTTTGCGGTCGTGGGGACTTTTCGTGAAGACCCTTGGTAGTGGAGACTTTTGGTGTCCTTGGCCCAACGGCTACTTCCCTATTCACCACCATAGGCGCTGGGCTAGCCAGCTGCAGGTGTGAGCCTCGCAAGATGGAATGGCTCTTCCAGCGCATCTCCCTTACCATCTTCCGGGGAAACGCCTTCTCCATTCTGTCCGCCGGGGCTGTGGGGAGGCCAGCACGTGGGACCCCATTTGCTCATAATAGAGAGATATGGAGAGGGCGAGAGAGATGGAGGCGATGACAGTGGGAGTTCGGCTCTTCCACGTTCAGACCATATCCTTGTGGTTGTTTTTATTATCTATATAGAAAATTATTTATTTCCTTTCGACATTATCAAAATCATACGTTCTTAAAATATCAGAGTAACTCCTTTGAGAGTATTGTACCGTTCGTGTCTTTCTCAAGATAAGAAGCGACGTAGATTACAACTAAGTGTAAAATTATCGGGGTTCAATTAAATAAACGGGGCTCAACTAAATAACGGGGCACAAGTGTCACGTGGTAGTGTTAGATACAACCGAGTAGATGAGGAATTCGTCTCGCAATCATGAGATCCAGAGTTTGAATAAACTAAATGATATCTTCAGCAAGTATATTTGTTTTCTTTTTAGTTAACGCAAACCTTTTGAGAGGAAGTGGATAGACGGAAACTGTTTTGTCTGATGATCCTGTGACTGCATTGGTGAAACTCTAGAGTAACAAGACTCATCACTTAGCCATAATATACAATATTTAAACTCTGCTTCGGTATTGAGCACTCATTCACATGTCTGTCAATATCACACAGATATATGTATGTATATATATGCATGTATATATGTATGTATATATGCATGTATGTATGTAAGTAAGTATGTTGTGTGTGTATGTATGTGTGTATGTATCTATGTATGTGTTTATATATAATGTATGTACGTATGTATGTATGTATATTTGTGAGGTCACCAGTTGGTACTACTGGTAACATGTATCCCAGTACAACCTGTCTCATGGTCGGGTCGTTGGCGACTAAACTGGCAACCCCACCAAGGTTTCTTGGTGTGGAGGGTGACTTTGGACATCCTGCAGGACTAGAAACAAAACCTGCCAGAGGGAAAAGGAGCTCTTAAAAGTCAATGGCCATCCACAATCACCGGGAGAGATGACCCATTAGCCTTTGTGAAGGCAGAATTCTAGGAGAAGGAAAACTCTGATATATATAACACCTGCAACCCTGATGGTATCCAATGATGTTGGCTTGTTCTTCTTTTTGGTAAATATCATCTTGGTTAAGAGAGTGGGACTGGCTTTGTGCAGTGCCTTTGCTCACTATAAAAGCTTACCGGCACAGGCATTGCTTTGTATCTGGAGATCTCTCTACACTTGTCGTCACATGGTACCATGGGCCCAGCACTATGTGTCAATAATTGTCACAAGTGTAGTGTTTGTACCAGAGTTTTCAAGTCGCTGGCTGGACTAAAAAGTCACACTCGTTGAGCGCAACGGTAGGGGTTCTCCTACATGGATATAAAGTAGTGGCCGTACTCGAAAACGAGTTGGCAGCCACCATGTATATATGTATGTATGTATCTATGTATGTATATATTATATCTAAAGTCTAAAGTCTGTCTTAAACCAGAAAGCTCATTTGGCTGGTGCTTATCCTGATTTCATGGTGTGAAGCCAATGAGAGTACAAGACTTCCCCCTGGACAGGACGCCAGTCCATCGCAGGGTTAAACCTCCAGATATTGCTGGTACTCATTTTCAGCTGAGTATACTGGAGCAATGTGAAATGAAATGTTTTGCTCAAGAACACAACACACAAGCCAGGAATCGAGCCCACGACATTATGATCGTAAGTCCAACACCCTTACCACTGAGCCATATATTGTATGCGAAAATTAAAAGTAAAAAGAAGAGAACGATATAGTACAGGGAAGATATATATATTAGTTTAACGCTTGATATAGTAGGAAAAGAGTCTCAATGTTTCAGATATGTGTCCTTCATCACAAGATAAAATGTGGGATGGAAAAAGAAATAGAATGATAGGCAAGATTATGATGCAGAAAGCATCATAAAAGAGAGAGTGAGGGTTTGAGAGAGAGGGAGAGAGAGGAGAAGGAGTGTGTGTGTGTGTGAGGAAGAGAGTGGGGTTGAGAGAGAGGGGGGGTGAGGAAGAGAGGGGGGTTGAAAGAGACAGAGAGAGTGAGAGAGAGGAGCGAAAGAGTTTGTGTGAGAGAGAGAGTGAGGGTCAGAGAGATAGTGATTGAGAGAGAGAGAGAGAGAGAGAGAGAGAGAGAGAGAGGGAGAGAGAGAGAGAATGAGAGAGGAGACGGGTACGGGTGGAGGAAACGTCAATCATCGTTTTGTGAAATTAACCAGTGTGTGTTTTTTCTCTCTCAGTTTCTGTATAACTTAGTATTGTTATGTAAGATATGTCGGGAGATTTACATTACCCTATGTACGTCTGCACGTATTAGTGCACGTATTTCAAATATAGTCGGATAGCTTTGACATAACCTCTGAAATACACATATCTCATACACATATATTCTCTTCGTCTTCTTCCTCATCATCATCAACATCAGCGACGTCATCGTCGTCATCATTATCATCATAGTCATAGTCATTCATCATCATCGTTATAGTCATCATCGTCATGGTCGCCATCATCGTCACCATCATCATCGCCATCATCGTCATCTTCATTATCATCATCGTCATCATCATCATCATCATCATCATTGTCATTATCATCATCATCATCATCATCGTCATCCTCATCGTCATCATCATCATCATCATCATCATCGAAGGGCATCTCAGAAGAATCCTTCCAACAGTACATAGAAGCATGGCAGAAAAGAATGGAATAGAACAGTAAACTCGAAAACTTTGAAAGGAAAACCATGTAGTTTGTTTATGGGAATTGAAATAAATTGATCGATAAATTGATCGATAAAAGACCTTGGGCTGATCGCTTTTGATGTCCGTTTTAAGCGCCGAAACATCTATCATCTGCGGTTACAGCTGATGAAGGATTTCTTCTCTTGTTTCGTCCATATTACCATCTTAAACTTTGTTTACAGTAACAACACAGCTCACTTCGTTTCTTGTAATTTTGTATATATATATAAATGAAAATAGAGAAATTAATGTGAGCAAGAAGCCAACAGGAGATCATAATATATAAGTGACTATTACGTCTAGATGGAAAATATTTAACGTAAGATATGGGAAAATATATATAACGAAGGAGGTGTGGTAAGGAACCAGATGGAACCAGAGTAAAACCGAAGTTGCAGCTAATGCAGCATCTCTCGAAAGAACAATCCTCTGAAGCTTGCACAAGTACTCGATAAGACATATATATATATGAAAGAGTCGGAACCCCGGCGGCTGAGCTCTTGCCATTTCAACGGTCTGAAACTAGCTGTTGAAACAGCAACAGCTCAGCCGCCGGGATCCTGATTCTACTACCCTAAGTATCAAGTATTCTGGTAAGTAATTGTCTAACCAATTTCTAACTGAATCCATCATGATATATATATATATATATATATATGTATATATATATGTGTGTGTGTGTGTGTGTGTGTGTGTGTGTGTGTGTGTGTGTGTGTGTGTGTGTAGATATATAGATATCAATGATATTAATAAATGGAAACTATATTTATAAAACCATATTTATTCTATTATATATATTTCAAGGGTACCAAAACTTTGGTACGCCCTCATCAGATAAAATACAAAGTTTGTTTTATAAATAGTGGCATACCCAGGAATCAGACCTGAACGGTTCAAGTTCCGTCTGGATAGGGTATTTTAGGAAAATCTGCTTCGTAGAATCAAGACGTATCTGAGGACCTTGCGATTTTCAGAGTCAGGTTCGATCATCACATCGATCGTGCCTCCAGCTGGTCGCCAGAGAAACGATTATAATATGTCCAATAACTTCCATTCGTCGCAACACTGATTCTCTTTTTTTCTGTGATATCATAGTCTGCTCTGAGAGCATTGAGTGGTCATACGGCCTACCGCATACGGACGCTTTAAGCATCCAACACCAATTATATATATATATATATATATATATATATATAACGAAGGAATTGTGGTAAGGAAACGGCTTGAGCTCTGCCGTCGGGGTCATACCTTTTCATATATATATATATATATATATATATACGTACATATGGTGTTTATGTCAGGGGTGTGTTGGGATCTAACAGCGACACAAAATTGAAATTCTTATTATTGTTATTAGACTGCTAATAAGGAAGCTAAATTGGTAGCGTCATTACAGCATTGTACAGATAATTAGCGAATTGTTCAAAATGCCAGCATATGACAATGGTAAATAATTGTTTCTACTTTTGGCACAAAGCCAGCAATTACTCAGTGCATTACTGGTACTTTATTTTATCGACCCCGTAAGGATGAAAGTCAAAGTTAATCTCGGCGGGATTTGAACTCAGAATGGAAAGGGCCATAACTCTATACGTCAACGCATGGCGTCCGACCCTCTACCGATACTATGCATTTGCTTTTGCTGGCACAAAGAAAGAGCCATAGAAATACTCTCTAACAGAACATATCTTTCAACAATAGTGATGCGAGCTTAGACAGTATGGAGGGGCGTCGTAGTGTGCAGGAACCAATGTTGCTGGTCGGTTCGTGGCCCCAGTGCAGAGAATGGAGAAAACCTTTCCGCGGAAGATGGCGAGAGAAACTCTCTGAATTAACAACTCCAACTAGCTGGACTCACACCTGCAGGTGGCTCACTACATCCCGATAATTGTTTCTACGTTAGGCACAAGGCCAGCAATTACCCAGTGCATTACTGGTACTTTATTTTATCGACCCCGTAAGGATGAAAGGCAAAGTTAACCTTGGCGGGATTTGAACTCAGAATGGCAAGGGCCGTAACTCTATACGTCAAAGCATCGCGTCCGACCCTCTACCAATACTGCCAATCCAACCTTATAACATAATTGTTTCTACTTTAGGCACAAGGCCAGCAATTACCCAGTGCATTACTGGTACTTTATTTTATCGAACCCGTAAGGATGAAAGGCAAAGTCAACCTCGGCGGGATTTGAACTCAGATCGTAAAGGGACGTAACTATGCTGGAAAGCATGGCGTCCGACTCTCTACCGATACTGCCAATCCACATCCCGATAATATTGAGTAGGGAGGTCGCCCGAAGGCCAAGAACACTGCAATTCTCCACTGCTATAGGTTCGACCACAAATCTATCAGAAAGTGACTGTTACATCAACAGTTTGCTATCTTCCGTCTGACGAGCAGCAAAACTTGAGTTAGTCGCCGAATGTTTCAAATTGCCGTTGGAGAAACTGTCACTGAGCAGTATTTGTTCAAGCTCTTTACGTTCTGAGTTCACATCCCATCATGGCCAACTTTTCATTTCCTCCTTCCAGTGCCGATAAATAAAGTACCAGTGAAGTATTGGGGGTCGATATAACAAACTTTCTCCTTCCCCCAAATTTCTGGATTTGGGCCAAAATTAGAAAGAATTATTACTACTGTTACTTTAAAAAATTACTCTTCGTAGATCTATTTCTTTTCTGATACAAACACACACACACATACACACATACACACATACACACATACACACGCGCGCAATATATATGTATGTATGTATATATATATATATATATATATATATATATATATATATATATATATATATATATATATATATGCATATATATTTATATATATATATATATATATATATATAGTAATAATAATAAATGTGAAGACTAAAATCCAAAGAGGGCTCGATAAGGATAAATATATATCAAATATATAAGAACCATAGAGCAAATATTTATTAAAATAACAGATTAAAATTTAAGCAAAGAATCGGTGCTTTCACCCTTAACGGTATCTTCAGAAGATCCCGTTAAGGGTGAAAGCAGCGATTCTTTTCTTAAATTTTAATCTGTTATTTTAATATATATATATATATATATATATATATATATATATATATATATATATATATATATATATATATATATATATATATAATATTAAAATATAAATATTAATAAAATAGATGTTCTTTTGATCAATTAAATTTTATTATACATATTTCAGAGGTACGTCCTCATCAGACAAAATATAATGATACATGACATACCCTGAGATGTTAAATGGTTAAGATTTAATCAAGGTAGTTAAATCTTAACCATTTAACATCTCAGGGTATGTCATGTATCATTATATTTTGTCTGATGAGGACGTACTGTTGTACTTCTGAAATATGTATAATAAAATTTAATTGATCAAAAGAACATCTATTTTATTAATATTTATATTTTAATATTAATAACTCTGGAAAATATATAATACTGTAAAGTGCTTCCAATCTACTGTAAAACTTATTCTTTGATGTACTTATTGAATCTTGTTTAACTCTTTAATATATATATATGCGTGTATGTGCGTGTATGTGTGTGTGTATTGTTGTAAAACATTTCAGTAGACATAGAATGTGTTTTTTAAACAAAACAAAACGTTTTTATTTGTTTTGTTGTGTTGTTGTATTGTTTTTATAAACGACTGTGTCTTACCATTCCTAACTGAACTGGCAATAATGGGTCCTATTTGCCAATATACTTTGTAGTCTTTGTGTTTAAATTAGTAATCGTTGGTGAATTGGCGGTATCGGTAGAGGGTCGGACGCCATGCTTTGCAGCGTAGAGTTACGTCCCTTTATTGTCTGAGTTCAAATCCCGCCGAGGTTAAATTTGCCTTTCATCCTTACGGGGTCGATAAAATAAAGTACCAGTAATACACTGGGATAATTGCTGGCCTTGTGCCTAAAAGTAGAAACCGTTATTAGACTCTTACTAATTCTCGAATATATCAATCTTTTAATTGCTTTACATTATCCTTGTTATCGACATACACCTATACAGTCTGACAATACTCCAACACACTACACACAAGTTCCAGAAGGTAAAAAGCAATATTCGGGAAGCGAAATAACTAATAATGGAGCCGAAGCCGAAGTCGATATCGAACCACAGATTTCGAACCCGCAGGGAGCTTACAAACACTACAACATTGACAGGCAATAAAGACTAGGCCTGTTTATTTATTTATAATTGTTTCTACTTTAGGCACAATTATTTATAATGCCATTTTATCAATGTTTACGAAGCCAAAGAAAGGGGAATTAAAAAAATCGGAAGAGAAAAGAAAATATATGACAGTAAAAATAAATAAACGCAAATTTATTGAAATCAAATGTGTGGAGAATGAAGAAGCTTCCTGTATGTTTTGGAACACAATCATCCGTTCATGTGTACTGCTACTAGAGAGACTCTTATCACATCCGACCAGATTCTAAAAATAAGCTGCGATATTTGTACAATTTAGATTCATTGCTTAATAAATAACATATATGCCCTGTTATTTAGATTCTCAGGACTTGTTTAGGAAAGGTGGGGTGGTGGTGGTGGTGCAAAGCATTAGCCAAAGTAAAATCGTCATCAAAGGACAAACACCTCTACCACCACCGCGACCGTCACGTCCTCACCACCACCACCACGACCATCACGTCTCCAGCACTACCACCACCATCACCACCACCACCACTACCACGACCATCACCTCACCCCCTCACCACCACTACCATCACGTCTCCACCACCACCACCATCACCACCACCATCACCACCAACACGACCATCACGCCACCATCACCACCACGACCATCACGTCCCCACCACCACCATCACGTCCCCCACCACTACCACCACCATAACCACCAACACCACCGCCACCATCACTACCACCATCACCACCACGACCATCACGTCCCCACCACCACCATCACGTCCCCACCACTACCACCACCACCACCATAACCACCAACACCACCGCCACCATCACTACCACCACCACCACCACCACGACCATCACGTCCCCACCACTACAACCACTATTACTACTAACAACACCAGCGACACTACTTGTAATATCATCATCATTATCATCATAGTATACCTAATATGTTTGCCACCATTACCGCAGTTGACGACACCACGGCAGTCATTCCATTACAATCAGCTTCTGATGGTGGTCGTTGTTTTCGAGGGTTATCAAGTGTTGGGGGTAGTTATTAGTAATAAGAGTGGTTGTCGTGGAGACATACAGCCTAGCGAATGAGAGAGCGGGTGACTACCGAACAATCAGCAGAGAATTTGGTGGTAGAATCCCGCCACGACGTAGATAATTAACTAAAGTAGTCATAATCTGCAGCGGGAGCACTGTGGAATTAACGAATGTATATTCCGCTTGAGGGCCAATGTTCAGCGCCATCTTCCGGGGTAACGTTTTCTCCATTCTGTTTGACATAGACTTGCTCACACACACGCACGCACGCACGCACGCGCACACACAGACACACAGACACACACATACACCACACACACACACACACACACACACACACACACACACACACACACACAGACAGACACAAACACACGCACACATACAGACACACAGACAGACAGACACACACACACACACACAGAGAGACACACAGACACACACACACAGACACACACACAGACGCACACACACATACACACACAAACACATACACACATAGACACACACAGACACAGAATCACACACACACACACACACAAGCCCGCATCACTATGGTAGCGATGCTGAAGAACAAATGGCGCCCTAAACATGGGCTTCCACACAAACAAGGAAACGCTCCGCAGTCCACTTCACCCAGACTCGCAGCACTGCGGTGGTGATGCTAACTTGTACTCTCACCTAATGTTTCTTATTATTATTGATATTTGTATTATTTTCTACGTGTGTTTGTATAGATAGACCTCTTCAGTGAAGTACAAACTTTATTGTGCTTCATAATATAATTGGTTCTACTTTTGGCACAAGGCCAGCAATTACTCCAGTGTATTACTAGTACTTTATTTTATTGAACCCATAGGGAGAAAAGGCAAAGTTAACCTCGGTGGGATTTGAACTGAAACCGTAAAGGGCCTTAACTCTATGTTACAAAGAATAGCGTCCGACCTTCTACCGATACTGCCAATCCATCGCTTCATAATATAATTGTTTCTACATTTGGCAGAAGGCCAGCAATAACCCAGTACATTACTGGTACTTTATTTTATCGACCCGTAAGGATGAAAGGCAAAGTTACCCTCGGCGGGATTTGAATATAATGAAGAGAAGGTTGTTATGTTGATGTAAGGTGTTGAACATGAATAAGTGTGAACATCTACATGTGTTGCCTCTCTAAATTATCTAATTTGTGGTTTATATGTCCTTCTTCTTCGCCCACTTATTCCTGGGAGGATCTTTGGGGTAGAACCCTCAAACACTCCCTCTAGCGGGTCCTGTCTAAAGCAAACGTCTCCAAGTGATTCGGCTGGGTCCCCAAGTGAGACCAGCCAAGCTCATGGGTGTTATCCAACCATCTTGCTCGCCGTCTACCCCTGGGTCTCCTACCTGCTGGTTTTGCTCGTGAAAGCTGTCCAGAGACATTCTAACCACATGTCCATAGTATCGGAGCTGTGATCTCTCAATTCGGAAAAGTAGCGGCTCTACATGGAGTGACTCTCGTGGTTTATATGATCCCTAAAATTCCTTCTTGTGGTATTTACTTAACTCTGGTTACACAGACTCTCACTTCCCTTGTCACCATTGGAAATGCAGTAAAATGGTAATTGACCAGTTGGAAACCTGTAACCAACGACATAAATGTTTATGAAATACAAGATATAACCTGAAAACAAGGCTAAATTAAATGCATTCTTCATTGACATTAACTAAGTAGGTAATATAAGTTAAGTACAATAAGAGTTAAAACTACAGCTATCCTCAAAGATAAAGCGTTTTTGCCTGTCCTAACATACAGTGCTACTAGAGATCTAAGGTTATATTTTGTAGTATAGTTAAAACCGAGAAGGAAATTGTATTATATGTCTTTCCTACGTCAACACCATACCATTTATTCACAAGGAAAATGTATGAAATTGTGTAACGTTCATTTTTTTCTCGTTTATAAATAAATCGTCTTGCTCAAGAATACAACGCATCGCTTGATGTTTGTGAATCCAACTCTCTAATCACTAAACCACTGGCCTTCATAAGGAATCATATACTTATATTAAATAATCTATAAATATGTGGCTTTACATTATCTGGACTTGATACTTTATAAACAGTGGTTGGCATTCACCGTTTAGTTGGCCACATATAACCTCTGGTTTCGGTAACTTAGTTATATATTTTATTTCCTACACATTTTCATTTGATATAACATAGGCCTGTAGTAATGTTGAAAATATACATGACCTACAAAAGCTAAATATTATTTGCTCACAACAGACGTTGTATTCAAGCCGTTGGAAATGGGTCATGATATGTTTTTCACGTTAGGGAAATGACATTTATTTTTTAGCTGCAATTTTACAACTGTCAATGCTGCTTGTGATACTAGCCTGGTTTAGAGCGAGACAAATCGATGCTTCTATGGGATCAACTGAAAAGTTGATAGGCTGACTATGAAGGAATGATAATAGAGCTGTGAAATCTTATATGTCATTAATTTCAACTCTTATAAATAACTGCACTGTTTCCTTCCGGGGACTATGTCGAAAAATAAACCTCATTTAGTCATTCCATGAGAGTACCTTGGTCATAGATTAGCTATGAATGAGTGAAGCTAGAACTGTGAAATCTTGCATGCATTAATTCCAAACTGCATTGTTTCCTTCCAGGGGCTATGTCGAAAAATAAACCTCATTTGCTCATTCCATGAGAGTATCATGGTCATAAGCTGACTATGAAGGAGTGATGATAGAGCTGTGAAATCTTACTTGCATTAATTCCAACTCTTCTTATTAATAGCTGCATTGTTTCTTTCCAGTGGCTATGTTCAAATATAAACCTCATTTGGTCATTCCATGAGAGTAACTTGATCATAGGTTAGCTATGAATGAGCTGTGAAATCTTGCATGAATTAATTCCAACTCTTCTTGTTAACAACTGCATTGTTTCCTTTCGGGGACTACGTTAAAAAATAAACCTCATTTGATCATTCCATGAGAGTATCTTTGTCAGTCAATGAACTTTCTAGCCTATAAACGTTTCTGCCGATTCTCATACATCATCTTCAGAAGTTAAGCAAAGCCACACATAAAGGTTATCTTAAAAGAAGAATCCTTATCACATATATAATTTATATGTATTTAATCATTTTTCTAAGTAAACGAATTTATTTTGTGAATAATATAACGTGTTGTATATATAAAATGTAGTTGAAACGTCACAATGAAACTTGGATATATTAATGAAAAGTAGTGATGTTGGTTTCAAGTATGTAGCAACTTATTGAGTTGTTGCTAATTCTATTTTCCACTTGAGCGACGTGGCGTTTCTTCTGCTGCTTTTATACCGACGGAGTGAATATGTTCTATAGGTAACCTCTTAAATGTGTTTTTTATGGGCCCCATGTACTTCTTCTTGGTATCATTTTCGCCTAATATTTTCCATGCTATCATTTAATTGTTTCTACTTTTGGCACAAGGCCAGCAATTATACCAGTGCATTACTGGTACTTTATTTAAGGATGAAAGGCAAAGTTAACCTCGGTGGGATTTGAACTCAGACTGTAAATGGTCGTAACTCTATGTTGCAAAGCATGGTGTCCGACCCTCTAGCGATACTGCCAATCTAATGCATGGTATCATGTAGTTAAAAATTAATGCAAGTTTTTAAACATTGATTTTAAAACACCGTATCTCTGTTCAGAATAAACTTTATTGATCCAAATAAAAACCATTAGAATCTCCAGATTTTTGCTGACATGATACAAGTTTATAGATTCTGATACCACAGAATTCTGAAGGTCTGAAGACGATGGATTCCCCGAAGGTATTCGTGCGGCTGTTTGGATGTTGAAGACTTTTCCTTGCAAGACGTTGTTGAAATACTTGAAAAAGTGATAGTCGGTTTGTGAATGATCTACTGAGTATGTCGTGGTGTATCGCAGTAAATTTCCTTCAACTCTTGGATCATTAATCGTGCGATGTGTGGTCGAACGTTGTCGTGATACTTTTCACTTGTGATAATACTTCTCTGCTGTGATTGTTTTGCCATAACCTAACTTTGGGGAGTGTTTAGGAGCTTGTTCTCGGTCCAACTACTATGATGAATGCCGTCCGTTCTTGTATAGGATGCATTTTTAATGCAATCAGGAAATGGATCATTTTTGTTAAAGAAGTGAAGAATAGACTTCGTAACGGGTATTTTCTGACTATCGCTCACATCGAGTAGTAGCCGTTTCTGAAGCTGCTTTGACTTTACAATTTCGTTCAAACGTTCAGAAATTGTTCCAATAATTACATCTAATTCTTCTGCGTGGTCTCAAACAGCTGTACGAAGATTTGCTCTTCCCAAACCCTTCAATTCATCGTGATGATGGATGATAGGCGATTGACTATAAATCAAATAGCCAATACTATTAAGCATAATCTACGAGAAAGTTGAGAATATTTTGCACAAAGAACGTGGCATGCCGAAAGTTTTATGCTCGGTGAGTGCCACGTCTTCTGACACCTGATCAAATGTGCACCAAAACCTGTCATTGTTTGAGGCAGGGCCACCTGGTTTCCTTGCACATTTCCTAACTCAGGAGGAGTGTTGGTTCATCACTTCGAGCCAGAGACAAGCGAAACACCCTTCCTCACCAGCTCCAAAGAAGGATAAGGACGGCTCATCTGCAGGGAATGTGATAGCCTCAGTTTTGGGGGATGCACAAGGCATCGTGTTTATTGACTATCTTCAAAAAAGCCACAACATCATAGGAGAGTACTATGCCAACCTTTCGGATGCAGTTACGAAAAGCTATCAAGACCAGGAAAACTGACGAAATGGGTCTTGTTTCATTAAGACACTGCTCAAGCACACAAGTCCTTGGTTTCAAGGGCTGCTGTGCGTGACTGTGGCTTTGAACTTGTCGATCACCCTCCCTATTCTTCTGATTTGGCCCAATCTGAAAAAACACTTGGCTCGGAATCAGTTTCGCAGTGTTGGTGACTATTTTTACCAACAGGATGAAAGCTTCTTCACCAATGGAATCCAAGTACTCCAACAACGACCAGAAAGATAAAATTCAATTGACTCAACCATGCTTTAGCGCAACTCCAGCGTCTAGAATGACCCAAAATTCCCTAGAGTTGATCAAATCCCCTTTCCCTACCAGATACAAATATCATTGATTGTTTAGTAAAAGCATTATAAATTTTTACCATAAGCCATACGAAGGTCGGCTGTAAAGTTCATAGGCTAATCAATATATTCTCATGGAATATGACAAAATGAGGTTTATTTTTTAACATTTGGTCCACACACTTCTTGGTAAAAATGTATAATGCTTTTACTAAACAACCAATGATATTTGTATCTGATAGGGAAAGGGGATTTGATCAACTCTAGGGAATTTCAGGTCATTCTAGACGTTAGAGTTGCGCTAAAGTATGGTTGAGTCAATTGAATTTTATCCTCCTGGTCGTTGTGGGTGTTTAACTCAGGTCAGCACAGACAGAACAAAAGTATGATCAAAGTCATTACAGCCTTGATTATCCGTCCTTCATTCGGATAGTGCATATCAAGTATTTCGTTATTCGATGTATCATATCTTATCTTTTCAAGGCTGTAGTGTGTAATTTGAGCGAAATTTGGAAATGCATCTTTTAGCGCATTATGCGGTGGATTGGCAATATCGGTAGAGGGTCAGACGCCATGCTTTGACGCATAAAGTTACGGCCCTTGCCATTCTGAGTTTCAATCCCACCGAGGTTAACTTTGCCTTTCATCCTTACGGGGTCGATAAAATAAAGTACCAGTAATGTACTGGGTAATTTCTGGCCTTGTTCCAAAAGTAGAAACAATTATGTGGTGGGGAGTGATATATTTTAAACATCGATTAATATATAGATACACCTGAACATTATGGAATCAAATTCCTATTGTCACTGACTCCGTCTCTCTCACTCTCCCCATCTATCACTATTATTAGCCCACACGCTGCCCCACACCCCACCCGCGGCCCCGGTTGACGGAATAGAGAAGACCTTTCCCCGGAGGATTGTGTGGGAGACGTGTTGGAAGAGCCATTTCAGATCGTGAGGCTCACACCTGCCAACTCCGTGCCGATGGTGGTGAGTAGAGAGGTAGTCCTAGGGCTAAAGATACCAGAAGTCTCTACTGCTATGGGTAGCCAACTCCGTGCCGATGGTGGTGAGTAGAGAGGTGGTTCTAGGCACAAGGACACCACTGCATTAATATAATAGCGGTACAGTACTCATTGTCTTGCTAATATCACAAACTAGATTATTTCCTGAGTGTAAGTAGATGTTTAGAATTTCTGTTAATGTAGTGTAATTCTTCTTTTGACATTCATAACGACATGAATAATTGGGTCTAACGTGATGTCTAAAACGCGATTTTCTTAAAATAGTTCTAACAAGTATATTTAGGTGAAATTCCACAAATGATTCTACAGAGTTATTTCTAAACTTTCCAGGTAGTTGCTGTTTACGTGCCGGAAGATTCTAAAGCTGTTGTCAGTTGGCATCCGTAGGGAGCTGATACTATTTCTGAGAATACCTTGAATGTATAAGATCACCAACTCACACACTGCTGTTCGACAGTAGCTAAGCTTACGTAAATAGCTTATCGCCCTTTTTATTTACTCAAAAGGAATAATCAAAGAACAGAAGAGATTTCTACAAAGACAAACATTATTACCGAGGGCGGTGGATTGGCAGAATCCGTAGAGTGTCGGACGCCATGCTTCATGGCATGGCGTTATCGCCCTTTAAGTTCTGAGTTCAAATTCCGCCGAGGTTAGCTTTGCCTCTCATCCTTACGGCGTAGAGAAAATAATGCACCAGTAACGTACTGGGGGTCGATTTAATTGACTTTACCCCTCCCTTCAAATTGCTGGCCTTGTGACTAAAGTAAAAATCATGATTACACTGGTGTAGGTATCATTAATGTCATATATTTCGAGCGGAGCAGTGGATTGGAAATATCGGTAGAGCGTCGGATAACATGCTTTACTGCATTTAGTTAGGGTCCTTTACATTCTGAGTTCAAATCTGGCCGAAGTTAGCTTTGCAATTCATCATTATGGGGTCCATAAAATAAAGCACCAGTAACACACCGCGCCTTGTGCCAAATGTAAAAACGATTATATTTTTCACCAAATTTTAAAAGATTTGACGGGCAGTCTCTTGCGTCGACCTGGATAAATTTGCTGTTGGTTTTATTGTATGTTGCTAAATCTTTAATGCAGTGGTACAATTCTAGTATGATAAGTACGTGACTTTTTTAACGTTGCTATTCTTCTTTATCTCCAAATCGGCCTTGATCAAGCAGACCTCTGATCAAAAGTCTTCTAGTAAGTTTGTCTTTTATTCAGATATAGTGAATCTAAGATTACATTATCTATTACATCTCTTTTTGTTTAAGATAATTTAAAGGAAGATTTACAGCTATTTTTAGCAGATCGAATGACTATGCAAAGGTTCCGTTATTGGCTCGGTTTTTTTAATCTGTAAACTGACAAGTTCCAGACAATCTTACTATACTCAATTCGCATTTTGTGTGGTTTATACACTCCTATTAGCATTTAACGTCTTCTATGAAGTCTACTCCGCTATTATATAAAGGTTGGCTATATATAATCATGGTTAATCGTTCTACTAATAATACTAGTTAGTAATTAAATAATATCGTATATTTTCTTCTCACGACATATTTCTAATTAGCTATTTAATGTTTCCTGTATTAAATATGTTAACACTAACTTAAATATAGTATACATCATCTGCTTAATCCTTAGTTGAAGCTATTATTGTTGTTATTGATGTTTAGCCCAAGGTCAGCCACTGATTGGTCAGATCTATTATCAATGCCGTTCAGGTCGTATTTTCGTATATCGTAGATTACATTATCAAATTTTTTCTTCATTTTTAAAGATTATAGGTTGTGATTATGTAATACTTGGCTCCTATTTCAAGCTGGTCGAATGATCGTGCGGAAGCTCCCTCGCCGACACGTAGTGACTAGAGCTAGTAATATGGGATTTGTTTGTATTCTTTATTTTGTTGTTTGACGGGAGTTGACAGAATATCATATCTATTTCAAATGGAATTTTAGTTTTGTAAACGTATATGCCGATGTGGTGAGAATGCCTATTTAAATTTAAAATTTCCTTTTAGATACGTTTTTTTTTTGTAGTCGATAATGATTTTCAAATCCATACAATCAAAGAATGAACTTCCAACATGTATATTTCATGTTTAAGAATTGAAGTTAATGAAGTTGTTAAAATACAGGACTTTGTTTCCTGTGACTTTAAGTGTCTACGTGCGCTGAGATATTGATTAACGGGGATGTGTAGATATCACTGACCTTTTTAATAAACTTGAAAACGTTGGTTTCTAATTTAGATACAAGACTAACAAATTTTGTGGGAAGAGCAAAATTGGTTAAATGAATCCTAGTAAGGGCCAAAGGTAAAGTTGATTTCATGAGGATATAGATGTGCACACTATTTCTTCTTCAAGATAGGAGATAGATATTTCACCATTGCACATGTAATTTTCCTTATGAGTCTATTGTATTATATGTGTATACACAGAGTCTACAGAGGACATTGTTACCAAGCAAAGCGCAAATGAACAAAGTGATAGTGTATCCGGCGGGAAAGGTTGGCACATTGTATACTGCCTCTGGTCTTGTGTGTGTGTCAACGTATATGACTTTCAAATGTCGAGTCCGCTTAGCTTTAATCAAAAACTAAAAGGTTTAATTCCTCTCTGTAAGCAATGGTAGCATTGACATTTGTTGGCCTATAGAGTCGGTTTCACTCCCTCTGGAAAGAGAAAACTATAAGTGATTTATCGAAAAAGAAATTAGTCTTCCATTCTCTTTATACAACCGAAAACATAGATAATCAGATTTATTCTTGTATTTTGGAAATAACGAGCTTTTCTTACTGACCAAAGGATACGTAATTGGTACGTCTTAAAGGGAGTTGTACGATATCCCTATTGAGTGAGAGAGAAGAGGAGGCTTAGTTCACGCATTTATAAAATACATTAGATGCTACACCAAAGTTCAGTACACCACTGGGTTTTTATGAGTGTAGTAAAGAAAAATCATATCTTTCCACGAACTCCTAGGGAGGGGATGAAAATTACCATTAGGTTTATAAGAGAATGAAAGACTTGGTTTTGATTTCCAGTTATGTGTCCATAGTATGTATATACATTAGTGCTGCAGCTATGATTTTCTCTTCCCCATACATTTATACAAAAAAACTATGGCATACACTAAAAACTGTTTCTATATATAATCTGGTGCTGCTTCAAGATTAAACTTATATTGCTGTGCTCTCTATTGGAACACGATAGCAAGAAAATGACTTGGATTCTGACGCCAAAACAAACAAGTTTTTCATAAAATTCTGTCTATGCTTCCTGATGGAAGAAGAAGCGTACTATTTTCTGTCTAGACAGAAGCGGGCCTTCTTTTCTCCTCTTTTACTTCTTTCTTTCTTTTTTCATCCATTTCTTCGTCTGTTATTTTTTTTTTATTTCTTCCATCCGTTTTCTTTCTCCTCAGTGTGTTTTTGTTAAAAAAAAACATACCCCCCCCCCCCTCTCTCTCTCTCTCTCTCGAACATTTTATTTGAGAATTCAAGCACAGGAATTATGTAAAATACCTTACTTAAACACTGCATGAAACGGGATTGAAGTAAAACGGTTAAGCATTTTTGTCTAAGACAATGACAGTTTCTTGACTTGGAATACATTTACATGACACGATAAATATATCATGTCTTAAAATTAAGTTTCAACTTTATAATTCTGTAATCAACACTTTGAAGGCAAAGGCAAAGTCGAGTAAATAGACCCCAGTGCGTAACTGGTACTTTATTTTAAGGATGAAAGGCAAAACTAACTCAGAACGTAAAGGACCGTAACTCTATGCTGCAAAACAAGGTGTCCGATGTTCTGCCGATACTGCCAATCCACCGCCTTATTACATATAATAATTGTTTCTACTTTTGGTGCAAGGCCAGCAATTACCCCAGCGCATTACTGGTACTTAATAATAATTGTTTCTACTTTTGGCACAAGGCCAGCAATTACCCAGTGCATTACTGGTATTTTATCGACCCCATAAGGCAAAGTTAACCTCGGCGGGATTTGAACTCAGACCTAGGCAAAGGTTTATTATGCAGAAGGACAGAATTAGCTGTATATGTTTTTATTGAACGGGAAAAGTTCGCCTCAGTTGTGGAATGAACAAGAAACACCAGCTTTCGTTGGTTCTGAACGTAGAATGTAGCGGAACTATTTACAACGTTGCTCTACCATTTTTTCCGTTCGCTACTCTTCTAAATATGTAATGATTTCGTTTGAATAGATTACTAATAATCAAACTTTCTATATTGAAATGTTACAGTCTACATATGAGCCCCAATTTTATATAGTATTTTTAGTAAGATCATTGAAATGAAATAAACTAATTTGTATTCTATATTTACTATTATATTTTTACGGTAAAGTCTTTACCTCATATAATTATCTCACATAATATCGATTCTATGAGATTTTGATATTATTTATTTTGAGAACAATACCTTAACATCAGTATGAGCAGCCGGTTACAACCGGTTTGAACAGAAAGAGGTTAGAGAATTCTGGCCGGATAAAGCCGGTTTAAATACTATAGGGTTAGATATCTACCTGAAAAAAAAAAGTGAATCGTGGTCATTTAAATAAAAATGGTACAAACCCAGGTCCCGATTAGCTGCGGAAACGCAGTTAGAAATGATAAGGTTCTCCATCCAGAACAAATATTGATTTCTAATTTAGGTACCAGGCCAGCAAACTTTGGAAAAGAGCAAAGTTAATTGAATCGGCCTTAGTTCTTAACTGGTACTTTATTTTATGGATTAAAGACAAGGTTGACCTCACCAGGATTTGATCTCAGAATGCAAAGAGCCAGAACAAATATTGGTTTCTGATTTAGGCACAAGGCCGACAATTTTTTGGGAGGGGAAAAGTGTATTAAATTGGCCCCAGTGCATTACTGATACATTATTTTATTGACTCCGTAAGGCAGGGATTTGAACTCAGGTCGTAAAGATCCGTAATACTATGTCATAAAGCATGTTTCCGACGCATTGTGAAGGCGCATAGCTAAGTGGTTAAAACATTGGGCTTGCAATTGAGAGGTTGTGAGCGGGTGATGCGTTGTGTCCTTGAGCAAGACACTTTATTTCACGTTGCTCCAGTTTACTCAACTATAGAAATGAGTTGCGTCGTCACTAGTGCTAAGCTGTATCGGTCATTTCCTTTCCCTTGGACAACATTAGTGGCGTGGAGAGGGGAGACTGTATGCATGAGCGACTACTGGTCTTCCACAAAACAAACCTTGCCCAGGCTTGTGCCTTGGAGGGAAACTTTCTAGGTGCAAAACTATAGTCATTCGTAACCGAGTAGGGCCTTCATGTTTGCGAAACTCTACCGATACTGCCAATCCACCGCCCTGCCAGAACAAATATTTAAAAGATTTTACTAACATAAACATTTTCTTGCCAGAATTTAAACTTAATGCACCAATTCAAAAGATCTACACAATTAATCAACTATATCAATTTTATTTAACCGTTAAAGACACCGTGTCACAATGGTAAGTCAATTATCTACATTGCATGTATGCAATTGTTTGAATAATGAAAAGAAAATCAATCACGTTCCAGCTTGCATTGCATATTGTTCTTATCTCGGTGCATAATTTGACAATGCTAGATGTAATTGGATTTCTGCTTTTCTCGTTTCAGATTTTAATATATTCATGTATGAGAATAATAGGTGGAAGGAATATATTCCTTGAATCCAACGGTATTTTTATGTTCTATATTCCAATATTTGACTGAAACTAAATTCTAAAAATCATAATCTCAGTGTCTTCGTTTTATCAAAAGATACAGCTCTTTCTTTGTTATAGTTTATTAAAATATTGGAAATGAACGTCAAATTTTATATTTAGCATTTATAAAGTTTCAATATAAAACAATATAAAGTTTCAATAAAAACTGAAATAATAATAACTTTTCATTTATTATGTGCTTGACTGTGAGGATTGTGTTTTTTGTTGTTATTTTTTTTACATAATAATCAAATTTTTGCTTTTGAAAACGCTTACAAAACTGCGTTTCATTCTTATTGGCATTTTGCATTTCGGAATTTAATTTATCTAACAAAATTGTCACATCTGTTAAAAATGATAAATCTAATAACCAGTTTATTTTATTGAATTCCTAATAGTTATTACTTGTTCCATTAAAAATATTTCATTTCATACAGAAGTTCCAAATTAATTGACAATATATAATACATAGAAATTGAACGAAGACTGCGTTACACTGTCTTATTTAATCAGTAACGTAATCCATGATACATTAAAAAAGACGATATTATATATAAACTGCATTAGGAGAAAATTAGTATGTTTATTTAAGCGATGGCCAACCGGAAGTATTGATATTTCAGAAATTTTAAAGAAGTCCCACGCTCCTTACTTTATTATAGTTTACATGAGTTTAAAAATAAAGAGTTAATAAATAAATAAAACGTTATACTTGTTTTACCCTCCCATTTCCAATTAAACCGAACGCTATCATGACTGTATGTGTGTTTTTGTGTAAATGTATGAATGTATGTATGTTTATGTAAATGTATATGTATGAATGTATGTATGTTTGTGTAAATGTATATGTGTGAATGTATGTATGTATGAATGTATGTATGGTTGTGTGAATGTACGTATATTTGTGTGAAAGTATACCCTCCCATCTCCAATTAAACCGAACGCTATCATGACTGTATGTGTGTGTTTGTGTAAATATATGTGTGAATGTATGTATGTTTGTGTGAAAATATGTGTGAATGTATGTATATTTGTGTGAAATATGTCCGTGAGAGTGTACTTTTATAAGTTTGCGTTTGCGCGATTATAGTTATATACTCATAATAGTTATATAGTCATACATCTATATGTATGTATGTACACAATCATACGCGCCAGGTGTAGAAAATCATAATCTCTCTATTTCTCTGATCACAAACTCTCTCTCTTTCTAT
>OZ024745.1:126456806-126464306 GCA_964016885.1 Eledone cirrhosa
CTCTAGCTCAGAGGTTCTCAAAGTGAGCGCTACCCCCCCCCCCCCCCCCGAGGGACATTCAGAAAGTCAAGGGAAGCTGGAGCCTAAGCGACTGGTGGGGAGGGAAAAGAGATGATATTAGATATCAAATGATATTATATATAAATATAGTAAAATAAAAAATATATAATATTTATTTATACATAGTATATATTATATTATTTATTATATATAAATTAAACGATTTAATGTATTATATATGGATTGGCAGTATCGGTAGAGCGTCAGACACCATGCTTTGTAGCATAGAGTTATGGCCCTTTACGTTCTGAGTTCAAATCCCGCCGAGATTAACTTTGCCTTTCATCCTTACTGGGTCGATAAAATAAAGCACCAGTAATGCACTGGGTTATTGCAGGCCTTGTGCCTAAAGTAGAAACAATTATTTACAATTTGCATATAGGCAGGTCTCTCTGGAATAGAGTTGGGGGACGCTGAGGTTATTACGTGATCGTGAGAAGGGGTGGCGGCCCCAAAAGTTTGAGAACCTTTGCTCTAGCTATTTACGACTAATATTGGTTAGGAAATACTTGATTCTCCATATCCATAAATAGAAATTCTTATCGCATTGGAGGGGTCTTTGTTGGATTGCCAAAAATGTCTGGTTTGGCTATCTTGTCCAATTTGATTTTATAACTGATAAATTATAAGTTGGTGACACTTGTGATGTAGCAAGTACGAAATATTATCCATAAATTTATAAAAGCCGTATATCTTTGCAATCATAGCCAGCCTTGTCCAAGTATAAGACGTGAAGGAGGTAACTGTATTACAATTAAGCAGTTTTTAATAACTAGGATGTCTTCAACACGCTGGCGCGTGTGTGTGTATGTGCGTATGCATACATTCATAAGTATGAGTATATAAATATAAACGTGCAAACACAGATACACTAACGAAAATACAGTCACAGACATACATTCACACAAACACACACACATACATAGCATACCAAATGGCACGCCAGCCGCTATTTTGCTATAGTTTTTTCACCACCCCTTGCTTTCCTTTTAAACACACATACATTCATGCATGCAGCAGAGGTAAAGAGAGAGGGGAGTAGTATGAGGTAGTCAAACTACTCCTCTCTCTTTTTACGTGTTGTGACAGAATCACAGAAATTTATATAGATAGACATTTATATAGATAGATTTCTTTATTTGCCACAAGGGCGCACAAGAAAAGGGGACAAAACAAGGACACATGCCGGGGATTTTACATACAATCGTGTAAAAATATTGAAACAAACAAATTTAACAATCGAAATCCCCACAAGGGGGAAGGCACAACAAGAATGCTTTGCGTTATTCGTTTCGGCTCTCTACACTTTCGTTCAACTTTGCCTTTCATCATTTAGTGGTCGTTACAAAAAGTACCAGTCTAGTACTGGGGTTGATTCTTCCTCTATATCTCTTTCGCATTTCCTCTCTCTTCCTTTCTATCTTTCTCTGGAAGAAATTTGTTGTATTCAGACCTGGAAAGAGAGGGGCTCCGCTAGCCTTAAAATGCCCCCAAAACGTCGTATGCCACAACAGCGCCCCTAAGACTCCATTAGGTGTTAAGGGGCTATATAAATATCATTTAAAACTAGAGGGTTTGATATAAGAGTGACCTGGCTGCTGTTTCCAGCAGCCTGAGGTATCCTGCTGAGGCTACCTCCCCCCTTAGCTCATATGTGTGTGTACAGATATGTGTGCTTATGTGAGTGTGGGTTTGAGAATGTGTTTTTGTACGTGTGTATCTTTGTGAGTGGGCATCTGTCTCGGTGTGTGTGCTTGTGTGTGTGTCTGTGTGTGTGTGTGTGTGTGTGTTTGTATGTGTGTTTGTGTGTGTTTGTGTGTGTGTGTGTGCGTTTGTGTGTGCGTTTGTGTGTGTGTGTATGTATGCGTGTGTGTGTATTTGTTTGTGTGTTTGTGTGTGTGTGTGCGTTTGTGTTTGTGTGTGTGTGTGAGTGTTTTGTGTGTTTGTGTGTGTGTGTGTGTGTGTGTCTGTGTGTGTGTGAGTGTTTTTTTTGTGTGTGTGTGTGTGTGTGTGTGTGTGTGTGTGTGTGTGTGTGTGTGTGTACTTCGGTGCAATGACTCTGTCGGTCAGGTTATGCTATCTATCAGCTCAGTGGTTTAAAGAAACAAGTAACCGAATCTGTTATGAACAGACTCAGGTATTGTGTCAGTTCAGCTAGGCAGATCCCAAGATGACCTAGACAGGATAATGAAAACTGGTTCACAAGGCCGCACACACTCATACACATACATATTTGTACACAAACATATACACACAAACATACACTCATACACATACATATTTGTACTCAAACATATACACACACACGCACACACACATACACTCATACACATACATATTTGTGCACAAACATATACACACACAAACATACACTCATACACATACATATTTGTACACAAACATACCAGCTAACAAACATATACACACAAACATACACTCATACACATACATATTTGTACACAAACATATATACACAAACATACACTCATACACATACATAAAGTCTCACAAAGAAACATGGGTCTATGCCCGCATACACACACATACTGTCAAAGCAATTTTGTCTGAATTAGAGATCTCAGAGTCATGTACATAGAATAGAGGTGTTAGGTATGCTGGAGGGTCGGGGGGCCAGATGGCTTTTAGATCGTATTATTAATTTAAGATCTTAAGATTAACTATTAAGATAACCCTCATTGTTATATTTGCAGTCACCACCATCTCTACCATAGCAACATACACTACCAACACCACTGCCACACACACACAACACATAATGCGACATACAAAAGCCACTGTAGCATCAACAACACCATCACCACCAGGCATATCTATCAACTCCACCAGTTGTAATTGGTGATGGTGGTGTGTATATTGTTGTTGTTGTTGTTGTATAACCCAAGGTAGGCTGTGATCGGGTAGAGCTATAATTGTTTCTACTTCTGGCACAAGGCCAGCAGTTATCCCAGTGTATTACTGGTACTTTATTTTATAGATCCCGTCCCATAGGAATTAAAGGTAAAGTTAACCTCGGCGGGATTTGAACTGAGACCGTAAATGGCCGTATCTCTATGCTGCAAAACATGGCATCCGACCCTCTACCGAAGGCGTTCCAATCGTGGCCATTCTGTCTTTTTCTAATATGCATGAAACCAAAGAATATATTTTCAAATGTATCCCTTCTTTATGCGTTAGAAAATGAGATATAATTGGTAGCGATTTCTAGCAGGATGGGCGACTACGTGGAGGTTCTATCGTTGATACGAGCCCACAAATGAGCCTATGTGGTCACCACATCGTCTACAAATCCCGCCATACTCAATCGTATTAAATAAGGACAAGAATATGATTCCTAGGTTCTCTCATATAGGAAAAACACGCGATGGTCTCGGTTAAAATGCCTATCATCATAGGACTGCTCAATCAAAGTTGTGCTGGGGAAAAACATCAACAACAACATCTTGACCATAATGATGGTTGCTACGTATGATGGTCACCACAACATCCACCACCACCACTGCGACAAACAACAACAACAGCAGCAACCATTGCCATTCACCACCACCATCATTCATTTTACTGACACTACACTATCACAGACACCACAACTGCCGCCGCCACAATTTATATAATCATTCTTCAAAACCACTTCCTTCACTGCTACGACATCACTGTCATTTTTCACACCACCATGACCACCACCAGCACCACCAGCACCACCACTACAACAACAACAACACCTAACAAAACAAGGACAACAACAATATAGGCTTAAAGACACCACCATTATACTGCCACACAAACACTAACGCCAGCACCAATACCGCCTTAAAGCCAACATCGATACTACTCTCACCACCATCACAATCAAAAGTTCTAATTAAAATTCTGTCTTCAGAACAGTTCTTGAAGCTAATAAATGGCAGAATTTGATACGATTTACGTAAATATAAAACTGTCTTTTTAGTTTTTATCTGATTTCTTCCGATTTTATAACATTCTGTTTTGTATGTTTGTGTGTATTTTTATGCACGCATGTGTGTCAATGCGAATATTTTTATATGTGCATATATGCTTGTCTGCATATTTGAGTTTGTGTATGCATATATCTTTCTGTATATGTAAGTCTATGAATTTACACATGTATACATACTCTTACGTGTGTATTTGATTTTTTTTATATTTTATTTTCTATTTACCTTTTTCATATATGTGTGTTTAGATTTAATGTACTTGGATATATCCATATATCCATGTATTTATTTCCGTGTGTGCATGTCTAAGAGTAAATGTTTATGTGTATATGTTTAGGTGCCGTCATATGAGTTTCTGAGTTTAGGTATGTTGATTTATATGTATCCTTGCGTAAGTATAAGTGATTATGAGTGTGTGTTTTGTGGTGATAAATTTTACCATTGTCTGCTAAAAACCTATTCTCTGCTATATATTCTCTATGTGTTCTGTATGGGTGATACATTTTACACATAATTTCTGCGTGATAAATGACTGTATCGTAATTGCCATAAAGCTAGACAGACCGTCTCCTCAGTCTAATTATATTTCTGGCTCTCCTGCATAGACTGGTCGTTGACTACTACTACTACTACTACTACTACTACTACTACTACGGCTGGTACTGATGCTGCTAGTGCTGCTGCAAAGCCACTTGACAGCTGAATATAATGTCCGTTGTGATAAAACCTGCTGACGAAGATGTTCTGGCCCTTCGTTGTTAGACTGCTGCTCTGCATATGTGTATTTTTCTGCATATCCCCAAATTGGAACACAAGAAACTATGTCAGTCTCGGTAAATATATAATGTTTGTTCGTTGGCATTTATTGAATATTATTGATTGTGTGATGTCAACCTTGGGTGTCTGGATTCTGAATGCAGTATCTGGCTCATTGCAATTGAATTGAATGTTGCTACTCTGATACACAAATACATTTCGTATCTCATACAGTATTAAGTGGGCTACCTCAGATAAATTGATCTGTGCTGCCTTTTGAATGACGCCAGAGAAGCAGGAGGATAAAGAGATGTTATTGCCTGCGCTAGGCTGGATTAAACTTTGAGTAAAATAATACATGCTTAGGGCATCAATTTAATTCAGAATGTATTTGTCATTCAAAGTACATTTTTTGGCATACTTTATTTATGAAAGCACCGTAATCATTTAAGCACATAAGGTTAATCCCAACCTGGGACTTGGTCACAAGATGGCGAATGAAGAATTGAATAATATGAAAGAATAATAATTTCTTTATTGGCCACAAGGGCCGATAAGGTGGAAGAATAATTGTTTCTACTTTTGGCACAAGGCCAGCAATTATCCCAGTGCATTACTGGTGATTTATTTTATCGACTCCTGTAAAGATGAAAGGCAAAGTTAACCTCGGCGAGATTTGAACTCAGAACGTAAAGCGCCGTAACTCCATGTTGCAAAGCGTCCAAACGTCTACCTATACTGCCAATCCACCGCTATGGAGAGGAAAGCAGTGATAAATAGTAATGGTAGAATAGTGGTACATATGACCAATACATGGAGCAAGATTGAAGTTAAACGAAACATGGGGGACGTGTTCAGAGCCAGATAAAATGTATGGTGGGGGAGGGGATAATATAAAGGTTAGTAGTAAAAAGAACTGCATAGCTCAAGGAACAACTGAAAAAAACGAATGCGGGCAAACGTGCACAGATACACAAAAGGGGTGATAATGGGGCGAACAAGGAGTAGAGAGGGTAGCAACTAGAGTGGAATGGTGAGAATATCTAAGGTTTTAAGATGGGGTAAGGGGTAGTACTGATGGTTGAACAAGGGATAGAGATAATATGTATATATATATATATATATATATATATATATAACGAAGGAAATGTGGTACGAAACCAGATGGACCATAACGCACCAAAGTACTCAATACTAGGGTAGTAGAGTGGGTAATAGGAACGGGTAGGACCCCGACGGCTGAGCTCAAGCCGTTTCGACGGCTAATTCTGGACTAATTCAGTCCAGAATTAGCCGTCGAAACGGCTTGAGCTCAGCCGTCGGGCTCCTACTCGTACCTATATATATATATATATATATATATATATATATATATTCAAAAATACAGGTAAAAGAGGAAGGCTGTGTGGTTACTGTAAACAAATGTAAGATGGTAATAGGGACGTGAACAAAAGAAGAAAAGTAGCTCTTCATCAGCTGTTTACTGCGGATCATAGATGTTTCGGCGCTCAAAACATTTGTGATCCGCAGTAAACGGCTGATGAAGGGATACTTTTCTTTTCTTGTTCAAGACCCTATTACCATCTTACACTATATATATATATATATATATATATATATATATATATATATATATATATATATATATATATATATATATAGAATAATCGAGTATCGGAAAATCAGCTCATGAATTTACGATAAACAAATCCGACATGAGTGGCAGAGGGCTCAATAATTCAGATAAATCAGAGCTATAACTATCGTTAAAATACCAACACACAAAGATTATGCCTAAAATCACCCATGCAGCCGAAAAATAACGACCAGGAAGATTCGGGTCACTCAGATAAAATATCAATAAATCAATAATTTATATGAATGTAAAAACTTACACGGACCCACTAGAAAGATGGTAAATCTAGCTTCTTGGGTTTCTGCAAATCCTTATATATATATATATATATATATATAATCCTTATATATATATATATGCAGAAAGTTCAGTAAATCCGAAGAAAACTGGCGAGAGAGCCTTAGCCAGCACTCGACGCAGAGTGTATACAATAAGAACAAAGTGGAGATGCTACATATGAGATTTATTGCTTAATCCTGGTTACAAATGTTTCCCTACCAGCTGGCTCGTGATCTGGGATGGCACACACACACACACACACACACACACACACACACACACACACACACACACACACACACAGACAGACAAACATATATATATATAAATATATATACATGAATATGCAATATATATTGCAATTTGTTTATATATATTTGTGTGTGTGTTTATATATATATATATGTACGCGTGGAGAAATATATAAAGGAGAACAAACCGTTAAAACATGTTTATTTAAAATAGCACCTACGTACGTTTCGCCCGAATGGGCTTCTCGGGGGCATAAAAAACTAAAAAGCGTTCCTTACATGACCCAGAATGGGTTTTAGAGATAAGTTCACATCACAGTTCATTCTTCGTAAAAAACATGTATTGATTTTGCAGTAGGTCAAGGGAGATAACTCTAGCCGGTGTTAGAGCAGTGTTCCCCAGGCTACTTTTACCCGTTATTACTTTGTGGTTACTGCTATACCATTGTCGATTCAGGCAGGGTCAGGGATGCAAAGTATATATAGGTATATGTATATATGTATATGTATATGTATATGTATATGTATATATATGTATGTATAT
>OZ024745.1:126466806-126494306 GCA_964016885.1 Eledone cirrhosa
CTAATCGTGGATTGCGTCAAGTAGGGGTCTAGATGGCACCAGGATTATCGTGGCCTTGCCTTAGTTGGGATTAATACAGAGCTTGTTTTTTTTATAAATATTGACATATCCAGGAATGAGACCTTAACGGTTCAAGTTTTACCTGGATAGTGAACCATTAAGGTCTCATTCCTGGATATGTCAATATTTATAAAACAAACTTTGTATTTTATCTGATGAGAGCGTACCAAAGTTTTGGTACCCTTCAAATATATAGAATAGAACAAATATGGTTTTATAAATATAGTTTCCATTTATTAATATCATTGATATTATACTCCAGAAAACTGTCGAGTGCTTCGAATCTGTTATAAATATATATATTTGTTGAATAACCAACAAATTAAATATCCCTTTGCTTATATATATATATATATATATATATATATATATATATATATATATATATATATATTAGTTTTGCGAGGTTTTTTATATGAAATCGTGTGTCGAAACAAATATTGTTATACTTGGGGAGGGTCATATTTGTGTAATATTGCCAGAATTAATAACAGAACACACTCACTGTTTGGTTGGTTTTCGCTTCTGTGTCCTTTATATCGGTTAATTTAATTTATTCGGTCCTCAATGTTACCATTGACTGACCAACGGTCAAAAATACAGATACAATATAGACACAAACACATATATATAGTCTGACAAAGTTCTTTCGTTGCACATCTGCAACATCGTCAGTGGTGCTATTATGTTTCCTCCCGTTGCATTGAATGCCTACGCCATCTTTATTTAGTCTGTTTATTTATTTATTTGTGTATTTTTTTGTCTTCTCTGCGCATGCGTTTGCGTTTGTGTATAGTGTTGTGTTTGGTGTGTGTTCGTGTTTGGAATAACAACAACACCCAAACAAACAACACTGACCTAAGAGAAGTATAAATAAATAAATAAATAAATACATACACAAGCACAATAACAACAAACACATATAAACAGACACTAGTAAACTAAGATAGAATACAATAACCAATACACAGTCACCCAAATACGAACACACATCAAACAAAACACTATACACAAACGCAAACGCATGCAACGGGAGGAAACATAATAGCAACGGGAGGCAACATAATAGCACCACTGACGATGTTGCAGATGTGCAACGAAAGAACTTTGTTAGACTATATATATGTGTTTGTGTCTATATTGTATCTGTATTTTTGACCGTTGGTCAGTCAATTGCAACATTGAGGACCGAATAAATTAAATTAACCGATATAAAGGAAACAGAAGCGAAAACCAACCAAACAGTGATTGTGTTCTGTTATTAATTCTGGCAATATTATTACACAAATATGACCCTCCCCAAGTATAACAATATATATATATATAAGCAAAAATCAGTGATGCATCTGAACTCAATTTATTGTGTGTTACAATTGTTTCGCCGGCGGACAGCTCGAGACGCGATCATTGTGGCATACCGCCTATGGAAGCATCTTAGCTACCATCAGACACACACACACACACACACACACACACACACACACACACACACACACACACACACACACACACACACACACACATACATATATATATATATATATATATATATATATATATATATATATATATATATATATAAGAGTGAGCCACTGAGTAATATACATTTTGCGTGGGGGCCCGGGGGCATCGACTGAAGGGCTGCCTCAGGTGGCACTCAGTCTAGCTACGTCACTGTTGAAGCCCTCCTTCATCCCCACAGAACATGGTACTCAGACCAGCTGACATGGCCCTACAATCTCGAAGTAGGTCAGTCTTCTCAAATTCTAGTTTTTTTATCCTGTTCCGTTATTTGTACATACATCATGTGCACATGTACCCATAACACATAGATAAACAATTGTTTCTACTTTTGGCACAAGGCCAGCAATTATACCAGTGCATTACTGGTACTTTAGTTTATCGACCCCGTAAGGATGAAAGGTAAAGTAAACCACTGCGGGAGCACTGATTATTTGAATACTTAACCCTTTAGCATTTAAACCGGTCATATCCGGCCGTAATTTTCTTACCTCTTTCAATTCAAACCTGTTGTAACCGGCCATTCATACTGACATTAAAGTATTGTTCTCAAAATAAATGATATCAAAATCTCATAGATTCGATATTGTGAGGTAATTATATAAGATAAATCCTTTACCCACAAAATACAATGGTAAATATAGAGTAATGTAAATGCTAAAGGGTTAAAGAATTTGAAATGTCGCCTACATTTCACGTCAAACCTGAACATTTATAGTACTTCCTATTCTATAGACAATGCATTGGTGTTTTAGCCAAATCAAGCTTAGCTGGAATTGAACTCAAAGAAGCAGGGCGAAACTAGATACTTCTAGATATTTCTAGATTATTTCTAGATATTTCTAGATATTTCTTCACACAGTCTTGTTTATGCCACTCCAAGAAGCAAGTGATGACTATGACGGCATAAAAAAATGTAAAACTATCAATTATGTCAACAATGTTACCAACAGCAAACATGTCATTTGATACTACTACTACTAATAATAATAATAATAATAATAATAATAATAATAATAATACTACTACTACTACTACCGTTACTACTACTACTACTACTACTACTACTACTATGGAGACTCTACGTGACCATTCGTTCTATGAGAAAGAGCAGCCAAATTTCTTTCAGTTGCACCCTAAAATCTTGAAAAAATAAGAAACATTAAATAGTGCTCGGGATAGGCCATTAGACCTAGGGCTAAAACTACAATAACGACAACTTCTACTAGCTTTCCCCACTTCCACCTATACCACCACTACTACGTGTGGGGTGTCATCATCATCATCATCATCACCACCATCACCACCACCAACTACACCATCTACACTACCGCAGCCACCACCACCACCACCACCACCACCACTACCGTCATCACCACCACCAACACTACTAACTACACCACCACCACCACCACCACCACCTCCACCTCCACCAACAACAACAACAACTACAACACCTACTCCACCACCACCACCACCACCAACACCACCACCACCACCACCGCCACCACACCACCACCTCCACCAACAACACCAACAACAACAACAATACAACAACAACTCCACCACCACCAACACCACCACCACCACCGCCAACAACAACAACAACTACACCACCACCACCAACAACAACAACTAAACCACCACCACCAACACCACCACCACCACCGCCACCACCACCACCACCACCACCAACACCACCTCCACCGCCACCACCACCACCGCCACCACCTCCACAACCACCACCAACACCACCATAACCACCAGCTGTTATTACAGAAACCCAAAGCCCGCCGCCTTCTCTTTGCCTAAACTTCACATTGCCTGTGATATTTCGGCGGCAGCAGGCAAAATGGGGGAAGAAAGTAATAAAGTACAAATTATGGTTCAAGGACGACTCTTTTTCTTCACTCCTCCACCCTGTGACCTCGTTATCCACACCGCCGCCGCCGCCGCCGCCATATCTCTCTCCTAGCTCATGGTATCTATCTCCTCTCTTACTTCCATTTCCCCACCCATTTCTCTTCTCTCTTAAACCCCTCCTTCTTCCCCGCCTCCCCTCATATACATACTTTTAAGTGTTTACTCACTCTCTCTATCTATCTATCTATTTCTTTCCCCTCTCTCTGTCACACACGCACTCTCTTCCCCCTCTCTATCACACACACACATGCTCTCTCAATCCCCTCGCTCTGTCACGCACGCACTCTCTTCCCCCTCTCTACCTCACACACAAACTCTCTTTTTCCCTCTCTCTGTCATACACACTCTCTCCCTCAGCCTTTATTTTAGTTCTGTTTTCTTGTCTGTTGTCAACAACATTTCTTTACATAGCTGGGATTGGCTTACGCCAATGTATGTATATGTATATATATATATATATATATATACGTATATATACGTATATATATACGTATATATACATACATATATATATATATATATATATACATATATATATATACATATATATACATACATATATATACATACATATATATATATATATATATATATATATATATATATATATATATATATATATATATATATATATATATGTACATATATATATATATATGTTTGTATATATATATATATATATATATATATATATATATAGGAACAATTATGACCCCGCCGGCTGAGCTCAAGCCATCAGGGTCCTACTCGTTCCTACTACCCACTCTACTACCCTAAGTATTGAGTACTTTGGTGCGTTATTGTCCACCTGGTTCCTTACCACATTTCCTTCGTTATATATATATATATATATATATATATATATATATGTTTGTATATGTGTATATATATATATATATATATATATATATATATATATATATATATATATATAAATATATATATATATATACATGTATATATATATATTTATATATATATGTATATATATATGTATATATATATACATTATATATATATATATGTATATATACATATACATGTATATATATATATATATATAAATATATGTATATATACACACACACATAATATGTGTTTGCCTTCATGTTATTGCACGTGTTTGTAACCAGACGATATATAGTCGCCTGGTAAGCAAATTTAATATTTAGTTATATTCTAAACCTAATATCCTCTCTTCTGTGTACTAGATGAATAATAAATATTTAAAGGTCATGTTGCCTCCGATGTTTATCGTTTTTACACTAATTATCAAATTATCAGATTTATTTTTAAAAAGTTATACGTAACATTCATACATTTCAAACGCCCCAAAAATGCAGGATACCCGACCAACCAAATATGCAGGATACACGGAAGCAAGATCTGCTGTTACAAATTCGAATTATAAACCTACTTCCAGCCACACAAATGAACTCTTTTGGCTTTACACCTACCATCATGCCGTTATAGTGCCGGCTACTTCCCACATCAGGGGACTCCCAAAGAGATCATTAAACATGGTTTGGACACCGCAGGCTTCCCTTCGCAACTTGAGATGGCGGGGCTGGGCCGAGGGGAGCAGAAGGCCAAATGGTATCACGATCTTCCTGTTCTCTTGTGGTAAGTCCCTCAACTCTAATGCAAAATGCGATGATCCTTTTTTCCAGCATCAATCTGGTGTATTTAGCGATAGACCCAGACTTCGATGCCTTACAAGAAGAACATTGCATTATGTCGAAGTATCAGCTGCTTTTTGACAGGTTAGTCGTCAAACCAATTCTGGTAGAGACATCCTGTGTTCTTAGCCCCGAGATCACCCACTTACACTCTTCTATCGAGGTCTTATTGGCCACTCACAAACGTGAGCACCGTCTGTTGGAATGGCAATTTCAATGCGACTCCTTCGCCATCCTCTATTTTCTCCACTTTGACCCTTGTGATTACAAGACGGCTAGCGGCTAGGATTCTGCACACAAGGGTGCCTCCCACGACACCTCCTAGGGCGTCCATTGGGGGTAGTTATGTTTGATCACTCCTTATTCACACACACACACACACATACATGCATATATACATACATACATACATACATACATACATACATACATACATACATACATACATACATACATACATACATACATACATATGTATATATATATATATATATATATAAAAACAAATAACGAAACGAAATTAAATTTCGTTTCGTTTGTAACTCACTTTTGTATGACTGACGCTTAAACAATTAAGTTAAAAATGTACATCTACATATGCATACTGAAATACTAGTGTGTATATGAATACACACACGTATACATATGCAGATGTAACAAGTCTTTCACTGGTTGCTTTACTGTGAGCAACCCAGCTATTCTGTATGTAAACACACAGACAAACCGGTTTTTAGAGTCATACTGGTTTTCGAGGAAACACCTTCCCTCTATTCTCCAGAAAGCCAGACAAGGAATATTGAACTAGTTTCGTTGTTGTTACAACTCATCAGCAATATTTACCTATCTACCGGCCTTTCTGGAGAATTGTAAAAGCACATATCGTTATATGCTTTTTCTATGAAAATTAGTAGTGGGCAGACTAATTTGCATAGAGTGTGAGTACGCACCGGTTCAGCGGAGACGATAAAAACAAATAACGAAACGAAATTAAATTTCGTTTCGTTTGTAACTCACTTTTGTATGACTGACGCTTAAACAATTAAGTTAAAAATGTACATCTACATATGCATACTGAAATACTAGTGTGTATATGAATACACACACGTATACATATGCAGATGTAACAAGTCTTTCACTGGTTGCTTTACTGTGAGCAACCCAGCTATTCTGTATGTAAACACACAGACAAACCGGTTTTTAGAGTCATACTGGTTTTCGAGGAAACACCTTCCCTCTATTCTCCAGAAAGCCAGACAAGGAATATTGAACTAGTTTCGTTGTTGTTACAACTCATCAGCAATATTTACCTATCTAGTCTGCCCAAAAATATTGGTTAAAATACATGAAGATAAGCGGTTATATAGTGCAAATGTTATATGTGTGGCACGCATGTGCGTCTTGTTTATATAGTGTGGCAGAGAGATATGTGTGGTAGAGGCACTTAGGTAGGTAAATAAGAGTGTTAGGTTGGTAGATCTGGTGGCAAATTCTTTATATGATTGATATAGTCTGTGTGTGAAGAAATATTATAAGCATTAAAGATAGTGCAAGCATTAAAAGTGTTATAAGTAATGGAGATGCACAGCGCAGGGATGTCAAGTATTTCATGTACTTCGGCATTTTCATGGTCAGGAGAGTGTATTTTTCGATTATATGCCCTTCACATAATCCACGACAATCCAGTTAGAGATCGTAGTCTGGTGATCTTTAGTTCGATACAGGAGGTTGTTACGTTTCTAGAAACGCCATTGAATACCGCCCGGAAGTGTGTGTGTGGCAAAGGGGAGTTAATGCATGCGGGGAGTTAACTCTGGGGTTTCCATATCTAGCCATTAAAATGTGTCCCAATGTCTCTCGGCTGAAAAGGAGGTCATATAACTGTCCATGCATTAATAAATTGCTCCGAAGAATCCAAACATCGGTTTGGAGGAAACAGCTGTAAGCACAATAATGTTTTGAGCAGTTCTTTGATTCTTATATTTCATATTTCATATATATATATATATATATAACGAAGGAAGTGTGGTAAGGAACCAGATGGACCATAACGCACCAAAGTACTCAATACTTGAGGTAGTAGAGTGGGTAATAGGAACCAGAATTAGCCGTCGAAACGGCTTGAGCTCAGCTGTCGGGGTCTTACTGGTTCCTATATATATATATATATATATATATATATATATATATATATATATATATATATATATATATATATCTTAACTATAATAAAGGAAGGTCTGCGGGATTGCGTCCAGAATATATTTTTTTACCCAGTTTGTAATATAAGTTGGATTACTTTGAATAAATAATTGTTTCTACTTTTGGCACAAGGCCAGCAATTATCTCAGTGTATTACTGGTACTTTATTTTATCGACCCCGTAAGGATGAAAGGCAAAGATAACCTTGGCGGGATTTGAACTCAGATCATATTACTTTGAATAAATAATGAATGATTATTACATAATTTATGTGTTAAATTTCGTGGCTGTTGATTTTATAGCTTAATCTTTGAAATTCACTTCTTTAAAATTATCAAATGTCAACACTTCCGGTTAGCGGCCGTTATATTATAACACCTATAATCGCATATATTTCCGTCGCTAATTTTCTATTAATGCAGTTTATATATAATGTCATCTTTTTTTTTAATATATCAGGGATTACTGATTACAGAAGACAGTGTAACATAGGCTTTGTTAAATTTCTGTTAATATTGTCAATTACGATTTTATTTGATGTATCATATTTACATGCATATATATATTTGTGTATAATATCAATATACACACTACACATGCTAGCAGAACCACCCGTAGGGTGGTTTTTCTGCAAGTATATATAAGTAACGAAGGTTAATTTGATACATCTCTCGAATTATCTTGGGTTTTCTTTTGAACTTCCAGCCATATAAATCAACAACAAAACTGAAAAAAAAAGATTAACCTGGAGTTCTAGCATGGCTGCAAGTCAACACATTTGCAGCATTACCACGGATGATAGCGAAGCCACGGCACTGGAATAACCAAGCAACCACGCCATTCGCCAGCAGCCCAGCTCCCTCAAACATCTCGATTGCCACTTAGAGAGATGTTATATCAGAGATTCTCAAACTTATGGGGCCACCGCCCCCCTCGAGGCCACGTAATACTCAGCGCCCCTAACCCTATTTCCGGAGAGACCTGCCCACACGCAAATTGTGAATAATATATAATAAATAGAATCGTTAATTTATATGTAACTAGCAGTGGAGCCCAGCGTTGCATGGGATTGGAAAAATTAAACTTCAAAAGTGCAGTAACACGTATAAATAAAAAATCAAATATGATTGTGAGTTGCACACATGGAGCGGAAACATAGGTTGTAGTTTGTGCCCTACTTCTTTGGTTAAAAAAATAAACCAGTAACACCCGGTGTTATTGTTGCTAACCGTTGGCGGGGACTTTTTCATTAGATCCGTTCAGACTCTTTTTCACTAATTAAGCTTTTTCTGGTACAACCGATGTCTTATGAAATGCGCCCTTTATACTAAACATCTATGCATTGCGTGCTATGCCAGTGGGGGAAATTGATACACCGGCATGGACCAAGCAGTAAACCATGCAATTGAGGTGGCCGTTTGAGTTGATTTTCCGCTGCTAGGGGATACAGTAGGCAGAACAACTAAAATGGTATGAGTAAAAAATATTAAACGGAACACAATGCATAATTGATGCAAATTTGAATAAAATCGGCCGCAAGCTGTAGAGGTTATTGGCGTCGATACTTTTTTAATTTAGTTCTTCTCACACAGGGCCCGAATTAGATAAACTTCGAAAAATCGGTTAGTCCAAAATAATGTTTGGTACATGAGGCATAGTTGTTCCAAATTTGAAGGAAATCGGTCACAAACTGTAGGTCTTATAACGTTGCGGATTATTTCGATTCGTTTTTCTAGTCCAGAGGTGCACTAAACAAAATATTATGACTCCAAAATAAAGTCGGGAACATAATGCATGTTTGTTCCAAATTTGAATGAAATCGGGTGTAAACTGTAGAACTTATTGACAAAAATGATTTTTTGAGTCTGTTTTTCTCTTATAGAGGTCGCAGTAGACACAAAGTTCGTACGAAGGTCAGGAAAATAATACAAGTTTGTGCCAAATTTGAAGAAAATCAGCTGCAAGTTGTAGAAGTTATGCGGAAAGAGACACACACACATAGTCTATTTTATATATGATGGCTGCCCCCTCGTTATCGAGTATGGCCATTGCACGATATACCATTATTAATAATTATTAATTAATTCTAACGTGCAATGCCTGTGCGTGAAGATATTTTTTAAAGTGAGGAAAGACTGTGCACTGAGCCAGTCCCACTCTCTGAGCGACAGTAGCTATAACCCGAAAAGAAGAAAAGATCAACATCATCAGTAACTACTGAGCCGCAGGTTCTATGATCGGAGTTATCCCAGTTTCCTGAGTTGCCTTCTCCTATTCATAGATATTATATATTTTTTATTTTACTATATTTATATATAATATGTATCATTTGATATGTAATATACTATTATCATCTCCACCACCCCTTAGGCCTCAGCAACCCCTGGACCTTCTCAACGCACCCGTCGGTAGCATTCACTTTGAGAACCTCTGTGTTATATCTTACTACGAGCTGCGTACCATCCACGACACGTGTTAATATTTAACACAAACGACTCCCAGGATTTCCATTTAAAATGTGTTTTGGTTTTATACTCACTGCATAAGACAACCTGAAAATATTTTACAACAGCAAGTTACATGTATTGGGTTCTAAATAATTGTTTCTACTTTTGGCACAAGGCCAGCAAATTACCCAGTGCATTACTGGTACTTTATTTTATCGACCCCGTAAGGATGAAAGGCAAAGTTAACCTCGGCGGGATTTGAACACAGAATGGCAAGGGCCGTAACTCTATGCGTCAAAGCATGGCGTCCGACCTTCTACCGACACTTCTAAATAATGTACAGGGATATGTTACGAGACGGGCGTATGTTTTGCATGTTTTAAATTGCGCTAATAGGTAATGAATTAGCGAATTAAAAATTGTTTCCATCTCCCTGAAATAGTATGTCTTTGGTGAGTGGAGAAAAGCACGACCAGTATTGAAATATCTGTACTTCCTTGTTGCTGCTGGGGGAATGCTTAAAAGTTAATATTATCAATTTTCAGTAATGGTGAACCGCCGGGCAACATGCTTTATGACATCGGGTTACAGCCTTTACGATCTGAATTCAAATCCTGCCGAGGTTAGCTTTGCCTTTCATTCTTACGGGGTTGATAAAATAAAGTTAGATTTAATCGACTTTCCGCTCCCCAAATGTGTTGGTCTTGTGCCTAAATCAGAAAGCAATATTACCCATACTACGTTGATTGAACGATGTGTTTGAAGAAATGTGTTTGTTGTGGGGTCACCTGTGACAAAACAAAGTTGCGTTCAGAAATTCTGCATGCTGCTTTCTTGAAAGAAAGTTACGATCAGAAATTCTGCGAGTTGTTAGCTTCGGAATGCTGGGAGTTTGAAATGTCAGGTTGTCACCAATTTCAATGGGCAGTTGGTATGAAGTAGTGATGAAAATGTATGTTGAGAGATTGTATATAAGTGATTCATGTGTGTTAAATGAAAATATATTTAAATTACATTATAAACAAGTGAAAACATTTTCAAATCACACACAGTCAGTTGAAAAATTCCGTTATACAATGTGCAATACATATGTATAAAAGTCAGGAAGTGGTTAGAATGATAATGTGTGTACACGTTGGTGAGTTTTTTGTGTGGGTATGGTGGTCAGTGTCTTGAGTGGAGAAAGTGGCCTGGGTGGATGGATGGTAAGAGAGCAAGTGTCAATGAAGTTTGGTAGTTTAAACATCGCTACCCCCAATGATACAGATTGTTAGAACGTAGAGTAGACTGTTTTACGACATTCGTACCGACACTCTGCACTGAGTTCAAATCCCACCGAGGTCAACTTTACCTTTTATCATTTCGAGGTCGATAAAAACCGTACCAGTCCAATTGTAGAGTAGATTCTCTCTCTCTCTCTCTCTCTCTCCCATGAAATAAATTAGCTGTGTTCTAAACTAGAGAAAGCATGGGCTCCGCCAGGTTTAAGATACCTAAGCCACGTCATATGTCACTGTCCATACACACATAAAGAGTTACATATATAAATCACGTTGAAGCCAAAGCAACACTTGTTATGACCTATAGTTATATTTAGTTCACAAGTGCTTCGGTTTAGCGATAAGGACGATATTCCAACAGTTAAAGTGTTGATGCCTGGCACTTACCATAGAGAGTTCACTGACCTAATAACCTTTACGACCATCCCAACAACCAGTGGAATTATGTTGCGAAGCACACTAAGCAACACAGTCTTTTGAATATTAAACTTTAAGCAGTTCACGTATACTCTTCGTCAGCTGTTGCAAATGGCGATGAGTGTGTATAGTAGATAAACAGACCAGCCAACCTGTAAAAGTCCAAACTAGGAGTACCATGAAAAAAACGTGCTCCAAAACGGGGACAAATGAGGAATAATTGGGAGATTTTTACATAATGAAAACTATACCCGTTTTCACAAGACAAGACATCTCTCACCCACCTCAATCTGGATAGGAGATCTTCCCACCGACGGCAAGAGTTGACAAGTCTAGCAAAGCTTGATGTGATGATAGTACATTAGGAAGGTCTATAATGTATTTCAGTATTTCAATATACCATTGTTAAAGCGTTAGACGAAATGCATTGCAGTATTTGTTCCGGCTCTTTATTTTTTTAGTTCAAATCCCACTGAGGTAAACCTTACCTGCTCTCAAGCCGGAAACCTATCGGGCAATTGTATGCTGCCAGAATTGAATGTACAAAATGCATACAGCCTCTCTAACCCTATTCTCTATGATAATAACAATATCATCCCCACCGACAAAGCAACGGGAAAGAATGTAGTTTTGGGCTATGTCGAACAATCTCTAATTAACATAACAGTAATATAAATGGGACGATTGCAGAGTATGAATTCAGTTGCTGTCTGGCAGGTTTTACAAGAAAATAGACGAGTTTGTTGCTCACTCGAGGATGCTAGAGTTCCTTGCTTGACTTATTAAAATCAAAGAGTTCTTTTGACACTTGAATCAAAGTTTTTGTATCATTTAGCAATTTTCTTGTGGATTTGTTTTTAGATTAAGATAGGTAAATTATCATTTGAATATAATTCAATTTAACTGCATTTTGTGGTGTTTATTTCGGAAAATTAGTTACTGAAAGTCATCCCTATAGCCGACGCCTAGGTATTTTTCAGTTATACGCCCTATCCTCCCAAATAGAATAATTTCAACTTAGGCTGACTAATATTGACACTTCTTGCTCTGGGAATACTAAGAAAATTACAAAAGCTACATTTTCCACTACTCAGTACATACTAACCCACTCAAATTATATTGCAGATCGTAACACCGTACGGACCTCTCCAAATCTAATCTAATTATGCATAATCGAAACTGCGATTCCGTATGGTTCATTAATGAGGTTCGCTGAGGTTTGTGTTCTAGGCGCGTTCCTAGTTGACCTCAATTGTAGCGCCGCCCCAGTTAGTAACCCATGCAATATGTTAAAGGTAAATTAGCTGAACTGAACATGTCCCTCTCCGGGTTATTACCTCTGACAGAGACTTCCTCGACATCTTACAAGTAAAGTATTCATCATCAAGTAAAGTATTTATCATCGAAATAGGATTGTTGTTTTGACCTCGCAACGTTTGTGCACAAGATTAATAATTGTTTCTACTTTAGACACAAGGCCAGCAATTTTGTGGGAGGGGAAAGTCGATTAAATCGACCCTAGTGCGTGACTGGTACTTTATTTTATCGACCCCACAAAGATGAAAGGCAAAGTTAACCTCGGTAGGATTTGAACTCAGAATGTAAAGGGCCGTAACTATATGCCACAAAACATAATGTCCGACGCTCTACACTGCCAATCTCCCGCTCTAATTGTACAAGATTAATAAATAATAATGATTTCTAATATAGGCACAAGGCCATCAATTTCGGGGGAGGGGAAAACCGATTAAATCGACCCCAGTGCGTGACTGGTACTTTATTTTATCGACCCCCGTAAGGATGAAAGGCAAAGTTAACTTCGGCTGGATTTGAACTCAGATCATTAAGGGCCGTAACTCTATGCTGCTAAGCATGGCGTCCGACCCTTTACCGATACTGCCAATCCACTGCCCTGCAATGGTCCTAGTGTATTACTGGTACTTTATTTTATCGACCGCGTAAGGATGAAAGGCAAAGTTAACCTCGGCGGGATTTGAACTCAGACCTTAATGGGCCGTAACTCTTTGCTGCAAAGCATGGCGTCAGACCCTCCACCGATACTGCCAATCCAACAATGCAACAGATAACGCTATTCGTTCTGATAATATAACGTTGGAAATTATTTCGGAACCTGTAATAAAAGCATGTATTTGCGGCAAATTAGTAGAGCCGATAAAACGTCGGACAGAATGCTTTGTGGTGTTCGTTTCGGCACTTTCTCAGCTCAGGGTTCAAATCCGAAGTCAACCTTCCTAACGTTCAACAATTCGAGATCCTCACATGAGTTGATTCTTACTCTATATATCTTTCTCAATTTCTCTCTACTACTCTGTGTCCTGTTCTGGAAGAAATCAGCTATGTTTAGTCTTGGTGAGAGGATGGTCTCTGTCAGTTTTATGAGTCCCTACATATTGTAAAAGCAAGTAGATGATTTTGTCCATGTTCGTTATCTTTCTTTCTTTAACAAGTAATTTTTTGTATTATCATATAACAATCATATGAGATTAAATAGAAATACAGTATAACCCTGGCATTCGCGGTCCCGGCTATTCGCAGAATTTTCCTTAGAACCTAACTAATAATTGTTCGCGGAAATCACCGTATATTCGCCCGGTCCAAGAATCGAACTCACAACCTCAAGATTGTAAACCGAGGCTCAGAATATATATATATATATAGTGTACCTGGCATATTCGCGGTATTTTCCTTAGAACCTAACTAATGATTGTTCGCGGAAATCACCGCATATTCGCCCGGTCCAAGAATCGATCTCACAACCTCAAGATTGTAAGCCCGACGCTCTGAATAAATATATATATATATATATACTAGCAGCTGAGCCCGGTTGCACCCGGGTCCACTTTTTATTAAGTTAATAATTTTTAAAATATTTGAAAGTTTATTATAAAGAAGCAGTATCAGGGAAAATAATAGAAATATGCACTTGGGGCTGGACGGCGTACAATGAGAAGTGGGGCGACGTGAAAAAGCGTTGTTTATTAACAGCGAAATAGCAATGTCGACGATATGCAAGTTTGAAAATGCAGATTCTGAAGGTTTGTATGATAGTTTACACTTTGATTGCCCTGGTCAGCAAGAGAGGCCTCTATATATTAGACGTTTATTAGATGAGGGGGAAATAACTAACCCCAGTATTAGAACAGGGGGTTCGCAATGTAAGGGTTTTATTTCTTTTGTTAGAAAACAGTGACCTTTTTCGGTTTGGCATTTCGTAAAATTCTACTGCAGAATCGATTTCATAAAACGGTACTGTCTGATCGTTATAGAAGTATTTAAATTTAATATAGAGCAAACTGTAATTGAAAAATGAAAATGAAACGTACTGTAGAAGGCAACAGTTTATTAACAGCGAAATAACGTTGTCTTTGATATGTTATTTTAAATAAGACAATGAATATTTTAAAAAAAACCTGAATTAATTAACTCGGCAACCAAAGGCTTATAGATCCCATTCATTAAGTTTACATGCATGGATTCTTTAAACTTTTCATTTGACTTTGAAAAATACTATTTACTGTTAGTGGTGGTTAACATGTATTAGAATTAAAATAAAAATGATATCGGAAAAAACGTACCTTAGAACACGCGTCCCTTCTTCGCAATTTAAGGGTTTTATTTCTTTTGATGGAAAACAGTGACCGTTTTCGGTTTGGCATTTCGTAAAATGGTACTGCAGAATCGATTTCATAAAACGGTACTGTATGTTAACAGCGAAAGAACGTTGTTTGATATGTTATGAAAAAATTGATGAGTTTAAAAATTTGTATGAAATTGTAAATAAGACAATGAATATTGAAAGCGACTACGGAAAATAACTCATCCAAGTATTAGAACAGGGGGAAATAACTCACCGAAAGCGATAGTAAATAGACCGTTTTGGGGCCCTAGGGACCACATTTTTCAAGTTAGAGATTTGAAACCTCGTCTATTTGCTTCCTTGGCACTTTTTACATAGGTGTGTAAATTTTCATGTCCGTCCGACCACGTCTACTACCATTTAACCGTGCACGTCTGAATTTCAACCATCACCCATTTCACAAATATATATTAGATATATGCAGAGGTTATATTTAATTTGTTGGGATTCAACAAGCTTAAACATTTTTATAACTGATATAAAGCACTCAGCAAGTTTATTATATATATTTTATTATATAATAAACTTGTGGAGTGCTTTATATCAGTTATAAAAATTTTTTATATCACCCTCAAGTATCTCCACTATCCAGCGAATTTCAACCGTTGAGGTTGTCTTTTTTCCGGGTATGTCAATATTTATTTATAAAACAAATGTGTATTTTATCTGATGAAAGCGCACCATAATTTACCTTGGTCGCCCTTGAAATATATATAATAAAATAAATATGGTTTTATAAAAATAGTTTCCATTTATTAATATATTGTGTGTGTATATGTATATATATATATATATATATAGTGTACTCGCTGTATTTTCCTTAGAACCTAATTAATAATTGTTCGCGGTAACCAACGCATATTCGCGGAATGGTAAATATTATCTGCGACTTTTTAATGGGCTTTTTTCGTGGTAATATATATTTTTTCACGATTTTGAACGCTAAATTATTAATAACAATAAACCGTATTTGCCGGTCTGTATTTTTCGTTATGTTTATAGGCATTTTAATGGACCACATCCAATATTCGCGGTTTTTCACTCTTCGCGGGTGCTCAAGGAACATAACCCCCGCGAATACCGCTGGATCAACTGTGTATATATATATATTATATTATATTATATATATATATATATTCTTTTATATATATATATATAGTTTTGCGAGGTTTTTTATATGAAATCGTGTGTCGAAACAAATATTGTTATACTTGGGGAGGGTCATATTTGTGTAATATTGCCAGAATTAATAACAGAACAAACTCTTTTATAAAAGACATAGAAGCGAAAAGCGAAAACCAACCAAACAGTGAGTGTGTTCTGTTATTAATTCTGGCAATATTACACAAATATGACCCTCCCCAAGTATAACAATATATATATATATATATATATATTAATGGCTTCTACAGGACTAGAACTGTTTCATTCGGGAGAAATCATTCTGCTATGCATTGAGTACCTTACTTACTGTGGTTACCCCCGACTGAACCCAGGATAAAGATATATATATATATATATATATATATATAATCAATTAATGATAAACATATTATGTCAACTATATTTTACAAAAAGAAGTTGGAAATTATACAATGATGGAAATATGAAAAATAAAAATAAAAACAAAAGTAAGTAATAAAAAGAGAAGGAAGGGGTAAAGAAGACAGATCTGGCTGTATAGGAACTGGTTAGTAATACGAGACGAATAGCTGCGAGAAAATTCAGGTAACTGAGTTAAAGATTAATTAAATATAATGTTGACAAAATTCAAAGTGCCATGTATCCTGCTTTAGTGTATCTGTCAAAGCCATTGATATTTGCATCACACCGTGATGTTATTATTCCGCTGGCACCACTTCAATATTACTAGTGGTGACATATTGTTTCTAAAGTGCAAAATAGTAACGTAATAGTGAAATACGAAACGATTCTTCGTTTTGTTATTTATTTTATCTCTCACACGTGGTGTTGATATATGCTGACTAAGAGAGAGGAGAGAGACAGACGTGTGTATATATATATATATATATATATGTATGTATGTATGTATGTATGTATGTATATATATATATATATCTTTATACAATGGAATAATGTTATCAAAAACGGATTCTCGGTATAAAGTACATGATTGGTTAGTGCATATTTGCTATCAACTAAGTCTCAAAACATATGTTAGGAAATCTAAAGATATGCATTTCCATGCATGTGGGCTTGGTTAATGCATTTGTTTTTATTAGTTGAATCACCGTTGTTGTGCATATAGCAATGTTGACGAAGTGGCTTTTAAGTGCAATATAATGTTGATTTACATCATCATCTATACAAACTCTACCCATTGACGTATTTCTTCATTTCCATCAGGATACAGAATTAACCAATGAAAATACCGCTGATAAACTGTACTTCCAAGTTTTTTTTTTATTTCTGAACTTCAACATTGTGTCCTTCCTTCGTTAGATCATGTACCGGACAAAAATATTACATCACCAGTACTGATTGGCAGTATGGTAGAAGGTCGGATGCCATGCTTTGCAGCATAGAGTTACGGCCCTTTACGATCTGAGTTCAAATCCCGCCGAGGTTAACTTTGCCTTTCATCCTTACGGGGTCGATAAAATAAAGTACCAGTAATACTGGCCTTGTGCCAAAGGTAGAAACAATTATTTACGTGTTTTAACGTTCAGAAATTAACAACTTACTCTCGGGACCCCCTTCGTTAGATCATGTACCGGACAAAAATATTACATCTCCAGTACTGGTATTATTTACATGTTTTAACGTTCATAAACTACAAACTTACTCTCGGGTCCCAAATAATAGGGGGTGGGGGAATAAGCGACGGTTGGGGGGGGGGGGGGGTGATTGTATAGTGTACGTTCGTAAATATGGGATTTCTTGTAATGTTCTTTTTTTTTGTCATAATATGTGGGTGGTTTTAAATGTAAAATAAAGTTATTAAATTCTCCAGCTGCTGCATCAATCTGAACAACTTAAAATAAAATTTCGCCGGAGATAGATGAGCAAAATTTAATAAGCAAAGTGGGGTGTGGAAAAAAATCTGAAAAATCAATAAGCGGGGTGGGTTGGAGGATTATTCAGGACCTGAGAGTACTTCCGAAAACAATTAGACAAGTCCATTCCTCTGAACTCATATTTTTATTGTTTTGATATTTACAGGATTTTAAAATATTTACCTAGAAAATACGTCCATCAATTTGAATGTCATTTATTTTTTATTCTTTTACAAATGAGAAAATGGCGACGAATCGACAAAGTCGCTAGAACACCGGATTAAAGCCCTGCACTAAAAACCAGCTGAAACCAATTTGGCTTATTATCCTCTTGAGGTCGATAAAAAAAAGTACTGAGGTCGATTCGTACTCTATATGTCTTCATTTCTTCTCTTTCTCTCTTTCTCTCCTTCCCTGGAAGAAATCGGCTGTGTTCAGGCCTGGGGAGGAGTTGGTCTCTGCCAGGTTTAAGATGCCCAGGAAGCGTGGTATTCCACTACGGCACTCAGGATTTACGGATCCATACACATATTTACTCTTGGAAAACAAAAAAAAGGAGATAGCTTTAAGTACTACATAAAGCATGTACAGAATAAAGCGTGTAAACACATTACATAAAATAATTGTTTCTACTTTAGGCACAAGGCCAGCAATTTGAAGGGGAGGGGAAAGTCGACCCCGTAAGGATGAAAGGCAAAGTTAACCTCTGTGGGTATGAACTCAGAACGTAAAGGGCCGTAATTCTATGTTGCGAAGCATTTGGTCCGACGCTCTACCAATTCTGCCAATCCACATTAGATAATATAATAATTTCTACCCAGAAAGCATATAAATATATGTAATCATTTCCAAACCGTCTTTGGTAATGTGGTATTATTTATTTGTTTAGTGGGCGGTGGATTGGCAGTATCGGTAGAGGGTCGGACGCCATGCTTTCCAGCATAGTTACGTCCCTTTACGATCTGAGTTCAAATCCCACCGAGGTTGACTTTGCCTTTCATCCTTACGGGGTCGATAAAATAAAGTACCAGTAATGAACTGGGTAATTGCTGGCCTTGTGCCTAAAGTAGAAACAATTATTTATTTGTTTAGTTCTAAGTCAACGTTGATCAAGCAACCAAGCAAATACAATGATAAAATGTATTGCAGCGAAAACCATCCTATCTTTTTAAGGTTATGTGGGACTGTATTATCTAATGGATTCTCTCCTTATATTAGACGTTAGAGTGTGGTATACAAGATATTTAGCTACCATTTTAGCTGGTCGAGCAACTACGTAGATGTTTGTTAAATCATCTACATTTTGGGGGCTCTATGTACAACAGAAAATCAAGAGTTATGTAAACGTCATTAATTTTCAAGGGTATTGAATTGATAGAATGTGTTGCGATATTTATTCCGCTTATGCCGATTCTGAGTTCAAATTTCCTATCACGGTAAAAATGTTGACTTGACAGGTCTCAGTGAAAAGACGGAAGCTAGCCTGGTATGGTATATACAATATATACTTAGAATTGTAATTCCATAGCTAGATAATGAACACAGCCACAAGGATATGGTCCGAACGTGGAAGAGCTGAACTCCATCTCCCTCGCCCTCCCCATCTCTCTGTATGGTGAGCAAATGGGGTCCCACGTGCTGGCCTCCCCACAGCCCTGTCGGACAGAATGGAGAAGGCGTTTCCCCGGAGGATTGTAAGGCAGTGACGGATCTTATGCCTCTGTTGTTAAAACACCCAAGACTCCTCATGAGAGATGCAGCCTCACACGAGCCTGACTAAAACTATGCAGATGTGTACCGTAACAACAGCAACAAAAACAACTATTTCATAGAATATATCAACATTTTGTTGTAAGTTAAATTTTTGGTGCTCCATGATAATTATTTTCGACGCTTTTTTTCGGAATCAGACATTTTGAACATAAAGGAAGGTTTCTACGGTAAGTGGGGCAGTTGCCTAAAGTATTGCATGCTAGGAAGCATCATATAGTGTATTTATAAGGAGGAAATCAATCGAATCGATCGATAAGATCCCAGAACTCATTTGCTTACCGAGAGGGGTGGAACTCGTCAAGTGGGACCAGGGAAACAATGTTTCCATTGTTCTTTCCATTGCTGATACTATCTATCGGTTGCAACTCCTGGCAGAAGGAGCAACGTGAAATAAAGGACATAACTGATCATCCAGTCCGGGAATCGAACTCGCAGCTTCATGATTGCAAATCTAATTCTCTAACCACTAAGCCACGCACCTTAAGGAGTGAATACGAAATTAGTAAATAAACCGGAATAAAAATTAAATATGAAAATACACGAATGTTTCTGATTTTGTTTTAATGTGTTGCGTAAGTGTGGTGATGGATTGGCAGAATTGGAAGCGCAGCGGATGAAATGGTATCATAGCATTTGTTCTGGCTCTTTACATTTTATGTTCAAATACCGTCAGGGTCAACTTACCCTTTCATCGTTCCAGGTTGATAAACTAACGTACCAGTTATGTACAGGGTTTATTTTATCTATTTTCCTCTTCTACAAACATTTGCTGGTCTTGTGCCTAAATTACAATGTAATATGTTACGGAGGTGAATATAGAAGGGCAAGCTATTAGCGGTAGGAGTCATCTAGCTTGGGCATTGAGAAATTCATTCAATTTTCAGTCGAATGTGTAAATTAATAGAGTTCCAGTTAAATGCTACTTTCCAAGACCCTCATTTCTTATAAATTAATTGACCCCGCAAGGTTTGAGACAGCAACTTCCATTATGAGGTGAAAGAAAGGTCAGACTCCATACCTTTGATCGGGAATAATGAGGTAAAGGAAATAAAATTGATAATCTGTTAAATGTAAACTCAAAGTATTGCTAATTACAAGCAAAGGATTATATGAAACTTTAGTTGATTTTCTGATAGAGAGGAAGCTAAAGTTTCATAACTGCAGTGGTCAGAGCTATGACAATAGTTCGAATATGAAGAATATTCTGAAGAGGATCAAGTGTAGATCAAAAGGAAAATCTACGAGCGTTATACCACGCAGATGTCATAACCTAAACTAATTAGTTGGTCATAATATACGCTGCAGGATCTCTCTCTCTCTCTCTCTCTCTCTCTCTCTCTCGCTCTCTCTCTCTCTCTGTAGTTGTTTCTACTGTCCACCGTTTGTATGTTTTGTTTTCAGCCTCTCCTGGGTTATTTCATATACAGTAATAAACAAATATTAAATACTTCATTACAAAACTTTTATGTGAGACTAGATGGGAGTGTAGATAAGATTGTGTCAAAGCCATTAAATATGAAATTATAAGAATTCAGGAAGCTGTTTATGAACTTTCAGGAATGACTGCTTCAGATTCTCCATTGCGACATGAATTAGAGACTAATATATCATACAGAGAGGCAATGAATGTTTGGTATGACAAAATAACAGTTGTCAGCAAAACTATGCCGATGTTCTCTGTGGAAATGTTTACTCATGAATGTAAAATGTCACTAATTACTTAATTGATTATCGTGAAATTAGGTTAAAATCAACAAAAGAATCAGCTATAGAATGAGATATATAATCTTATTTTAAAACAAATGTAGGGTAGCTTGAATATAAATGCATTGGCGAGGTTCTAAATACAGAAAGAACACTTATAATAATCCAGTAATTTGGGAGGAGAGGAAAGTCGATTAAATCGACCCCAATACGCTACTGGTACTATATTTTATCGATCCCGTAAGGATGAAAGGCAACGTTAACCTTGGCGGGATTTAAACTCAGAACGTAAAGGGCCATAACTCTATATGGCAAAGCATGGTCTCTGACGCTCTACCGATACTGCCATTCCACCGCCTTTATAATATAACACGCAATAATGCTATTAATTGCATATAAGAGACATTTAAACCGTTACAGAGTGTCAATGACATACAGAATTTTCGGATACCGTAATAGATTAGCTAGATATAAATAGAGATATTATCACATCAATGTTTTTTTAGTATTAGTTAACCTGGATAATAGTAATATTAGTGTAGGGGTGTGCAACATATTACATTAGCGGGCCACTTTTGAACATTGGAACAACTATTAGGGCCATTAATATTTATTAAGCACTATTCCAAAGATTCACCACAACTTCTTTCCATAACATGGAACTGAGAAATTATAACACACATAACCCTATCAGTGAAGCCCTTTAGTATAGTTCAACTAACAGAAAATTGTATTACGGTTACGAAAAAAATTCTAAATAACCTTACAAGGTAAAAATTAAAAACTCTGACTGGTGTGGCGGGCTAGATTGTGGCCGCGGGCCGCCTGTTTTACGCCCCTAATCTAAGAAATATCATATCCATGACATACGAAAAATTTCATACCAAAGACTAGGTTTCCTCTTAGGCGTCAGCTTTATAAATGTCTATAGAAACCATTCGTTACATCTAGGGGAAAATAACGACACGTTTCAGATTTTCCCTCACCCACTTGTCCTCCACTTTGTGTTTTTAACAACAATATGTCATTGCCAAGGTTGGATTTAGACCGTGGGGGATCCAGGGCACTTCAGGTTTGGCGCCTGGTAAACATCCTTACGGGTTTGATAAAATAAAGTATCAGTAATGCATTGGATAATTGCTGGCCTCGTGCCAAAAGTAGAAACAATTAATATTAACATTAGGTTTATAGGTTTACAATCAAAAGATTATATACAATAGATATAGACTTATTCTTAAATCAAAAGAATAAGAGAAAGAACAAATTTCTCCAAATATCATACTTGACGACCCAATAATTGAAAAGCTGGAGTTGAATGAAATGGTAAGATAGAGAAAGAGATTCTATAAATAATTGAGTAGAAAAATAACAGAAAAAGTCATTTCGTAGAGGTGGCCACTTGTTTGAATCTAAGGCTTCACCCATTCCATCCTTATAGCTTATTCTTTGTATCACGTCCTTTACACACACACAAACAAACACACACACACACGCATGCACACACACATACACACACGCATGCACGCACACACATACACACATAATATATATACACAGGTAAACACGCAGATTCGGACACATATAGAGACAGACACACACGGACAGACACACACACTCACCCACACACACATATATATACACACACACACACACCCACACACACACACATATATATATATACACACACACAGGTAAACGCACACATTCGGACAACAATTTTTAGTGCGTTACTGGTACTTTATTTTTATTAACCCCGTAAGGAAGGATGAAATACAAAGCTAAACTCGGCGGGATTTGAACTTAGGACGTAATGGGCCGTTACTCTATGCCGTAAAGCATATTATCCGACGCTCTACCGATACTACCAAGTGTGTGTGTGTGTGTGCGTGTGTGTGTGTGTGTGTGTGTGTGTGTGTGTGTGTGTGTGTGTGTGTGTGTGTGTGTGTGTGTGTGTGTGTGTGTGTGTGTGTGTGTGTGTGTGTGTGTGTGTTTGTGTGTGTGTGTACTTGTGTGTAAATCAGTTGGTTTGGGAAGCCACTACAATACAGAAGCCATGACAAGAATGACAATATAAGGAAGGAAGAGCGAAGTGACGAAAGAGGCAATTCGAATATTACCTGCGAAATATCTAATATGTCCTCTCATATTTCACGGGTAACACCTCCTTTATTTCTTCTCCTTTGTTTCTTTTTTTCCTTTTCTTTTTCCTCTCAATTGTTTCTGACTTTGTGAATTCAATATTCAAAGCTCAATTTACATTGTATTGGCTTCCAAAACTATCTTCTTTTCTTATATTACACAATGCTTCAAGCAGACAGTAATTTTATAAGTATATGTTCACTGTAAACTTCACTTCTAATATATATATATAGTGTCGGTTGTCACAAACAGTCATGACCGGCATGGGCTGGTGTTTGGATTCTGTCGATTGATTGGTTATCGATTAGGCGATACCCGCTGATGAAGCCGCATAAGCCGACTGTCCATTGTTGCATAATATATGCCGACGGACGGTGCAGTGCACCTTACTGCTGCATTAGTGTGGCCGAAACTCGAGTCTAGGAACTACTATAGGTACCCGTTTTACGTGTGTTGTATTGAAGCGAATAACTATGTGTATACTCTGGGAATGTACCTTACATTGCCCATGGAGTACGCTGAGAAACAACCGGTCATGGCAGTGATAAATATGCTGGGTCCGTCAACTCCTTATCATATATATATATATGTGTGTGTGTGTGTGTGTGTGTGTGTGTGTGTGTGTGTGTGTGTGTGTGTGTGTGTGTAATGCCTGCATGGTCCCGTAACTCATGATGGAGTCGTAGGAGACCTGTATTGACATACGACGTTTCTACGGCATTTTTAAACCTTGCGAATCCGAATCCTCTCCATATATATATCTTGTCTCTAACGCGAAGAAATACCTATGATTCCTAGCAGAAAACTGACGATGGATATTACCCTCTTTCGCCCGTAACCTTTATTTTAATTATATTTAATTGCAACCACAAAGTTCGCTATTTTATTCATATAAGTTTCCTTCTTTGCTGTGACCCGTCTCTTTTCTTTCCCCTTGTTGCTATCCTCTCTCTCCCCCTTCTCTCTCCCTCCCCATCTTAATTTCGCCCACCTCCTCTGCTAGTCTCCTTCTCTCGGCTAGCCTGCCACTATCTCTTTCTCGCTTCCTCTTACTTTCACTCACTCCCTCTCTGGTAGTCACCCTCTCTCCGCTAGCTTACTTCCTCCCTCGTCTGCCACTGTAAGCAGTCTCTTCTCTCGCTCACACTGCTACAGTGAAGACGTTTCTTTTTTCTCTCGTCAAACTCGCCAGATCTTATCTTCGAAATGAGTTGTTGACTTGATATTTTTCTTCTCTTTATGTTGCTTCACCCTCGTGTCTGTTTACATTTTTTTTTCTCTCTACCCCCCCCCCCTTTTTTTATCCCAATAACTTATTTTAGTTATTGTTCGCCCTAGGCTGAGGTATCTTGTTTCTAACGCGAAGAAATACCTATGATTCCTAGCAGACAACTGACGATGGTGATTACCCTCTTTCGCCCGTAACTTTTATTTTCACCGAAGGGTGGTTTTCTGCTAGCATGTGTAGTGTGTATATTGATATTATACGCAAGTATATATACATGTAGATATGATACATCAAATAAAATCGTAAATGACAATATACACAGAAATTGAACGAAACTGCGTTACACTGTCTTATGTAATCAGTAACGTAATCCATGATACATTAAAAAAAGACGATATTATATATAATCTGCATTAGGAGAAAATTAGTGACGGAAATATATAAATGTTTATTTAAGCGATCGCTAACCGGAAGTGTTGACATTTGAAAATTTTAAAGAAGTGAATCTTAAAAAATAAGCAACAAAATTATTTATATTTAATCAAGAATAACGAAATTTAGTAGATAAATTATGTAATATTCATTCATTATTTATTCAAAGTATTGGCAGTATCGGTAGAGGGTCGGACGCCATGCTTTGACGCATAGAGTTACGGCCCTTGCCATTCTGAGTTCAAATCCCGCCGAGGTTAACTTTGCCTTTCATCCTTACGGGGTCGATAAAATAAAGTACCAGTAATGTACTGGTAATTGCTGGCCTTGTGCCTAAAGTAGAAACAATTATTTATTCAAAGTAATCCAACTTATTTTACAAACGGGATAAAAAAAAAAAGATTCTGGACGCAGTCCCGCATTCCTTACTTTATTTATATATATATATATATATGAGGTTGTGAGTTCGATTCCTGGAACGGGTGATGCGTTATATCCTTCAGCAAGTCACTTTATTTCACGTTGCTCCTTCTACCTGGAGTTGCGACCGATAGATAGTATTAGAAATTGGAAAAACCAACGGAAACATTGTTTCCTCGGTCCGATTTGACGAAAGTCGATCGACTGCCGATATATATATATATTTACATTTTAGTACAAAATATAGTACACAGAACTAGTAGTGGGGGGGGGGGGGTCTCTATACAAGATATTTTAGGATGTTTATTGGGAGCTGAATTTATTTTAACTTTTGCACTTCTCCTTTAAAGTATTATCAAATCCCACTGAGCCTTAGATGGGCTATATATACAAAACATACATTATCAGAAATATACGAGGTTGTGCTGAAAGGTCTATAGGCTGATTATGAAGGAGTGATGTTAGAGCTGTGAAATCTTCCATGAATTAATTTCAACTCCTCTTAGTTAATAACTGCATTGTTTCTTTCCAGGGACTATGTTGAAAAATAAACCTCATCTGGTCATTGCATGAGAGTATCGTGGTCAGCCTATGAAACTTTCAGCCACACTTCGTACATACACGCACTTTCTTTATATAGACTTCCAGTTAATTACATATATAGCCCTTCCTGTTAATTATATAGCACACTTCAACACAAACCCTCTTCTTGCACCTGTTTCATTACCTTAACTGTGTCTTACAACATAGAACACATATTAAGTCATTTGTCTAATCTTTCATCTCTAGAATAACAGTTCCCATATCCTGCTCATGTTTTACTTTTAGCCAATGGCAATGAAGAAACGGTGTACATACAGTAAGATGATCTACTTGCCGGACCTCCGTTGTTTCAATGATGACAGCTACAGTGATTCGATCAATAAAACTGCCTGCTCGTGTAATCAACCTATAGGTGGCTGAGCATTTCATTTAACACAAACGTTCAACCTTAACGTAGTCCTCAAGCAGATCCACTGAGACGCAATATGAGTGGACTGGAGTAATGTGAAGTAAATTGGCTTCCTCTAGGACACGACACACTGCTCTGCCCGGGAATCGAACTCACAGCCATATGATCATTAACCCAGCACCTTAACCATTAAGCCACGCAGTTCCACATTCTAAGATGAGCAACAACCTTAATAACCATCCTGGTTATTAGAAGTTCTCTGTCTGAAGAAACTCAACATGATATGAGTAGTACGGAAAGTTTCCTAACCCTAAGATGAATAACTTTTATAGAGTTTTTTTAAAATAAGTTAAAGTCTGGTCCAAGCCCTGGGGTTTACCAGGCCGGCGCTTACACAAGTTTTATCGCCATTAGGAAACTTAGAGTATAAAGTTCTCTACCCATCCTTGGACATGATGCCAATCATTCGCAGTGTTATCACTCCAATACTGAATGTATTGGAGCAACATATAATATATATATATATATATAAACCTTTGTTCGTACTGCCTCTCTGTTTTGTTCCCGTTCAATTTTTTACTATATATATATATATATATATATATATATATATATATATATATATATATATATATATATGTGTGTGTATAT
>OZ024745.1:126496806-126526806 GCA_964016885.1 Eledone cirrhosa
ATCACTACTACTACCACTACCACTACTACCACCACTACCACCACCACCACCACTACCACTACCACCACCACTACTACCACTACCACTACCACCACCACTACCGCTACCACCACCACCACCACCACTACCACCACCGCTACGACTACTACCACCACTACCACCACCACTACCACTACCATCACCACTACCACTACCATCACCACTACCACCACGATCACCACCACCACTACGACTACTACCACCACCACTACCATCACCACTACCACCACCATTACCACTACCACTACCACCACCACTACGACTACCACCACCACCACTACGACTACCACCACCACTACCACCACGACCACCACCACTACCACCACCACCACTACCACTACCAGTAATACTATTACTACAGTGACACCTCACTATCATAACCACCACCACCACCACCACTACCATCATCATCATCATCACAATTTTTATTATTGACGTCACTAATAATGACGTATCATGACGTAACGTATGGACATCATACCACTACCAACATCTGTAGTGTCGCTTGACTTGCTCAAAATGGTAGCCAAATACCCACACATCTCCGACACCTTCTTAAAATAAACAAAAATGTGAAGGAGTCATTGAATAATGCAGTCCTAGATAACTAAAATAAATGAGATGGTCATGGCTGACACACTTGTGTTCCTAGGTCTCCTCATTCAGGACTAGCCTAGGGTTAAACGACAGAGCAACCACTGCAACAGCAACCACCGCATTACAAACCAGTACCGGATCTACCATAGTGCTTAGGCGTGCACAGAGAAACCCATCTTCCTGCCAAAAAATATTGTTACCTCCTTCAGGGCCTAAGGGGCCTCATAACTTAAATAGCACAGGGCCTCATTTGTCCTAAATCCGGCACTGCTGCAAACAATAACATCCAACTAACAAAAACAATAAGAATAATTGTTTCTGTTTCTACTTTTGGCACAAGGCCACCAATTACCCAGTAAATTACTGGTACTTTATTTTATCGCCCCCCCCCCCCCCCCGTGAGGATGGAAGGCAAAGTTAACCTCGGTGGGATTTGAACTCAGATCATAAAGGGACGTAACTCTATGCGTCAAATCATGGCGTCCGACCCTCTACTGATACTGCCAATCCAACGCTCCAACAATAAGAATAATGAGAATAAACATTTTCATCATCAACAGCAACAACACCACCACAAGAACAACACAAAAATAATTGCATTTATGTTGTAGTAGTGATAGTGTTAGGTGGCGAATCTGTGGAGTCGTTAGACCGTCGGATAGAATGCTTTATGGCATTGATTCCGGCTCTCTGCTCTCTGAGTTCAAATCCCTGCCTTTCATCCTTTCAAAGTCGATAAAAAAAGTACCAGTCTAGTACTGGGGTTGATTCTTCCTCTATATCTCTTTCTCATTTCCTCTCTCTCATTTTCTATCTTTCCCTGGAAGAAATCTGCTGTACTCAGACCTGGAGAAGGATGGGTTCCGCCAGGCTTAAAATGCCCGAGAAACGCCGTATGTCAATACGACACCTCTACCACTCTATCAGGAGTTACGGGACTATAGATAGTGATAGTGTTGCTGTAGCTGGACTAATGTCGACTAATTTTATTTAGTTCCCATCCACTACTACCCCTAATGCCCTATCCTCGCTTTTACGTCTACTCCTAATAGTCGATCACCACCTTCACTTCTACCTTTACTAACAACTGCTCACTTCCTCTACTACATCTCCAAACTCCATGAAGTCTCTACTCTACCACTGTGTCTACCAATGTTACGCTTCAACCATTAAACTGCAACAACAGCAATGATAACAACACCAATAGGATTTCAACTTCAATATTTATAACATGGATTGGTAGAATCGTTAAAGAGTCGGACAAAAATAATTCACGGTATTTGATTATAGGCCTTTATGTTCTAAGTTCAAATTTCGTCATGGTCTTCTTGTTCGCCCACTTATTTCTGAGAGGGTCTTGGGGGAAGAGTCCTCAAACACTCCTTCCAGCGAGTCCTGTCAGAAGCAACCGTCTCCAACTGATTCGGTTGGATGCCCAAGCGCAACCAGACGAGATATATCAATGAGTTGGTGTAATTGGTGTATCAGTTAGAGCAGCTACTTATCCAAATTTAGATATCTTACCTCCGATACTATAGTCATGTGGTTAGAATATCTCAGCAAAGAATCGATGGACAGATTTTATGGGCAAAACCAACAGACAGGAGTTCCAGGGGTAGACCACGAGGAAGATGGTTGAATAACATCAATGAGCTTGGCTGGTCTCGCTTAGGGATACAGCCGAATCAGTTGGAGATGGTTGCTTCTGAGAGGCCCCGCTTGAGGGAGTGTTTGAGGACTCTGCCCCACGACCCTCTCAAGGAGAAGAAAGGTTCGATTCCCACGCACACTCATATCCATTTTTGCCGTTACGGTACGGGCGTTTAGATGCCCTAATATATATATATATATATATATATATATATATATATATATATATATATATATATATATATATATATATATATATATATATATACACATACATACATATTAGTGTCTGTATGTGTGTGTATTTGTGTAGTTGACGTTCCTACTTGTTTATTTGCATATATATATATGTGTGTGCGTGTGTGTGTGTGAATATGTCTTTTTTACGCACATATGTACACATACATAACACATTAGTGGGGGTGGGTATTTGGGGGAAATCGCAAAAGAATAGAGGCAAAAATACCTGCGGAGAGCGCTCTGCATGATGTATATTCAAACTAAAAAAAAGCGGAACGTCGAGTGAAAAGAATGAAATACATTTCAGACATTAAGTCGAACACTCCTGTGACGATGGCGTCCCGCCTTCTTCCCCCCCCCCCCCGACCTACAATCACCAGTGATAGCTGTAAACACAGTGCAACAACAGCGACTCAAATTAGTGTAGTTATTCCACAAGTAACCTTTACAATAATTATATTGACGCCAATTAGACACAGATAATTATGTATAGACAATTTCGTAAAATAATATTAGCGGCACCATTGACGACGGTAACAACAAGGAGTTACAAATCGGTGAACGAACCTCCATACAAAAACAAACTATAGACAACTTAAAATAGAAAAGGAATGAAAACTGAATCAATGAGCTCTGTCAATTCTAGTGTGTTCAAGGTTCGCTTTTATTCCTCGACATCTCCCTCTATGCATCAATGATCTGCAATGATCATCAATGATCACCTCCAGTGATACACTAACATACGCAGATAGTATCAACCCTCATTGCTCCCTAATCTTCTGCAACAAAGCCCCATCCACATGTAGCCTAGACACATCACACCAAACCTGCAATAACTCAATGTACAGAGAACATAACATATGTCGATGTCTTCATGTCAAACCTACCTTGTTTTATTCAACAGCGGAAAAAACCCACAATTGCTGTACATATCAAGAAAATATTACATTTTACATTTGAACAACATACAGCTAGTACCTTTGGTACTCTCTACAAGAAATCCCCTCTGTAAATATTATAACTCGCAAGGTCTTGGCGTCAATGGAAAGCTTCCAGGGAATTACTGATATTGACAAGTTCCACTAAAACAAAAATGAAAGAAATAGAGTGAGAGACTTAAACATAGTCCAGGCTGTTTTTCCAAGGCGTAAGGTATCACTTAAAGTATCTACTAAACATCAGCAGCAAAGTATATTACATCAAAAAAATGCTCAATAACATCGTTAGTGACGTTTTCAAGAAGTATTGTGACCTTCCGCGCAAACATACAATTGCTGGACTAGCATGTCTTAACAAAAAAGCTATTGGAGGAACACTAAATACAAAGAAAACAAAAACAAAACAAAAATAAACAAAAGGTTCTATATGGGTATGTTCCCATAAACTCTAGGATGATGCTAGTGAGAAGTAACCTCGTGTTTGTGGTTGACTTCTGTTTAATCTGGATATATTTAGTTTCAGGTTAAGACAATTGACGGTCTTAGTTATTTAAATTGCGATATATTTGAAGGTTATGCGTTTCTAAGCCGAGAGCAAATGATAGCTACAAAATATCTCATGAACACAAGAGCAGGTGGAAGATATAAGAAACGTGATCAGAAGTTGCCCAAAAATATAATTACAGTACGACCTTCCAATAGAGCAGAATGTTGCTAAATACTACACAACTCCACCCGTATACAAACCTGCCACGGGATAAATATAGAAAATAATTGTTTCTTCTTTTGGCACAAGGTCATCAATTATCCCAGTACATTACTGGTACTTTATTTTATCGACCCCATAAGGATGAAAGGCAAAGATGAATATAGAAAATAATGTTGTTGTTGACTACAAGCATATGCATGACCATACTGAATATTGGTGAAACATTTCCATCAAAACTTCGAACAAGTTCAAATATTATACATAATTGATACATAATTGTTTCAAACAGAAAAGAAAACTATGTACAGTTATAGAGGTCAGTTGCCCTGTAGATGTGAACATTTCTATCAAATTCACAGTTAAAAGAATATTTACAAACTACCACTTGACTGTGCTACTAAATGTTTGGCAACTTCGAAAAGCTGGGGTTTTCAAGTAAAGAATGTAATCAGCAAAAAAGCACGTTATAAATAGAACTTATATTCGGAAGAGCACAAATTTGCGAGACCTTTGTAAATTGCAACTGATAACATTTCACCGTTGTTCTTATCCAAATCCAGTGATAGAATTTTGTTTCTTTGTTAGAAACCGGCTCCTCTTTGTAAGCAAAATCCAAATAATTAAACAAGACACCATTCACACGCACGCACATACGTTATGCATGTACGTACGTACGTACGTATGTATGTATGTATGTATGTATGTATGTATGTATGTATGTATGTATGTATGTATGTATGTATGTGTATGTATGTAGTATGTCTCTGTTTCTCTTAATTTCGAGTATATTTTTGACCGGCCACCTTCCTGGTGGCAAGGTTGTAAAAGAAAAGATTTTGTCATCCCTTGAATCGCAAATTTTGAAGGAGCCAGATATCGCAGCCATTAGTAGTTTATGAATTAGGGAGCTGCGCTCTTTGTCCACAAATCCAAGTTCAGTTATACTTTGGTCCAAGCGGGTTGGTATATAACCTGTAGCTCCAATAATGATGGGTATGAAGCTGAAAGTGTATCTTGGATACTGGATCTGCAAACTCCTCATCAATGGTCCATAGATGCCCTCCTTTTCTTTTCTTTTTCTTACAACGTTGACATCAAGTGGGCAGCTGATCTCTACAACAGAGCATATTTTCAATGTGTGGTCCCAAACAACAATATCAGGCCGGTTGTGCTTTAATTTGGTGGCAGTTCCACCAGTATTATTTAGTGCCATCTATCTCAACATATTCCTCCTCATTTTTTTTTTAAATTTTGTTTTCCTAACTGGGTTTCAGATGGTTCTAGCTATCACACCGTCTCTCATGGGGAGGTAGTAACGAGACGACATTCTTTCGCAGTTGGCAACAATGTGGCTAACATCTTCGGTCTTTGTTTTACAAAGCCTACATTTATTGTTGACTTAAGGCCCTCCTCTTTTGTGTAGCAGATATTTGGTAGGGATTACTTGTCCCTGTATTGTATAGAGATTACGTATGTGTATGTATGTATGTTCTTCTGCTTTTATAATTTCACAATTTTTTTTTTTTTTTCCAATAGAGAGAGAGTCGGTTTCTAACATAGACACAAGAGTCTCTCATTGGAATTTACATATCAACTAAGTAGATTATGTATGCATACACGTATGTGTAGATATGGATGTTATTGTATGTGTGGATGTGGATGTTTTGAGTTGTATGTGTGCATGTGTATATGCTTTGTATCTGTACATGTGTATATGCAGTTATTAGATACAATATTTTTGGAATGTTTTACATATTTTTACTGTTCCATTAATGGATTGTACTTGTAATTTCCTAACTAGTTGTGTTCTTTCTGTTCCCGTGAAGCCTAGCTTCTCAAGATTTGTATTGAGGCAGTTACTAACATACCCCAGTGCCCCAATAATCACAGGCATAAATCTGAAGGTGTAATCAGGGTGGAGTATCTGCAGATTTCTCATCAGTTCTACATAAATATTCTCCTTTTCGCTAATCTTTGATATTATATTGGCATCTGCTGGGCAGCTAATTTCCACTACTGTGCATGCTTTCTTCTCCCTGTCCCATATCATAATATCTGGTCTGTTATGTCTGCATTTTATTGGGGTTTTTACAGGAACATTCCACCAGTACTCTTTCATATTATGTACGTGGATGTCTTCCACATTGCTGTAGCTTTTAATGTGCTTATTATTTAATGTATGTATGTATGTATGTATGTATGTATGTATGTATGTATGTATGTATGTATGTAGTATGTATATATGCATGTGTGTATGTGTGTATATATGTATATATGTATGGATGTGTATGTGTGGCGTGTGTTAGTAGTTAGGCTGTTTGGGGCCACTACTGTAAGGTCATGAGTTCGATTCCCACTGGTGGGTTGCGGCCTTGAGCAAGATAATTTAGTTCACGTGGGGTGGGGCAGAGTTCTTATTCACACTTTCTAGAATGTCCTATCGGAAGCAACTGTCACTAAATGATCCGGCTGGATCCAAGTGAAACCAACCGAGATTATGGATAGTATAGCACTGGGTTTCTTGCCTGGTGACTTTACCCGAAAATTCTGTCCAGCTTTTCTTTCCTTAGATATTCTAACCACATGTCCGTTCTACAGTAGCTGTGAAGTCTCAGTGCAAACAAGTAAATTCTTTCTGACTCTAAACTCCGCCAGTTGCAGACTGCGCATTAATATGTGATATCTCTCTTCACAAAGTTCAATCACCAGCAGCAAGTTCAAAGGGCAAAGATCAAGACCAGTCAAGCCATCGTTTTTGCTGCCGGTCTCTGCTTTTCTTACCAACCAGCCTTCCTTGCAGGTAACGTTACGTCTTTGCGGTTTGCTCAGCGACCGCAAAGAAGTAACGTTACCTCAAATCTTTTCTGAGGAATCGCCGTTTGACCGTTTGCATTCGGGATCGCATTGTTTAGGTCATTACCCAATGAAGTGTATACGTAATTCAGATTGCTGGCCACGTCACACATGTGGGAAATTGAATCTTCCTGGTAACTACGTTATAGATACAGTGCACGTATCTATAGAATGCTCAGTTACTTGCGTGTAAATTTCCTGAGCTCGTTGTTCTGTTGAACGAATCAACTTGACCACAAACACGCACGCAGTCACATACACACTCACACACTCATACATATATATAGATAAATATATATATATATATATATATATATATATACATTGATATTAAATAAATGGAAATTATATTTATAAAACCATATTTATTCTATTATATATATTTCAAGGGTACCAAAACATGTTGGTACGCTATCATCAGATAGAATACAAAATGTTTTATAAATATTTGACATAACCAAGGATAATATACCTTAACGGTTCAAGTTATACTCCAGAAAACTGTTGAGTGCTCTAAATCAGTTATAAACATTTATATTTGTTGAATTTCCAACAAATCGAATATCCCTTCTGCTTATATATATATATATATATATATATGTGTATGTGTATATATATATATATATGTGTATGTGTATATATATATATATATGTGTGTATGTGTATATATATATATATATATATATATATATATATATATATATATATACATACACATATATATATATGTATATGTATGTGTGTGTGTGTGTATATATATATATACCCGGTGCAGTTCTGCTATTGTAATTAATTATGTTCAGCTGTTCAGCAAGGTCATTTTGGCTATTTAGAGTTATAAAAATAGATAAAAATTACTAAACAGAATGTGTTGTAGTGTTAGTTTGTTCCCCCTGTTGTTTGTGTATATGTGTGTATCTATGTATATGTATATTTGTGTAGATATAAGGTGGTAGAGCAGTATGTGCTTGTGTCTAAGCTTGTTGGCCTGGTAGTCTGTATATATGTGTGTCTGTGTAGATATGTGGCTGGGTGTATGTATTTCTGTGTAGATATATGTATGTGTATGCCTGAGTATATGTATGTGTATGCCTGAGTATATGTATGTCTGTGTAGATATATGTATGTGTATGCCTGAGTATATGTATGTCTGTGTAGATATATGTATGTGTATGCCTGAGTATATGTATGTCTGTGTAGATATATGTATGTGTATGCCTGAGTATATGTATGTATGTGTAGATATATGTATGTGTATGCCTGAGTATATGTATGTCTGTGTAGATATATGTATGTGTATGCCTGAGTATATGTATGTCTGTGTAGATATATGTATGTGTATGCCTGAGTATATGTATGTCTGTGTAGATATATGTATGTGTATGCCTGAGTATATGTATGTCTGTGTAGATATATGTATGTGTATGCCTGAGTATGTGTATGTCTGTGTAGATATATGTATGTGTATGCCTGAGTATGTGTATGTCTGTGTAGATATATGTATGTGTATGCCTGAGTATATGTATGTCTGTGTAGATATATGTATGTGTATGCCTGAGTATATGTATGTCTGTGTAGATCTTTGTATGTGTATGCCTTAGTATATGTATGTTTGTGTAGATATATGTATGTGTATGCCTGAGTATATTTATGTCTGTGTAGATATCTGTATGTGTATGCCTGAGTATATTTATGTCTGTGTAGATATATGTATGTGTATGCCTGAGTATATGTATGTCTGTGTAGATATATGTATGTGTATGCCTGAGTATATGTATGTCTGTGTAGATATTTGTATGTGTATGCCTGAGTATATTTATGTCTGTGTAGATATTTGTATGTGTATGCCTGAATATATTTATGTCTGTGTAGATATTTGTATGTGTATGCCTGAGTATATGTATGTCTGTGTAGATATTTGTATGTGTATGCCTGAGTATATGTATGTCTGTGTAGATGTATGTATGTGTATGCCTGAGTATATGTATGTCTGTGTAGATATTTGTATGTCTGTCGTGTTAGAGAGGAACAGTTTGGAGAAACACAAGATGTTGAAGCTAAGAACGTCGCTACTTAGAAAATAAATACGAAATGTCGATAATAATCACTTTCTCCATAGTTACATTTATGTTTGTGAAAGTGCGTGATTAACGTGTTCCGCCTGCGATCGTAAGGTAGTGAGTTCGATTCCCGGTGGTGCATTGTATCCGTGTGCAAAACACTTTATTTCCTGTTATTCCTGTCCATCCAGCTGGCAAAAATGAGTTGTACGTGGAAATTAAAGGAACAAATTTAGCATATATTTCGCCAGGTGGTGTTATTAAGTTAGACATGGCCTGGGCCAATACTGGCCGAAACCTATCAAAGTTATCAAAGGCATCAAAGTTATATTGTGTCAGTTCAAGCTCAACTTTCAAACTTGCCCTTTCTCCAAATTCCAAAATCGACCATCAAATTTTCTATTAGTATTACGTCCACCATTCTCGCTCGCTTGCTCTGATCGATTTACAAGATATCGGACCTCATTCGCTTGCCGAGTAGGGTGGACCTCGTCAAATCGGACCAATGGAACTTTCGTTTCCATTGGTCTTTCCATTGGTGATACTATCTACCGGTCGCAACTCCTGGCAGAAGGAGCAACGTAATATAAAAAGTGATAAAGTGTATTTCTCAAGGACACAACGTATTACCCAGTCCAAGAATTGAACTCACAACCTCACGATTGCGAATCCAACTCGTTAACCACTAAGCCACGCGCCTTCATATTCCATCATTAATCGTTTATTCTTGTGGGGAATTTTATATAGAATGGTGTTTTGTAAATGACTAATGTAATCTATATAGTGTTTTTTTTTTGTTTTTTTTTTGTAGAGTTGTGTAATGCATTGCGATTTCTCTGATGAGGCAAGACAGGAAATCGAAGGACTTGTATGTGTTATATAACATAAATCAATATACATATCAAATCAATAAACCACATTGGTCATTACTAACTTGTTCGTGGGCTTAATGGCTTGCAGATTTTTAATTTTAGTGTGTGTGTAATACATTATTAACGTTAGTTTGTTATTGGACGCAATAAATTATGTGTTCATAATAAAACAGATTTTACATAATACGGTCATTTATTCTATAGTTTGTATGCATTTGATTTATGTAATACACTTCCTGCGTAGTCTCTTTAGGTTTTATAGGTGTCTCGTCAGTTTAGAATTTAGGTTTTATATCACCATGACTTGCTCAACTAGTTTCTATACCAGACTCGATATAAGTACAGGTATTTAGTACCGTCAATAATGTAGACGGACATGATGTAGCTGCTATTTTTTATATGAATTATTTATTAGAATGAAGTAATTGTATCGCTAGAATTTTTATTTACTTCATTCTGGATATTGAATGTTAATACATAGTTGTCTTCTAGGTCTTCCTATATTTCTTAATATCTTTTAGAGTGTCCATTATGATGGATATTCTACCCACATACCTAGCGTATATCATAGACATGTCTAAAATGATAGTATTTCAATAAATGTGTAAACTAACTCTAGTAAAAGATTGCTCTTCTTTTAATAAAGTCGAGATCATATCTCGTTTTTGAAATACTATCAAATTATTCATTAAGAGAAACGTTTCTTACATACACACACACACACACACACACACACACACACACACACACACACACACACATATATATATATATATATATATATATATATATATAGTAATAATAATAAATGTGAAGACTAAAATCCAAAGAGGGCTCGATAAGGATAAATATATATCAAATATATAAGATCCACAGAGCAAATATTTATCAAAATAACAGATTAAAGTTTAAGCAAAGGATATTTGCTTAAACTTTAATCTGTTATTTTAATATATATATATATATATATATATATATATATATATATATATATATATAACGAAGGAGGTGTGGTGAGGAACCAGATGGACCATAACGCACCAGAGTACTCAATACTTAGGGTAGTAGAGTGGGTAATAGGGAAATGTTTGACCCCGACGGCAGAGCTCAGGCCGTTTCGACGGTTATTTCTCGACTACTAGTCCAGAAATCGCCGTCGAAACGGCTCTAGCTTTGCCGTCGAGGTCAAACATTTCCCTATATATATATATATATATATATATATATATATATATATATATATATATATATATATATATATATATATATACATATATATATATATATATATATATATATATATATATATATATATATATATATATATATATATATAAAGTATGTCGTCCATAGAATCATTTGTTAATATATATACATATATATAATTGCTTCATTTATTATCTATAATTATAATCAGAATGTTACGTATATTTATTTCAGGTTTTTGTATCCTAAGCTTAAATCCTACCGTGGTAAACTTCACCTTTCATCATTCTGGGGTCGATAAAATAAAGTACCAATCAATTACTTAATTCGATTTAATTGACTTTGCTCTCGCTTAAAATTGCTGGGCTTGGGTTTAAATGTCAAACAAATATTTACAATTATTATTTACGTTTTGAATTTGAATCTTGCTGAAGCCGAATTTATCTGTATCATATGAATATAAACATGCTTTAATTCTTACATGATTATTACACATTTTTGATAGATAATCATCATAATCCTGATCATCATGATTTTAGGTAAATAATTTTCTATATAGATGATAAACAAGGATATGGTCCGAACGTGGAAGAGCCGAACTCCCACTGTCATCGCCTCTATCTCTCTTGCCTTGCCCATCTCTCTGTATGGTGAGCAAATGGGGTCCCCCATGCTGGCCTACCCCATCCCCGGCGGACAGAATAGAGAAGGCGTTTCCCCGGAGGATGGTAAGGGAGATGCGCTGGAAGAGCCATTCCATCTCGCGACGCTCACACCTGCGGCTGGCCAGCTCAGCACCTATGGTGGTGAGTAGGGAGGTAGCCCTAGGTCCAAAGTCACCAGAAGTCTCCACTGCCAAGGGCACGACCGCAAATCTGTCGGAGAGCGACCGGTACTTATGGAACATTAGTTAAATATTAATGTGTTGAATGGCTAACTATCTGAGTTTTACTGCTCCGTCTGCCTCCCCTTTTTCATATGATTATCTCCTCTTACTTCTGCTCACCCATGTTTACCCCTCTCTGCTAAGTGGCATATAAATATATTGTTTCAACAATTTATTATTGAAATATTCATTTATAGGAGGTTGTTTTTTCCGAATGCCATCTACAATTGCAATAAAGCATTAACTAAACATTTCAGTTATTTCATATATATTTGACATAGGTTTATAAACAGTCATGACCTCGGGTTCATTGACATTGATATACAGACTTGACCCGGTTCTTCCCTTTCCTGCCGGTCACCGTGCGACCTCAGGTGTCATCGGTTCCCCAACTGTTGTTTTCCTCTGCAAAATTGTAAACAGTTTATCCTGCCTGATGGAGGAGCCCTGCGAGGTAGAGTGGTGAATTCAGAAGGTGTCTACAGCTATTCTCCGTAAGCAATGCATTCGTCATTTGGTGTGCGGGGCGCAGTTGAGATATACCTAGACGAAAAATAAAATAAAAAAGAGAATTAAGCAGAGAAAATGAAGGAGAGACAGACTCTACACCCCAGTTGGTCGACCCGTAGACACCCACTTTTGCTGATATATATATATATTTTACCCTTAATTTTTAATTACAAAATATTTATATAAATATAAATATGTATATATAAATATATATATATATATATATATATATATATATATATATATATATATATATATATATATATATATATATATATATATATATATATATATATATATATAACTGGATTGCATTTAACTATTATTTGTTACCCCGTATATATATATATATATATATATATATATATATATATATATATATATATATATATGTGTGTACATATATACGTATATATACATATATATAGAGAGAGAGAGAGAATAAGTAAAAGCGAAGTAGTTTCAGATGTTCAAGTCCTTTAATAATAATGCTGTGATATATATTTCAATGACGACACTGGCCACACTGTTCTGTGTGCGAGTGTCGTGACATCATCAGACAGCTTGTTACATAATAAGGTTATGTTTCCGAGGCAATCCAAGTTGAATCGACATGGGAACGAACGAAGTGTGTGCTTTTGGGTTCTTCATCCGTTCCCCTGTGAGTACCAATTCACCCCCACCGGTCTGCGCAGGCGCACGTCCGAAGGAAGTTGACCATTAGCTACAACAGATTTCAACGAAATTCGCTTAGTCAGTTCACCCTCTCAGCCAAACAATGACCGGTTTAGGCCTGTACCATAGTTTACTGCTACCCGTCCCGTCTGTGGCAGTCAGCCGAAAGCCAGAGGGGATGGGAGAGTGTTAGTTTTTACAGGTCACAATACTACCTCTCACCAAGCATCGACAGTACGACTGACCATCAACTCCCAAGAGAAAATATACTTAATTCTAGGTATCATGGTTTTACATTGGAAGTTATGAGTGAGAGTTGGAAATAAAAATTAAAATCCTAAATCAAAAATCAGAAATTATAAATTAAACAATTAAAAAATTAAAAAAATTAACAATTAGAAATTAAAAACTCTCACTCATAACTTCCAATGTAAAACCATGATACCTAGAATTAAGTATAATGTGAATATCGAGTGAGTTTAGTGGGCCGGGCGCACCGAAAACGTTAAATAGAATAGAATGAATATATATGTATATATATATATATATATATATATATATATATATATATATATATATATATATATATATATGTAAGTATGTATGTATACGTACATACATATATGTATACAGACGTACAGTAGCATGTATATATATATATATATATATATATATATATATATATATATATATATATATACATACAGGCACACATATATATATGCACGTATCAGTTTACCGAACATTTATTATAATGTTCGCTTTGTTCGTTTGTAAACAAACGAACAGCCTGATTTACGCCGTACAGTGTTTAGGCAACCACGTCACCTTTTTTTTTTAATATATATATATATATATTTATATATATATAAAAGCAAAAGTAATATTTAATTTGTTGGTAATTCAACAAATAGATATGTTTATATCTGATTCGAAGCACTCGACGGGTTTTCTGGAGTATAATATCAATGATATTAATAAATGGAAACGATATTTATAAATACATATATTTATTCTATTATATATATTTCAAGGGTATCAAAACTTTGGTGCGCCCTCATCAGATAAAATACAAACTTTGTTTTATAAATATTGACATATCCAGGAAGGAGATCTTAACGGTTCAAGTTCTAGGAAAATCTTGAATCGTTAAGGAATCATTCCTGGATATGTCAATATTTATGAAACAAAGTTTGTATTTTATCTGATGAGGGCGTACCAAAGTGTTGGTAACCTTGAAATATATATAATAGAATAAATATGGTTTTATAAATATAGTTTCCATTTATTAATACCATTGATATATATATATATATATATATATATATATATATATATATATATATATATATATAAATAAATATACGTTATTCCGGGTTGAATCGGAGGTAACCACAGTAGGTAAGGTACTCAACACATAGCAGAGTATAAAAGTTTTAATATAGATGAGATTCTATAGGACTAGAACTGTTTCATTCTTTAGAAATCATCAGATTTCTAAAGAATGAAACAGTCCTGTAGAATCTCATCTATATTAAAACTTATATATATATATATATATATATATATATATATATATATATATATATATATATATATATATATATATATATATATATATACATTATGTATTGCAGTTGTAAGTCTCCTAAACAAATTGATTAAAAATTATTTTCCTTTTAATTGAAATGAATTAACAGAATCGGAACATCTGGTGATCAAAACTGAAAGATCTGAACAACAAACGCCGCCCGTTTCATTACAACTAGAACGTTATAATTCATAAGATTATTCAATCAGTTTTATTCTAAACTAGCAGTGATACCCGGCGTTGCACGGGATAAGGTACTTTGAAATATATTACCGCCTTAGCTAAGCTTAGTACTGCCACAACCACGGCTTGCAAAGAAGTAAGGGTCTGGTGGTACGTAAGTAAGCAACACTGTGGCTTAAAACGTGACGAAGAAGTTATGTGCTCTTACCAACTGTTTGGGGAATGAGTGTGAGATTTGTCTTGAGCAAGGGTGGCAAAATAACCGGAGGCAGCAGACAGCCAGACATACAGACAGATATTATAAGGGCGCGTTCTAGACGTAGAGCGAATTGTAAGAAGTGACGTAATGCAGGCAGCCAGACATACAGACATATATTATAAGGGCGCGACGTTATATTTATGTATCTATCTAAAAAGAGAAAGACTAAGAATTATAGAGAGAGATCGCTAAATTGCCTAATGCGGTCCCTAGAGCATTGAACATTTGAAATTTTTTTTGCTCAGAACACACAGACAGACATCCTCTGTTTTATATATATAGATAACAAATCTCCAAATGAAGTGTTACTGACTCTCCTTACGTAGCTACTTTAACTCCCCTACTATGAATAATTAGTTACCATATTACCATCACAATCATTACCATCACAACCATTACCATCACAACCATTACCATCACAATCATTATCATCACAATCATTATCATCATAACCATTACCATCATCAACACCACCAGCACCATCAACATCACCATCACCATACCATCACCATCAACAGCACCATCAACACCATCACTACCATCACCAGTATCAATACCATCGCCATCATCACCATCACCATACAATCACCATCATCACTATCACGATTACCATTACTACCATCACCATCACCATGACCACCACCACCATCATCATCACCATCACCACCACCATCACCACCACCAATCACCACCACCATCATCACCACCACCACCATCACCACCACCATCATCACCACCATCACCATCACCACCACCATCACCACCACCATCACCACCACCACCACCACCATCATCACCACCATCAGCACCACCATCAGCACCATCATCACCACCATCACCACCACCATCACCACCATCACCACCATCATCACCACCATCACCACCACCATCATCACCACCACCACCATCACCACCACCATCACCACCATCATCACCACCATCACCACCACCATCATCACCACCATCACCATCACCACCATCACCACCATCATCACCACCACCACGATCATCATCACCAACACCATCACCTTCATCACCACCATCACTAGGAGACCAACGATAAGATGATGTAAGAAATGTGTCAGCCACCAACAGCTGACAATCAATAAATAAGGCAAATGAAATGATGATGTCATGTATTTCGGGACAGGTCAATGACCTGTTTATGTGGAGGTCACGTGACCTGATGAACGACTTGGTTGGCTAACCGAGACCTAACAGACGCTGTCTACATGGATCTACAGCCTGCACACAAACAGCCGTACACGTGCGCACACACACACATGCACACACACACACAGGCGCACGCACGGACGCACACACACATACAAATATTGACTCACTCACATACAGAGATACATACGCATACGCACACACATGCACAGGCGCACGCACACGCACGCACACACACACACACAGGCGCACGCACGGATGCACACATACAAATACTGACTCATTCACACACACACAGATACACACGCACACATACACATGCACAGGCACACACACAAACACACACAGACGCACATGCACACGCACACACACACACACACACATACAAATACTGACTCACTCACACTCGTACAGAGACACATACACGCACGCACATACACACGGTCACGCACACACATACACACACACATACAGAGACACATACACACACACATACACACACACACTTATACACACTCATACAGAGACACATACACACACACACACACACACACACACACACACATACACACAGACACACACACACATTTATTACTAATTCCTACTCATACATTATTTATCTCAACTATAGCCATTACAAGGCTCAAAACAAACACATACAGTTACGTGCGTGCACACAGATACACACAGATAGACGCACTTACATACACATACATACATATACACACAGTGCTGCCAATGGCGTATCTCGAGGGTCGACGGGGGGGGGGGCGTCCGCCCCGGGGCGATACATTTGCCTTTGCTGTAGGCTATAAGCGTTCTATTATAATTGTACACAGACGAGTTAATAAATATATATATATATATATATATATATATATATATTTATATTTAAAGGATTAAACAAGGTTCAATGAATAAATCAAAGAATGAGTTTTACAATAGAATGGAAGCACTCAACAGTTTTGGTTTTCCGGAGTTATTAATATTAATTCAAAATATTAACAAAAATAGACATTCGTGTGATCAAGTATATTTTATTATACATATTTCAGAGGTACTGAGCTAACTTCAACAGTCCGTCCTCATCAGATAAAATAAGATGATGCATGACATACCCTGACTTAGTAGATGGTTAAGATTCAGTCATGGTAGTCTGAATCATAACCTACTCGTTCCTATTACCCACTCTACTACCCTAAGTATTGAGTACTTTGGTGCGTTATGGTCCACCTGGTTCCTTACCACATTTCCTTCGTTATATATATATATATATATATATATATACCGCCGAAATGCTATTCCCACTGAATTTATATATATATATATATATATATATGTGTGTGTGTGTGTGTGTGTGTGTGTGTGTGTGTGTGTGTGTGTGTGTGTGTGTGTGTGTGTGTGTGTGTGTGTGTGATACCAGCGTTTAGTGACGTAGCTAGAGTTTGTGACGCCCGGAGCAGCCCTTCTGTTTGTCGCAGCCGGGCCCCCACAAAAAAATACGTGGGGCCCTGGCTGCGACAAACAGAAGGGCTGCTCCGGGCGTCACAAGCTCTAGCTACGTCCCTGAACGCTGGTATCACACATACACACACACACACAATACTACTTCCATACATGTATACAATATACCAACATCCATGTATACTCATCATTTACTCACATTTCTATGATTTCAGATTGTTTTCGTGATTGTATCTTTAATATAGTTAAAGAAGATAGAATAGACACAAATACTCTCATACAATGTTACTGTTTCTGGTATACAAGCAGTGCTGCACTTACCTCGAAGCTAAATAAGCTATAGCTTAGGGTAACACACCCTTGGGCGCCTCATTTATTAAGATATATTTTTATTTTTCTATTCGACAAATGGAATAATACTATTAATTAGTTAAAAGTAACGTTTTGTAACTAATTTAATTTCGTAATTATTAATAAATAATAATCGTGAATAATTATTTTAAATTCTTTTACCCGAATTTTTTAAAGAATGGCCTCAAATTTGATATAGAATAGGGCTTCAGCGGGTGAAAGATTGGCCCTCAATACAGGAAAACTCAGACATCTACATATTTTAATGTACCAAATTCACACGCATACACACGTATACACATATGCACATAAACACATAAGCACACATACGAACACATGCACATATGCACGCACACTAATTCTCAAACACTCACACACACACACGCACATCCTCATGCTCACAAATTCGTTGAAGCATACCATTTTATAGATTCACATGAAGTATCTCCATCTGGTCAATCTACCTCTCTATAGAGCTCTCTCTTTGTCTCTTATTTTATATATTAGAAGCTTCCTGTCAGATCACACTATTAACAGCGTGCGGCTATAGAGCTCTGACTCATATGCTATCAACGCTGGGACGACCCTTTGTTCAGTTATGTCACCTGCAATCTCCATCCTGCACATAAAGAACTTATTGCTGTAACAATGCTCACTTCTTACGCAAATGCTACCATTCTTCACTCCCCAATATCTTCCCCTCACATACTTTATCTATGTGCAATATAGACATCGTACACTAGAGGTGCACTGCCACTCCAATTTCACATACTGTTTCACCCGCTCTCCTAAACACTGCAGTAACTACTTCGCCCAAACCTTCAGCCACAGAACGCCAACGTTCTTGACACTAATTTCCAACAGACGTCAACTTTTTCCATAAGCCGTACCACATCGCAACAATCTTTCAGTGGCTGTGGAAATACCGTATTTCCAGGCACCGAAGACGCTTCGTCTTCGAGGACACACCCTAATTTTGATAACCAAAAATGTTTTTAAAAAATGATAAGCAACCTTCGGCCTCCAGGACCCATGGCAGATTTGTGAGACTTATTTTAGGGAAAAAGTAGCGTCTTCGACGCCGGGAAATTGTTTCTACTTTTGGCACAAGGCCAACAATTATCCTGGTCCTTTATTTTATCGACCCCCGTAAGGATGAATGGCAAAGTTAACCTCGGTGGGATTTGAACTCAGACCGTAAAGGGCCGTAACTCTATGCTGAACAGCATGGTGTCCGACTCTCTACCGGTACTGCCAATCCACCGTTCTGTGGAAATAATGGTTTCTACTATAGGCACAAAGCCAACAGTTTTTTTGTTTGGGGGGTAGGGGAGTTGATTAAATCAACCCCTGTGCATTACTGGTACTTCGTCTTATCAATCCCGTAGTGGTGAAAGGCAAAGCTAACCTCAGCGGAATTTGAATTCAGAATGTGAAAATAATGAGCACAGCTCCATATCCTGACTAAACTGTCATGCACATAGACACACACACACACACACACACACACACACACACACACACACACACACACACACACACACACACACACACACACACAATCACACACACATACACAATCATACACACGCATACCCACACACACACAGACAAACATAGAAACACACATAAACACAAACATACTCACACACACGCGTACACATAAACACAAATATACACACACGCATACACACATACAAACACATGTACACACACACACTCCCACACTCAAACACGCATATTTATAAACACATACATTCTCACACGAATGCAGTCACATACACACACACACACACACAGATACACACATACACACACACACACACAAACTTCAAAATCACGCTCCAATGAAAACAGAACAATCTTGTCTTACTCAACAATACAGACACAATCACAACTTATATCAACAAAATTATTTCTACTTTTAGGCATACGTTACTAAGACTATTAAAGCTGCTATGAATTCTAGGTTACACAATCTATGATGATCTAAGGGAGGGTGTACAACATATTCCATTGGCGGGTCACTTTTGAACATTGGAACAACTATTAGGGCCATTAATATTTATTAAGTACTATTCCAAAGATTCACCACAGTTTCTTTCCATAACCTGGAACTAGGAAATTATAACACACATAACCCTATCAGTGAAGCCCTTTAGTATAGGTCAAAACCACAACTTCTTTCCATAACATGGAACTGGGAAATTATAACACACATAACCCTATCAGTGAAGCCCTTTAGTATAGGTCAAAACCACAACTTCTTTCCATAACATGGAACTGGGAAATTATAACACACATAACCCTATCAGTGAAGCCCTTTAGTATAGGTCAAAACCACAACTTCTTTCCATAACATGGAACTGGGAAATTATAACACACATAACCCTATCAGTGAAGCCCTTTAGTATAGGTCAAAACCACAACTTCTTTCCATAACATGGAACTGGGAAATTATAACACACATAACCCTATCAGTGAAGCCCTTTAGTATAGGTCAAAACCACAACTTCTTTCCATAACATGGAACTGGGAAATTATAACACACATAACCCTATCAGTGAAGCCCTTTAGTATAGGTCAAAACCACAACTTCTTTCCATAACATGGAACTGGGAAATTATAACACACATAACCCTATCAGTGAAACCCTTTAGAAAATTGTATTACGGTTACGAAAAAATTCTAAATAAGCCTACAAGGTAAAAATTATAAACGGTCATCGCGGGTCATCTCACTGGCCTGGCGGGCTGGATTGTGCCCCGCGAGCCGCCTGTTTTACGCCCCTGACCTAAGGGATATCATATCCGTAACCTACGAAAAATCTCATACCAAAGACTAGGTTTCCTCTTAGGCGTCAGCTTTATAAATATCACTGGAGTCCAGCAATAGACTTACATCTGGGACGGTGCTACTGCCACCCACTCAAACAAGAAAAGTTAGCTGGTTTATTGGCAAAGACTCATCAGGACAATTCAACGTTTGACTCCATAGGCTTTCTCCTTTCTTTGCCGTTTCTATAGATATTACAACACATCTGTTCTTCGTAACTAGAAGCATACCTCGTCCATTTAAGGCCACCCGTTCTTCTTCTTCTTCTTCTTCTTCTTCTTCTTCTTCTTGGGAGGGTCGTGGTGGCAGAGTCCTCAAACACCCCTTTCAGCGGGTCCTCTCAGAAGCAACCGTCTCCAACTGATCCGGCTAGATCCCCAGGCGTAACCAGACAAGCTCATGGATGTTATACCACCACCTTGCTCGTATTATACCCCTGTGTCTCTTGCCGGTTGGTTTTACCTGTAAAATATGTCCAGCTATCCTTTCCTGAGACATTCTAACCATATGCCCATAGCGTCGGAGCTGTGATATCTTAAAACATTTTTTCATCGTCAGATATACAAATTTACTGCTTCTCCCCCGTCCTTCAGACACGGCAGAAGCCACTTGGTCCAATCCTTCAGCCATATATCGCCAGGTTTCTGGCCACTAATTACCAACAGGTGTCCACTTTTTCCATAAGCCGTATCTCAACAGTTTCAGAGTGATTGTGAAAATCATGGGCACAGCTCCATATCCTGACTAAACAGTCACAAACGCAGAGAGGGGAGAGAGAGAGAGAGGGGGGAGAGAGAGAGAGAGAGAGAGAGAGAGAGAGAGAGAGAGAGAGAGAGAGAGAGAGAGAGAGAGAGAGTTTCTGTCCTGTATTGACATTTCAGAAGCAGCAGAGAGTCTGTTTATAAACTCATTATTGATAGGTAAATCGAATAAACCGAATTGAAAAATATAACGTATTCTTGTATTCGATTAACAAACTACTTTATGTATAGATTTTACAAATTATATCTATAGATTTTAGTATGTACTGTATGTACTAGATAAAAGTAAACAGTTTTCTCTCTTTACAATTTCTTGACACACGACACAGACTCACACATAAACACATAATAACACAGTAAAGAAAATATACTTGCAGAGCAATGAAGGATTCACTACGAGGTTGCTCTATCTGCTAGATAAGTAACCAAATCACACTCAAAATACACCACAGGAAAGGAATATGTAGTTTGAATAATGTAGTTCTAAATATAGTATGCTTGAAAAATATAACGAGGGAGGTATTTGTTAAAATGTTTTTGATCATGTCTGACATTAAAATATTAAAACGTGAAACTAGTTATATAAACTGGCGTAATCATGTTTTCTACGTAGGTACTCTCTCTCTCTCTCTCTCTCTCTCTCTCTCTCTATATATATATATATATATATATATATATATATATATATATATATATATATATATATATAATATAAAAGGTGGGGTTGTGTTTGTGTACGTACTTAGATATTCTAAACACACAGCCATGCGGACTTTTTTTAAACTATCATATAATAGACTTCACGCCACCCGGCATGATTTCCACTATTATCCCTTCTTATCTTTTATACACCCCATTGTCTGCACGTTGGAGGGCAGTCCTTATTCTCTTCTGTTTTACTATTTCTCTCCTTTCTATATTTTTCTCCTTGTGCACTCTATATTTGTATAATTTGCCTAAAGGCATAACTTGTCTCTACCTATTTTCCTATGTCCCAATGTGCACTAGAATGATTGGTATCGACTTTAAGATACCGAAACCGTAGTCATTTCCATAGGTTGCCAGAGGAGATAGGACAGTTCGTCTTTCCGTTGTTTTTTTCCATTGTCTTTATACTGAACGCCTCCTATTTTGAATATATATATATATACATATACTTAAGATGACGTATGGTGCGCAAGTGCAGACAAATGCTGCAGTTACTATGGAGGGGGTACACAGAACAATGGCTTATGCAAGTGAGTAACCGAGGAGAAAATAGAATAAGTTACAACGAACTGATTAGACTTAAGTCATGTGGTCAAATAACTCTTGTTTACAGTACCCACACAGTCCGCCTCGTTTCTTATAATTGTGTACTTACTGCTGTGACCTCCTCTACCTGTTTTGCTCGATGTTTTGTCCCACCACGCTTTCATATCGACTCTCTCCTTTTTTTCTCTCTCCCTTTCCCCCTCCCTCTCTCTATCCATCTGCTCGTTTTCGACCGTGTTTTACAGATGTCGTAAAACCCTTTTCGATTATCTCCCTTTCCCTTCTCGCCCTCACTTCCGGTTTCTCCGTCTTTCTCTCTCTCTCTACACTCACGGAAAAACATCGCTCCGCAGTTATTTAACCACGAGACTTAAGTCTAATCGGTTCGTTGTAAATTATTCTATTTTCTCCTCGGTTACTCACTCGCATGTGCCATTGTTCTGTGTCCCGCCCTCCATTCGGTTTTTCCTCTTTCTTTTGTTTTCTCTTTCTTCCTCTCTCTTCACTATTTTTTCTTTTCTTTCTCTCATGGCCTTTTGATCGATAAAAAGCCTTGGGCGCGCTGCTGATCGATTTCAATGTCCTGTTTTAAGCGCCGAAACATCTATGATCGCAGTTAACAGCTGATGAAGGGTTTCTTCTCTTGTTTACGTCCATATTACTATATATATATATATATATATATATATATATATATATATATATATATATATATATATGTTTATATGTATCTAAGTATCTATGTATGTATGTGTGTGTGTGCACGCTTGTACATACATACGTACATGCATACATTCATATAAATTCATACATATACACACATACATGTGAGCATATATACAATTATACATAAATACATATATAACGGTATATATACACCCGTATAGATATAGAAACATGTATATGTGCACATATACAATGACACACACACACACACACACACACACACACACACACACACACACACACACACACACACACACAGGCAGACACATAATTATCTAGTTGGTGTTGTCTAAATTCCAATGAAAGAATTGTGTATGTGTTAGAAACCAGCTTTCTCTCTATTTGTGAGAAATTAAAAAAATATAACTAGAAAATCATACGCAACCATATCTAAGTCCTTATGTACCTAAATACAATTAATCTAAATATATATGCATTTAAACTAGATTTTTCTATATAAGGGTATGTCTGTATGTAAGTTTTTGTATATAATTGTTTTTATCTTCTTCTTCTTCGCCCACTTACTCCTGGGAGGGTCGTGGGAAGGCAGAGTCCTCAAACACTACTTCCAGTGGGCCCTGTCAGAATCAACCGTCTCCAACTGATCCAGCTAAATCCCCAAGCGAGACCCGTTCAGCTCATGGATGTTATCCAACCATCTTGCTCAGGGTCTACCTCTGGGTCTCTTGCCGTTTGGTTTTGCCCGTAAAATCTGTCCAGCGATGCTTTCCTGAAATAAATACGTGTGTGTGTGTGTGTGTGCATATATATATATATATATATATATACACATACGTACACACACACACACACATATATATATATATATATACGTACACACACACACACATACACATATATATATATATATATATATATATATATATATATATATATATACGTATACACATACATCTATATATGTATGCCGATAATGCCACTCACTTCAATCCCTCTCAGTGCGTTCATGAGCATAGCATTTATTTTTAGGATTATCTTTATTGTTATTAATATATTCAGGGACATTAATGCATTAATTCTCAGCCAAAAGTGATAAGGTTGAATTCCAAACACGCTGAACTCGTCTGGCATACTACCTCCTAACATTATAGAAAACAATCTGTTGAATAAAGCGGGTGTTAACCTGACCTAATAACTGCAAGATCATTGTCTTAAAGTCATTTATCACGTGATAATACTAAAAAGCGTGGGATTTTAGTTTATTTCTTCTTCTGCTTCTTCTTATATATATATATATATATATATATATATATATATATATATATATACAAACACACACACACGTTTTCTTCTTCTTGAGCGTGTCACATTTCAGAGGCTCCTATCAAAAGCAACCATCTCTAAAAGATCTGGCTGGATACCAAAGCGAGACCAAACAAGATTGCAGTTGACCGAAAGAATACGAACTGTATGTATCGATATACCAATATATAACTTCATAATAAACAAACATATGTATATACCCTACTTGTATATAACATATACGTCAAATACACACACATATGCCACGTTTACATGCTAATTCAGACACTCTTAGTTCAAATCACGCCGACGTTAATTTTGCCTTTCATCCTTACGGGGTCGATAAAATAAAGCACCAGTAACGCACTGAGGTCAATTTAATCGACTTTCCTCTGCCCCAAAATTGCTGGCCTTTTGCCTAAATAAGAAACCAATATAATTGTTTCTATTTCAGGGACAAGGCCAGCAATTTGGGGCAAGGAGATAGTTGTTTAAATTGACCCCAATGCGTTGCTGGTATTTTATTTTATCGAACCCATAAAGATGAAAGGCAAAGCTAACCTCGACGGGATTTGAAATGAGAACATAAAGAGCCGTAACTCTATGCCGCGAAGCATGGTGTCAGGCGCTCTACCGATATTACCAATCCAACGCCCTCACACTCTTTAATATAATACACACAAACATATATTCATATAGGCATGTGTTATTACGCAATTACATATATATGACGGGCAACGCCATATATGCAACGTGATCAAAAACAAAGCATGAATCAAAACAAATATATCTCACATATACAGATATTTAACGTAAACAACTAGAATCGTACATTGTATATAAGTTTGTGTATTATATATTTTCTGTGAATGAGAATATCAGCGACGTTGTGTATGGTTACTTAAGCCTTAGGATACATTATATTGATTTTGAGCAATACAACTGAGAGAATCATACACGAATCATTAATATCTAAACAAAACCTCTGATATACCCCACGGCATTAGCGACCCCGACTGCCAAGCTAGTAATGTTTATTCAACGTGACAGAAAAAAATACAAAAATACACGACACTGCACAGATCACACTGTTGTGGAGTGAAAGGACATAATAAACCTAAGACTAGGCACATGACCAGCAATACTTAGGGATGGAGAAATCGATTATATCGACCTCAATACCAGACTGGTATTTTTTTTTTATCGTCCCCAGAAGGATGAAACACAAGTTGATTTCGGCAGCATTTAAATTCAAAAAGGAAAGGCATCATAACTAAATACTGCAATGCATTTTGTCCAACGCTTTAAATATTTTGCCGACCCATCGACATAATTTTTAATTTAGGCATATTTATAAGGCACAAGGCAAACAATTTTGGGGCAGGGGAGCGTCGATTAAATCGACCCCAGTACGTGACTCTATGCTGCAAAGCATAGCGTCCGATCCTCTACCGATACTGCATGATTTCTACTATAGGCACAAGGCCAGCAATTTTTTTTTTTTTTTGGGGGGGGGGGGGGGGGGTCGATTAAATCGACCCAAGTACTTACTTGCTTTATTTTATCGACCCCGTAAGGATGAAAAGCAAAGCTAACCTCAGAACATAAAGGGCTCTAACTCTTTGCTGCGAAGCAGGGTGCCCGACGCTCTACCGATTCTGCCAATCCAAATGATTTTTTTTTTTATTATTTACAAGGATTTACAAAAAGATTGAGGACGTCACAAAACAATAAAAAAAGAGAAAAGCCAAATCAGAAGTGGTAACAAACAAATTCAAAACAAAAAAAATTCGCCAGTAGTATAGAGTCTTCGGAGAAAAAAATCCTATAAAAATCCTATAAAACAAAAAAGCCGCAGTCCCCCTGACCACTACGGTTTCTATGAATTCTTGGTTGCTTTGGATGAGTCTCTCTTTTATCCTCGAATAGTTCTCCCACCTCAAAGGTTGTTTTCTCCTTTTCCTATGAGCTAAGACGGTACTTCAGTGGCCTACACTTTTGCCAGAGGCTTGCCGCGATTAAAAGGGACTAAAATTAAATCCTCACTCCTCAAACATGTGATGGAGTTGAAGTTTACCTCTACTTCTGTCCAGAATATCTCTATTCTGACATATTTCTTTCCTCGGGTGATGTAAGTTTTATATTCCCATACACACCTTAAGCTACGTTGCAGCAGTACAAATCCGTGCATAGTATGTTCTCTCCTGTCCAATAGGTTATTCATACTCACCCTTCACCCACTCCTCTGTAAAATAACTATTGGTATCATAATACCAAATATAGGCGGTGGATTGGCAGTATAGGTAGAGGATCAGATGCCATGCTTTGCAGCATAGAGTTACGGCCCTTTATGATCTGAGTTCAAATCCCGCCGAGGTTAACTTTGCCTTTCATTCTTACAGGGTCGATAAAATAAAGTACCAGTCATGCACTGCGGTCGATTTAATTGACCTTCCCCTCCCTCCAAATTGCTGGCCTTGTGCCTATATAAGAAACCATTATAATACCAAATATATGTTTTTCACTTGTTACATGACAGAACACAGAGCTACTTCTATCAGAACACCTTCTTCCTATTTCCGGAGCCCGTTCATCTCGTCACATATTTTACCAAACTAAGCGTTTACTGCAATAAAACATATTTGCTGGCATAGATCAAACAGACATATATATTTGTATGTGACGTAAATAGTAAATCTGTATAGATCATGCAAGTGCATGATAAATAAACAGAGCCAATACCAATTATTGACTATTCATAATTAGTGGTTCCGTCATCAAGAGATTAACTATGTCGACTTCTGGAGGAAATGAAAATTGTGGCGTTTGTATTACCAACGAGGACACCAGCTACGAAAATGATGTTAAATCGCTATAACCGGAAATGAACCCATTTGAAGACTGAGCTTTCTAAAGGATTATCCATAATTTACTGCTTAATGGGACTGTGGTGTTGCTACTGGTGCCATTGCTGTTGTTACTAGTGACGACGATGATGATGATAATAATAAAGATGGTGATGATGATAAAGATGATGATGATGGTTATGATATGATGGTTATGATATGATGATTATGATAACGATGGTGATGATAACGATAACGATGATGATGATGATGATGATAATGATTATAATTATCATTATAATTATTATCATTATTCAGCTGTTTACGTTCTTAGTTGATATACCACTGAGATCGACTTTGCCTTTCATCCTTTTGAGGTCGATGATATCAAGAACCAATCAAAAACTGAGAACAATTTAATTGATTTTCCTATCCACCCCTTCTTTGCAAAATTGCTGGTTTTGTACCAAAAGTAAAAACCATTAGAGCGTCAGTCACCATAGTGTGCAGCATAGAGTTATGGCCCTTTGCGTTCTGAGTTCAAATCCCACCGAAAGTTAGCTTTGCCTTTCATCCTTACGGGGTCGATAAAATAAAGTACCAGTAATGTACTGGGTATTTGCTGGCCTTGTGCCAAAAGTAGAAACAATTATCATGTTTGGATTTTGCTTTGTGTTTGTATTGTGCTTACTACAAGTCTCAGCCAAAGACAAGTGATAGTAAGTGGGTTGTATGAATTAGTATTTTTTCTGTTTCAAATTTTCCTTACTAAGTCGCAAAATTTGTTCTGCTGCGATCCATAGAAAAATAGTTTGCGGACCACGTAATTGAAACACTTGCTCAAGATCAAAGGCTTCGGTGCATAAATAAGTTAGCAAAGAACCCAAACATATAATAAAACATACAGGAATCGCAAACACAAGGTTCTAAAAACCTTTGCTAAGTACAAACCACTACCTCCCTACGGACAACTGACGCTGCACACCAGGGCCGAACTCCCACTGTCATTGCCTCCTAAGTTCAAGCGGGCATTATCACAAGGATAGTTGATAATTGCCATGTTTTGTGGGGGAAGAATGTAGTTCAGTGATAGGGATTTGTGTTTTAATTATGTGCCTTTGGTTAGTAAGAAATATTGTTCTAGAATCTAGATAATATCTGTCAAAACATCAGAAAATTAAAAGTTTGTTTCAAGGTACTCTCAGTTCCCAAATAATAGGGGGCGGAATAAGCGGGGGTTGGGAAATCGATAATTGTATAGTGTACTTTCGTAAATATGGGATTTCTTGTAATGTTCTTTTTTTTTTTGTCATATTTAATATTGTTTTTTTAATGTAAAATAAAATTACTATCAGATTCTCCAGCTGCTGTGTCAATATAAATCACTTACAATAAAATTTCGCCGGAGATAGATTCGCAAAAGCGGAGGAGGGGATGGAATAAAAGCAAGGGAGGGGACAATTATTTAAGACCTGAGAGTAGTTGTTTGGTTATAAAATGTTAGTATGACAATAAAATAACGATAAAGGTATTTATGTATTTTTAACAGTTCTTTTGATATGTTGTTAAAATGAAATTGTTTTGGAGTTACATATGCAGTATTTTTCGTTGGATATGAGCAATCCCCATGACTACTATCGGGTCGTCAAGTATGAAATTTGTAGAAATATGTAGAAGAAAAACAAAATTCTACAAATTTCATACTTAACGATCCAATTTTTTCTAGATTTCTTCCATTTGGGTATTTTCTAGGATTTGAGGTAGGTAATAACCTGCACCGTTTACTATTATTCCTAAGCGACTTACAACCGCGGATATTGTACTTTTCTTGGGTGTCCACATTTTGCCAATTTCTATTTCAAGATCTTTGAACTTGCTCAATTTTTGGTAGTTCTTGGCAGATAAATTTATACCAGTTATGTCTGAAATATAGTGTCTGGTCTATTTTCATCTAGCTTCCTGTCAGTTTGAACAGAAAAGGTCCATAGGAGCGAGATATGATCTTTTTCAAGCACTGGAGTTTGTGTGTAAGTTTTTTTGTATATTGTTAATACATCCA
>OZ024745.1:126534306-126551806 GCA_964016885.1 Eledone cirrhosa
TATGCTGGCTCATTTGCACTTAAGTCTGAACAATCTCTTTCTCTGTAAGAAATTGGCTTTGTTCAAACCTGGAGAAAAGTTGGTCTGTGCCAGCATTTAAAAATACCCACGTAGCGCGCTATAGTGACATACAACACTTCTTGGGTATTTTTTAAAGTAGGCGGGGCCCATCCTTTTTCAGTACAGTCCCAGAACACAACCAATGTATTCTAGAAAAGGAGAGAGAATGATAAAGAAGAGACGAGGTGTTCATCGCTAGGACACCGAATGCTAGTTTCGTTAGAGAATCAGTACAGTTGTTGAACAAGAAGAAACCATGAGATGGAATGTTAAATCTAGAAAGAACCTGACAGTAACAATTCTGCATGAGATAAAAAATAAAGTATTTCGAAAAGTAAGAAGTATACCAAAGCGGTAAAGTGGTAGAGTCGTTAGAACGTACGATAGAAAGCTTTGGAGTGATCGTTCCAGTTCACAGTGTTTAACTTTACATCTTATCCTTTTCGAGGTTGATAAAGTACCCTTCCAGTACGGGAATCTATTCTCCCACTTTGTAACTCCCTCTCTTAGTATTATTCTGAAATGGGGATACTAATTTGCATATAATTAGCGCTTGTATTAGTAATTAATTAAGATATATACTGAGAAATGCAGTAGCAGCCAACATGCATGATAAAGTTATATCTGTATAAATATAGAGTGTGTAACCGAGACTGCACAAACGTGTATAAATATATAAACAAATTTAATATGTAGGAATATATACAAGCCAGAAAATACGAATTTTCTTGTAAAATGAAATATTGATGATATATACGCCTATGATATGTGTCAAATTTTAAAACTACTGGAGCTCAACTTAAACTAGGTGTGTATATATTTGTAAGGGTGGTGAAACTAAGGGTGGGGATTATATATTTTCTCCCCAAGCTACCAAAACACACTTCTATTTGTATATCCGTTACAATGTTATGTTTATCGCATATCGAAGTTTTTTAATATCTTGCTTGATATTTGACAATAACAGCTAAACTAACCACTACAACTAAATTAACCAAATTTAACCCCCATCACCAATTCAGAAGTGCTTCCACTGCCCCTGATTTGTATTCCTCTTTCTCACACATGACTACCTCATTCTTGGATCACCAATGTCTTGCAAGCCTTTGCTAAAAGGACAAATCTTTCATTGACATTATTAAGGTTATGTAATGTATATTATATGATGAAATTAAAAGTGCTACACTGTTTATCAGAAAGAATATATGCATGTATCATGTATGTATGTATGTATACATGTATGTGTGCAAGCTTGCAATTATGTATGCATGCATGTTTGTATATATGTACGTATGCATGTATTTCCTTCTCTAAAGATTGTTTATGTATATGTGCATGTATGTACGCATGTATGCATGGATGTATGAATGTATGTATGTACGTATGCATGCATTTCCTCATCTAATATATATGTATGAATGCATGCATGCAAGTATGTATGCATGCATCTATGCATGTATGTGTGTATATATATATGTATGCATGTATGTATGCATTCATTTCCTTAACTAAATGTTTATATGTATGTATATGTATGTATATGTATGTATGTGTATGTATGTATGTGTGTCTATGTATGTGTGTATGCATACATGCATGTATATATGTATGTATGTGTGCGTATGTGTGTGTATGTATATATGTATATATGTATGTATGTATGTATGTATGTATTCTAAACTGATTTATGGAGTATCTTTCTGGTTTAATTATTTTAGTCTTTTAACAAGTAGTCAACAACGGTCACTATGGTTATGAAATGAATGTATCCAGTATCAACTTCAGTAAATTTATTAACCATTTTCCGCTGTCATTTTCCTGCTTCTAGAAGCAACCGAAGCGATCAAATTCCCCTTTTTTTTTTCTTTCTACGGCTCCTTCATAATTTTTCTCCTATTTCCTTCTCGAAATATTATATTTCAAATTAAATATCAAAACTTCGTCCCTTAAGGCTCCTTGACATGTCACTCATATATTTATTAGCTCCTCCTCTATCCTTGAATAGTACTTGTAGCTTGAAAAAATATCATATTCATGTTGGCCGAAGACTCAACCTAACAAGTCCATTAATTTATATTTTCTATTATACAAAAAAAAGTATGTTTCCTTGGTAAATGCTTTCTTTCAGAAATACAGAAGATGTCTAAATTCTGTCTACATTGAGATAAGCAGTTCAGCTTCGTAGTTACTGCAGATAATTGATATAAAACCTGGCCTATGGCATATATTTGAAAACCCCTCGAAATCTACTCTTCTTTTTATCGCTTCGAAAGATACATTAAATATAGATCGTGTTTTTTTTTCTTTTTGCAGAAATACAAGAAAATAAAACACAAGTTCAAATGTCACAAGAATTCCTTTCTCATTCTATAATGTCGCAGGTAAAGGCTTCTCATAGAAAAGAGACCACAATTATTTGATAAAAGTTACGCCCAGCGAACAAATCAAAAAGGGTTCACTGTAATCATACCTCCTTCCAAGGTCAGCATCTCACACACACACACACACACACACACACACACATATATATATATATATATAGAGAGAGAGAGAGAGAGAGAGAGAGAGAGAGAGAGAGAGAGAGAAATGGCTTCTACAGGACTAGAACTGTTTCATTCGAAGGAAATCATCAGGAAAGCCCCGGTATATATATATGTATCTATTACCTACTTTAGTACCCTAAGTATTGAGTACTCTGGTGCGTTATGGTATCTTATCACACCCTCTTTGTATATATATATACTATAAAGTATGTCCATAGAATCATTTGATAATATATATATACACCATTTCCTCTCCCAATTAGCATAATCAACAACACAAAAAACCAATTAAAACAGGCTATAAGATTAAAAAACACCTATGAAGAAATAGTAGATAAATAAACGACAGCCATCTATTCGCGATCAACCGCTATAGAATATTTACCCAACATTTCAATAGCACGTGGAAATCGATTAAATATACCATCAACCATACACAATTAGGTATAAAATTATATATGTGTGTGTGTGTATATATACCATTCATATCCTGGAGTTGATTCAACTAGCTATATTCCCCTCTTTTTAATTGTGACGCTTGAAAAATATCAACAATCTCAAAATCATATCTACTTGTTACTGGTAAAAGCAAGTTAGTCTGTTGTTTTCATTTATGCTTCTAATTGGTGCTTATAATTTCTGATATCTACATTAACCTCTTAGTCTGTATACGTTGTTCATATTTGCTAAGTAATTCTCGTCGTAAACACTGTGCAAAGATTGCACAACGTCTTGTTTGATCATTAGTAAATCAGCCTATCCCGATAGTTCTAAATAGCTGAAGAATTGACTGTGAAACAAGTGAGACTCTTGTGTATATAAAACAGTACAGTACTTTCATTATGGTCGAGAGAATATAGCAAGTAGAAGCGATTGATGGAATGGTTCGAATCCCGGAGTGTGCCTGTTGATATATCAAATTGATGTTATGATGCCTGTTAAACTTCATATCCGTAGATTTGCAGTATTGGGAGAGCGTCGAACAAAGTTCTTTATGGCATTTCGTTACGGCATACTACATTTTGAGGTAGAATCCTAACGTTGCCTTTTATCCTTCCAGGGGTCGCTAAAATAGGGTAGCAGTCAACTACAGGTGTCGTTTTAATGGACTTTCCCCTGCCCACAAATTGTCAGCTTTGTGTCTAAATTAGAAATCATAATACTTATTAAGATTTATTGTAAAATGTTTGTTTGTGGAATATATCATGTAAATACAGTTTAATAGAATAAGAGAAAAAATTTAGATTGAGAAGAAAGAATGGAATGTAAAATAGGAAAATATAAAGAAAAAAAAGGAAAAGAGAGGAAATGGCAAGAACTCTAGAGTCATAGAATAATGGGAGGGAGGGGGATGATAATTGGACTCTGGGCCTAGGGCGCCGCGGTAAAGGGGCTGCACCCCGCGGACAATGGCCAGCGACATCCGTTTCTACAGCCACCTATCCTCTCGGGGTTCCTTCCTCAGACAGACGACAGTTCACTTTCATTTCTGCCTTGCTATTACTATCCTACCATAGCAATAACAATAAGCATTTCTAACATAGATGCAAGGTCACAATTCTAATGATGGGGAGGGTTCAGTCGATTTAATCAATCTGTATTTATTTCATCGATTTTGAAAAAAGAATAGGAATAATTTGAACCTAGGATAGGAAAAGACTTAACTATTTACTGCATTGCATTTTCCTCGGGTCTCTACCTGTTTTGCTACTACTGTTATATACCCAATAGAGATTTTTAATGTAGGCACAATTTTGGGGAGGGGAGAGAGTGTTGACCTTAATACTTGGCTGGTACTTTATTTTTTATCGATCTCGGAACGATGAAAAGCAAAGTTGACCTGAATGGTATTTGAACTCAAAACGTAAAGAGATGTAACTACATACTGCATAGAGTTTCGTCCGCGACTGTACTTGTTCTGCTATTCTTATCCTCTTTTCAATAATAAGCAATGTTGATTTCTATCATGGACACACGGCTAAGAATATATCGAACCGGGAGAAATGAAAGACAAAGTTGGCTTTGGTAAGATTTTAACACAGACCATAAATGCATATAACTAAGTAATCACATGGCCCTTTAATCGATTTTCTGCCGACTCTCCCGTCCATAATCATACACAAAAATAGTAACTATTGTTTCTAACATCGACACAAGACCAGTAACTGATTAAATCTACTCCAGTATTATATTTTATCAATGGGGGGAAATTGGCAGTATCAGTAGAGTGTCAGACACCATGTTTTGCAGCATAGGAGTTATGGCCCTTTGCGTTCTGAGTTCAAATCCCCCTGAGGTTAAATTTGCCTTTCATCCTTACGGGGTCGATGAAATAAAGCACTGGGGTAATTGCTGGCCTTGTGCCAAATGTAGAAACAATTATATTTTATCAACCGCGGAAGGCTGTAAGACAAAGTTGATCTCGGTGGTATTTGAACTCAGAACATGAAATACCGTAACTAAATGTCTTCTAACGCTGCAGTAACTAAATGAGACAAACATTTGATCCGATGCTTTAACGATTCTGCCAATCAACCACTTTCAGGATAATAGACAAAAAACATTGGAAATTATCTAGCTTTCAGTAGCTAAAAAAATGACATAGTAAATATAAAACAGACATCGAAAACAGAGATTAAATGTATGCCTAGAAAGAATTACCAGATTCCCGTTTGTCCAATAATTCTCATCTTATTGAAAATGAACATTACCGACTAATGCACTCAACAACGTCCTGGGATTTTGTGACAGATGGATTTTTTTTTAATTTTATTATTTTTAGCTGGCTATAATTACACAAGCAGCTATTATTCCACTGTCTTCTGTATACGTGCAGTGACGGTTGGTTATGCCTTCGATGGGGAAGATCTAATCGTTTAAAATCTCATAGAAACCGCCCCAACTTTCTTGTGAAGAAAATAAACAAATAAAACAAAACAAAGCTAAATCCAAACAAAAAAAAAAAGAGGCCATTTGCTCGACATAGAAATTTTATACAATTATCTGTTAGTTGTTTCTACCTCAAAGCTATTATATCGTATCATATTATCATCCCATATGCAATATCCCCACGTCACGTTTCTTATACAAACATAAACATTAACCAGGTGTTATCAATTGAGTGACTTAGAATAACACTAGCTTACTGTCCGTGTTACCTAGACGAAATCTGCCTTCTTTTCTAAAGAGTGTTAGTTACTTTGCATTTTGATAATTTTCTATTCTAATTAAAACCACGCCTCTTTTCTTCCAGAGCTGCTTTAAAAGATGCCGGGCGTAAAATTATTATTTTCTTTCAGTATATAGTAAATACACATCTACTCGCGAACGTGTGTATATGTTTATGTGCGTTTCTGACTGGGTATTGTACTATGTGTATATTTGGGGAAATGTATTAACTTCCATCTATGTGTTAATAAGTGAAGGTGCGTCGCAAATTGATTAAAGTGTTGGGCCTGTGAACATAGTGTCGTAAGTTCGATTCCTGGAACGGTTTTTGCATTGTCATTTTAAACACAGCACTTCATTTACAGTTGCTCAACTAAAATTGAATATCAGCAGTTGCTGGAGATTTAACCGTACGAAGGACTGGTGTCCTGTACAGAGACGTTGGCAGGATCTTCTATTCTCAGTCACTTAATACCACGGAGACGAAATTAAATACTAGCCTGGAAAGATTCCAGGGTTAGGAAAGAATTTAGTTGTGTTACTGTGTATCAGTGCATGGATTATCAATAAACTGAGTTGTTTGTGCAAGAGACGGTTTTTCAGCGATCATGTGTATTAACAGGCAACCTGAACTTAGTTTCACTGTGATAATTAGGCTGATGGGCATGAAAAGAATAGGTTTCAACACAATAACTGTACATTCTAGAAGACACTAATGTGGACAACATTTCCTTGTTAATTTCACTTTCAGTTAATTTCAACCTTATCTAGGATCGAATTGAATGTTTAACTATCAGTAGGCAGCGAATTGGCAGTCGTTAGAACGTCGTATAGAATAGGCATGTCGAACACGAGGCTCGCGAGCCGCATGCAACCCTTTACAAGTACACCTGCGGCCCGCACAAAGGTTTTTACAGCGCGAGTGTAATATAAAATAAAAAGGATTAGTTGTAATGTGCGCAATTAGTTATGTGTGGCCCTCAGACAACACATATGTGATCCATGTAGCCCACGAGGGACCTTCAGTTTGACATCCCTGATATAGAATTCTTTGTAGTATTCCTTTCGGCTTTCTTCTCTCTCAGTTCAAATCCCGCCGAGGTTAACTTTGCTTGTCATCCATTTAAGATCGATAAAAAAAAATTCCAGTCTTGTACTGATGCCGATTCTTCTTCTATATTTCTTTCTCTCTTCCATTCTCTCACTAACTCTGTCCTTCTCTGGAAGAACTCTGCTATATTCAGGCCTGGAAACCTAGAATCGTCGTATGTTAATACGGGACCCCTGTGACTCCTTCAGGAGTTACAGGACCATGCATGCAACTATCAGTATTTAATTGCATTCCTCGTCTTTTGTCTTTATATCCTGCTGGGATTGAACACATATAAAAGTAATGTGGTATTGTACCTGGATTGTAGATATCTGACGCCCAGTTTAACATCACCAGCTGCATTAACATCACCAGCTGCATAACACCAACAGTTGCATTCATGCTTTCTGGTGGCTGGAGATGGTGGTCGTTTGGGGGATGGGTGGAGCTCATTGGCCAAGGGATTTTAAAGAACAGGGATTCTTTGAAAAAACTAGATTTATAGATTATTTTTATAGATGTATTATAGATGTAATTTTTTTAAAGAATCCCCATTCTTTATAATCCCTTGGCCAATGACCTCCACCCAGCCTCAAAACCACCACTATCGCTAACCACCAGAAAACATATAGATACAACTGTTTTATAAGGACAGCCGGCTTTCATTGTGATTTCTTTTGAATAGAACAGTTCTAGTCCCGTAGAAGCCATTTCTATTTTAAACTTGATGTTTACACTCTACTAATGTATTGAGTATCTTACTAACTGTGGTTAACCCCCCCGGATTGAATCCGACACACACACACACACCACACCACACCACACACACACACACACACTCACTCACTCACTCACTCACTCTCTCTCTCATATATATATATTATAGCAAAAGAATAACATGGTCTGCTGTACAATATGGTTTATTAACAGTATTAACAATTGTTTCATTAGTCCGGTGTGTCTAAAAGTCGCTGACCGTTAGATGCTACGTCACTCGACCTTAATTACAGTCGATACCCGACCAAATCGTCAGAATACTGATATGTACATAATACAGTGCGCTAGTATTTATAGATACATGGGAGAATAACATAAATGAAACATACGATACCTTGTTATCTCCTATATATTATATATATATATGTGTGTGTGTGGAGAGAAAGAGAGAGGGGGAGAGGGGTAGGAAAGTAGGGTAGGTAGTGAGAAAAAGAAAATGACGAAGGAAGGAAGAAAGAAAGGTAGAGAATATCTAAAAAGAAAATCGAGAGAAGCAGTAGTTTAAAAAGCCTGCTTTTCTATCATTACCTCAAACAAAACAGGGTGGAAATGCATTTCAATTGAATGACAAGGTAAAGTATTATGTTATTTTATACAGTAAAAAAAGAAGTATAACTAAAGATATTAGTAATATAAAGGAAAATAAACAGAAAATAAACGAAAATAATAGTGTGCTATTGTGAAGGGGAACTAGTTCCGACCTCATAAGTCGAGGACATAGACATTGAGTTGGGGGATTGTTTTGCTATGTTTACGCAAGGTTTCGCAGGCACGCATGAATACACACAAACATTTCATAAGTATGCACGTGTGTGTGCATGTCTACAGATTCTTGGTCAATGGCCTCAGGGACAAAGGCACAAAACATTCAAATATTCACACAAGAAAATACACACACATATATATATATATGCGCACATCTATACATACAAACATAAATGTATATATATAGATATATATAAACAATGAGTTATATGCTTTGTTGATGAATATTCAACAGAATTAAGTTTATAACAGATATAAAGCACTCTACAATGAAATTTTATCTGGAGTATTAATAATATTAATAAATGGAAAATATCTTTATAACAACATATTTATTTTATTATACATATTTCAAGGATACTAAATTATAGTATGCTTTCTTCACAGATAAAATATAATATTTGGTGTAATTTGTATTTATTAATTATATTTATAAAAGGGCGGTGGATTGGCAGTATCGGTAGAGGGTCGGACGCCATGCTTTCCAGCATAGTTACGTCCCTTTACGATCTGAGTTCAAATCCCGCCGAGGTTGACTTTGCCTTTCATCCTTACGGGGTCGATAAAATAAAGTACCAGTAATGCACTGGGTAATTGCTGGCCTTGTGCCTAAAGTAGAAACAATTAATTATATTTATAAAAATATTATATATATATATATTATAGTTAAAAACAGAAAACAAAAAAACAACAACGAAGCGAAGAGGCAGTTCAAAGTGTTAATACTAGGTTGAGTGGGGGACGACGTTCAGGGTATAAGCCCGTCATCAGGAGAAAAGTGGACAGGAAAAGAGTTCCGAGGGGGAGTGACGGAAATCTATGAGATTTTGATATTATTTATTTTGAGAATAATATCTTAACACACGTATGAGCAGCCGGTTACAGCTAGTTTTAACAGAAAGAGATAAAAGAATTCTGACCGGGTAAGACTGGTTTAAATGCCAAAGGGTTAAGACACATTATATGTTCATGGTAAAATATTTATCTCATATAATATCAAATCTATGAGATTTTGATAATACTTATTTTGAGAACAATATTTTAACATCAGTATGAGTGTCCGGATACGGCCGGTTTGAACAGAATGAGGTGAGAGAATTATGGCCGGATACATTTGGTTTAAGGGTTAAAGTACGGTCGCATTCGGAATCAATGATCCGATTTCAATTATGATCAGTTTCGAACTTAAGTTATTTCTCCAGTCTCCTTGAAAGTAGAGCGAAACAATTCAAAGAAACGTTATTTCAATACTGAATAGTGTTGTTATTTGATATTCCTTTGAAAACAGAGTAAAATGTTTTGAGTCCCAGGGCTGGCTGGTTCCTGCTAAGAGTACCTAAAATGGGGCCCTATTCATGGTTATGAAAAACCCTCCCCATCATTTAACTTTGGAACAGTACGTAGACATTATAATTTATTGAGTATGTATTTACTTAATGCTAATGCTAAAAATAAGGCAGTTATTTATAGTAATTTTAAAATTTCAATATGCTTTAATTCTTTTTTTTAGATAAATATATGTGAATGCATGTAGCTTAGTAGTTACGTGTTCGGCTGACAATCGTAATATCTTGAGTTCGATTCCCGTTGTGTCTTTGAGCAAGATAATTTATTTCATGATACTCTAGTCAACTCAGCTGACAAAAATGTAATTGTAATGAGTTGTAATCTGTATTCAAAGTGTCAGCTTTATCACTCACTGTCTTACGCTAAGAAGTACATTAACGGTTCACATTTTTGTTGAATGCTCAGCCACTTGTGAGTTAATTTCGCTTATCTCCTGTTCGGATAACTGGCACACTCGTCGTCAGAGGTGACGGAGATCCAACCCCATAGAACAGTATTTAAAGTTTAATAACATTTAGTTTCTATTGGTCAGGATTTGATATGTGTGACATAAGTTAAGATAAGAAAAATTTAATTAGATATACACTGAAAAAAGAGATGTCAGTTTTTACTAGATAATAGTTATTTTAGACGTTGTGAATATATTTTCTGATATAAGATAAGTTACGTACTCCGTTGGTGACCTTGTTTTATTTTCAGCGAATATACTTTCTACATTACTATCAGAACAAATAGTTTAAAAAACATACAAAACAAACGAAGTTTAAAACCCAAGTGAATTAGATTGTACATGGATATATATATAACTGACCTAATTACTATTAATAATAAAGTTCGCTATCATAATATATATATTTGTTTCGTCTTTTATCGAGAGCTATCGTAATCAACTGATGCTTTCTCTAGTTTTCGCTTTAAACGGTTAAGAGACATCCCTTCTAGATTGTACACCAATCTCTAGTAAGGTGTTAGTCCGTCGGACAATTTGAACGTAGAACTTCGCTTTAACTAAACACTACACATCACCTTCACTGTTTACAACCAATGCCGGATTTAGGACAAACCAAGCCCTGTGCTAGTTAAGTTATGAGGCCCATACGTGGGCCCTGGAGGAGATAATTCATAGTAAAAAAATGTTGGCTGGAAGATGTCCTCCCCGGCTAACAGAGCCCTGTGCTTAAGCACTGTTTACAACCGTTACCTGTACAGGTTCTGTGGTATCTAACAGGAATATGAATTAAAACAGTATATATATGGACAAATTGCAAAAAAAAAAATGGAATCTTTCAACCCTTTCATTTCCAAACCGCCTGACAATGCTCTTAGTTCTATGACATAAAAATGTTTATTTTAAAGTGTTTATTTATATCTAAAAACAATCCTTTATAATTTTTTGTAAGAACCTGCATTAAGTTGTGCTCGACACGCCAGCTTAATAATAAGAAAAGATGGCTACTGTTGTACCCTCTCCACATGCAAAACAAAACTGCATTTCATTAATATTTATTCACTCTCTGGTCCGGTACACGCTCCAGCACATGTTCAATCAGTTTTATTCTTATGCAGTTTCCATATTCAAGTGGGTTTCCCTTCTATTTGTAGATGGGGACTATCTCACCCATCTGATGGTATCTTTTCAACAAAAACTATTTCTTCTAAAAGACTGCACACCATCTTATTACCAAGATCGTCCATCTTTTTTGAAAAGGTCTATGCTGATCACTGAGCACCCAGGCACTTTACTGTATTGCATTGTCTTGATTGCGTTCTTTACCTCTTTGATGTCTATTACTTTTGTCGGTCCTTCAACTGGAGTTAAGGTGTTTAAAGCTTCCCGTTGAGTTTGTCAGAAGCCTTTTTCTTTGAAGTTCGTTCTACACCCACGTTCTATTAGCTTCCAACTTTTGATCTTGAATTTGATCAAGAATATGATCTTTTGATCTTGAATTTCATCTATAACTAAATATTATGATATATACAACAGGATGAAAGGTTTGAATTTTCGAAGCATTGAGAATTTATGAGATTGATAAAAAAGGTTGGAAAACTTAGACTCAGGAAATAACTGTAAATACAGTTGGCTGCTTTCAATAGTTATGAGAGGTCGTTAAGCTCAATAGTTTGAGCAGTCATCTGGTATCTGAAGGAAAGGAATTTGATTCGTCATAGCAACCGTTGACCTCATTTTTCCGTCTATAAGGAGTCTTTACCCGATTTTCATAGCAACTAACTTTATTTGCAGTTATTTTCTGCGTCTGAGTTTCACTACATTTTCTATGAATATATATAATTTTTCAGTCTAGCGTAGAACTTCTCTAATAAAAAGTAAACATTTTAGCAGTCTCTCATTTGAGTGTACCACAAAACTGGAGTCCATTTTCTCATTAATCAACGTATGGCTACTCTTCCAGGCTTCCTTCACCTCATTTATTACCTCTATCGTTCATTCGTTTGTTTGTGAAGAACTGTGATTTCCAATCCGACGTGAGTGTCGATGAATGGATCCTCCTTACGATTTATGCTAATCTTATCTAAATATATGCCCATATTTGGCTGTGAACGTGACAACGAGTGAAGAGTCACTGTCATCACTGGTGTCCTTTACCTCTTTAGCATTTAAACCGGCCATATCCGGCCAGAATTATCTAACCTCTTTCTGTTCAAACCGGCTGTAACCGGCCTCTCATATTGATGTTAAGGTATTGATCTCAAAATAAATAATATCAAAATTTCATAGATTTGATTTTATGTGCGATAATTATGTTCAAGTAAAGCTTTTACCATGAAAATATAACAGTATATATAGAGTAATGTAAATGGTAAAAGGTTAAGGTAATCTTTGTGTTCCTACGTCACAAATATTGTAGGATTAATCTATAGGCGTTACTTCCTCGTGTTGTCAGTTATAAAAAAACAACACATTCTGCTGCATCAGCGATGGCTGCTTTCATCTATTCTAAAGAGCACAAAACAGTTTTGATAATGCACAGCTAGTTACTTGCTTTCTTTCTCTTGCATTTGCCTAGGGCAAAGGGCCACCTGCTTTGTCATATAATGCTGCCATATGGTCCTTTGTTCGTGCACATACTCCATGTCAAGATCTCGTCAGTTGGAAATTATGTTTATAAATCACATCACGGTCCCTTTAGTTAAATTTCTATCGACACTTTTATTAGAAACATTAACCCAAGCCGGACTCTAACATCACCAACCGTCTTTCAGCAAATTTACCAACATTAATGATATTGATAGGCACATTGTCTCATATTTTAAGGTAAGGAAAATGGTAGAGTCGATTATATCAACCTACATTAGGACTCCATATATCCCGGAGGGATTTGGGCTCAATATTAAATAGATAGATATATATCTTTCTTTATATACAAGGACGTACAAGAAATGGGAGATTACAAGACGTGACGGCGGTGGTTTTACATAAAAAATCGTACACACTTTAACATTAATAAATAACAATAAACTATATATTAAAAAATTAACAATCGAAATCCCCAATAGGGGGGAACATTACTGTGTGGTTGTAAATAGAACAACCCTCAACACCAGGAGCACGTTTTGTAGGTGTTCCCGTCTTCCCCCTTTTCGTCTTCCTCATCCTACAGGTTTAAATAGATAAATAGGTAGATAGATAAATAGATAGACAGACAGATAGGTAGGTGGGTAGCAAGGTAGGTGAATGGGTAGCTAGCTAGCTAATTAGTTAGATAAATAGATATCTTTCTTTATTTGCCACAGGGGCGTACAAAAATGGGACATTACAAGACGTGACGGCGGGGGTTTACATAAAAATCATATAACTTTAACATTAATAAATAACAATAAACTATATATAATAAAATAACAATTGAAATCCCCAATAGGGGGGAACGTAAATACAGGGTTGTTTTACACTCCGTGGATACAACAACCATCAACACCAGGAACACGTTTTGTAGGTATAGATAGACAGACAGACAGACAAATAGATAGCTAGAGAATCGGATTGAGCAGGTGACCTGGCTGAAGCATCGAGCACGAGGGAGATGGAGGTGATAGGGGCAATGGAGCAGATGGTGTGAGTGAAACGTCCATCTGTCAGTAGGGGCGACATTGTCGTCGATCTTGTCAGTTACATGAGAAGCTATTTCTCAGGAATCCGATCATATTCAGGATACATTCAATGGCAGTCTTGGCATAACATTCACACGATGAAGTAGAGAATTGATAGGAAGATAGGACAGACGTAGGACAGACAGATACTAGAGTGTGTGTGTGTGTGTGTGTGTAGGACAGACAGATACTAGTGTGTGTGTGTGTGTGTGTGTAGGACAGACAGATACTAGAGTGTGTGTGTGGGGGGGGGACAGATGTAAGGTGGACAGATACTAGTGTGTGTGTGTGCGTGTAGGACAGACAGATACTAGTGTGTGTGTGTAGGACAGACGTAGGGTGGACAGATACTAGTGTGTGTGTGTGTATGTGAGAGAAAGAGAGGGAGGTTGAGATAGATAGATAGAGAGAGAGAGAGAGAGAGAGAGAGAGAGTGACGTGATGACTGTCAAATGGAAATGTGAGTGAAGCCGGTGAGAGGTAAGAATGAAGGGAGAGAGAGGGGTGTTGAGTGAAGCCGGTGAGAGGTAAGAATGAAGGGAGAGAGGGAGGTGTTGAACGAAGCCGGTGAGAAGTAAGAATGAAGAGAGAGGGAGAGAGAGAGGTGTTGAGTGAAGCCGGTGAGAGGTAATAATGAAGAGAGAGGGAGAGAGAGAGGTGTTGAGTGAAGCCGGTGAGAGGTAAGAATGGAGGGAGAGAGGGAGGTGTTGAACGAAGCCGGTGAGAAGTAAGAATGAAGAGAGAGGGAGAGAGAGAGGTGTTGAGTGAAGCCGGTGAGAGGTAATAATGAAGAGAGAGAGAGAGGTGTTGAGTTAAGCCGGTGAGAGGTAAGAATGAAGGGAGAGAGGGAGGTAGTGAGTGAAGCCGGTGAGAGGTAAGAATGAAGTGAAAAAAACGTATGGGAGAAAGTGTGAGTGGAGACGAAGTGAAAGAGGAGTTCGTTGGAGACGTTCAACATGCTGGAAATAACAGCTGAATCTTCCTCAAATTACATACTATTTATTGTCTTTCAGAATGTTAGGGCTCGTTGGATAATATAGTTTTACATATTCTGTTTGAATAATTCCCGATAAAGTCGTGTCTGGACACATTCCGCCATAGGAGTGTTGAATAATTGGTGACTTGCAGCTAAATACCAGCTAAATAACAGAAACAATTTCACTCTCTCTCTCTCTATATATATATATATATTGTTATATTTGGGGAGGGTCATATTGTTGTAATAATATTGCCAGAAATAATAACAGAACACACTCAGTGTTTGGTTAGTTTTCGCTTCTGTATCTTTTATATCTCCACAGTTAATTCATTTGGTTCTCAATGTTTATCATTGACTGACCAGCGGTCAAAATACAGATATAATATAGATATAAACACATATATATAGTCGAACAAAGTTCTTTCGTTGCACATTTGTAACATCATCAGTGGTACTATTATGTTCCTCCTGTTTTATTGTATGTCTATGCCATTTTTCATATATATATATATATATATATATATATATATATATATACGAGGTGTGTCAGAAAAGTTCCAGGACTGATGTCATAAAAGATTTATTTCAAACCCAAACTTCACACAGGGAGTTTTCTCCTTCAAAGTAATCCTCCTGGAATATGTAACTGTAATCTTAGCTCTCTGTAGCGATCAAACTTTTTTCTTCATAATTTTTTTCTTCATAATGAGCATAGAACAACGAACAAACTTGAAGTTTCTGGTACGGTTGGGGAAAGCTCCGTCAGAAGCACTGGGATTGCTGCAGCAAGTGTGTGGAGATGAGACGATGTCACGCTCACGTGTTTTGGGGTGGTGCAAAATGACCCCAGGATGGAAGGCCCTCAACAACCAGGACTGAGGTCAACGTTGAGCGCGTCAGGCAGATGGTGCGTAGCGATCGTCGGCTGACTGTTCGACTAATGGCAAATGAGCTGGGCATGAATCGGGACAGCGTCGGGAAGATTCTCACTGAAGATTTGGACATGCGGAAAGTCTGCGCGAAGAAGGTGCCAACACTGCTGAACGATGACCTGAAAGGTCGACGCATGCATGACATCCTCGAGCGCCTTGAAACCGAACCAGACTTGCTAGGGACAGTCATCACCGGTGATGAGTCATGGATCTTCGAGTACTACCCGGAAGGGACCCGTTTTGAAGACGTGGACGACATCAAAAAGGCCGTGACGACGGAACTGCGGAGGATTCCGGAAGAATCGTTCCAGGAAAGCATGCAAGCGTGTCAGAAAAGGATGGAAAAGTGCCTTAGACTCCAGGGGGATTACTTTGAAGGAGAAAACTCTTAGTGTGAAGTTTGGGTTTGAAATAAATCTTTTGTGACATCAGTCCTGGAACTTTTCTGACACACCTCGTATATATATATATATATGAAACATTCGGGACCCCGACGGCTGAGCTTCAGCCGTTTCAACAGCTAATTGAAACGGCTGGAGGTCAGCCGTCGGGGTCTCGAATCTTTTATATTACCCACTCTACTACTCCAAGTATCGAGTACTCTGGGGAGTAATAGTCTAACTGGTTTTTACCGCATCCAATCTGATGTGTGTGTGTGTGTGTGTGTGTGTGTGTGTGTGTGTGTGTGTGTGTGTGAATGTTTATCTACTTATCTAACCATCCATTAGTACAGTTATCTATCTAGTCTCCATTCCGCCCTGTGTGTGTGTGTGAGAGAGAGAGAACATTTGTTCGTGTCTGTATAAAAGAAAACTAATTTAAGATTAGTTGGGAAAAATGTGATGAGAAGTGACAGCGTGTGTTTATAGGTGTGGAGGCTGGTTATTGAACAATTTCAGTGAGTTAAAGAGAAGTGAGACTAAGCGAATACTGGAGGGGTTGGTAAATATAGAATGTGGTGGAAAAGTATAAAAATGTCAATGTACGGAAGGAACTAAGTGTTGTAGGTAGAGGTAGGAAGTAAGGGTATGTGTATGTGTAAATATTGAATCTTAAAAGGGGAAATGAAAAAACTAGTGAAAGGAGGGAATAAGTACGAATGTGATAAAATGTAGGTGTTTATAAATACATTCATTTGTACATACATTGATGCATACATACATACATTGATACGTACAGAGAAGCGCGCTAGCAGCCGAAGTGTATGATAAAGTTATATCTGTATAAATACAGAATGTGTAACCGAGGCTGCACCAACGTGTGTAAATGTATTTATAAATACCTAATATGTAGGAATGTAAATATGCCAGAATATACGAATTTTCATGTAAATTGGCAAAAAGGTATACATCTTTAATCGATTTTCAGATCTAATTGAACCCTCCTAAGAAGGCTTATATCATCCAACCAAGCACAAGGAAATATACCCATTCACACTTAGAATGTTTTTCTGAAATGGACGTATTAACTTGTATAAATTTAGCGCCCTTGTTGGTAATTAATTTATATATATATATATATATATATATATATATAATATATATATATAATATGCTACCTTCGAGCTGACGTTTGGGAGGCTCCCGTACAGCTCTGAGTTCTTCATCCTCAGTATATACTGATTAATGTTCAGAGCTATCCTCAGCATTCTTGTGTAGCACCCATCCACCATCTGCTTGAGTTTATTGGTCAGACCCGTACAGCAGCACATAATCCACTGATATAGCGGGTG
>OZ024745.1:126559306-126581806 GCA_964016885.1 Eledone cirrhosa
GTCCTAGGATTGAATGGAGAATGTTAACGTAGAATATTTATCTGATTAGCAGAACCTTTGGAAGAAACCGGGCATTAATATGTTATAATTTGATTAAGATTCATATCTTGCTTATGAGATTTAGGTTTTGTTGATTACGTAGACATTGAAATATTAGGTGGGCGTTGTTTTATCGTCTTAAAGTTGTGTTTTTTTATGGCTGAGCAATCGTATTTGTGTGGTGGGTCTTGGTTTATTGTGTTCGTTTACTATTATTCTATGGCGAGGTGGGGTGGGTGTTGCAGCGGAGGTCGCTGGCCATTTTCCGCGAAAATGCTTTTGCAGTTTTGTCCGCCGTGCGCAACCCCAACACCATCGCACCCTAGACCCAAAGCTCACCCTCCCCCTTCCGCCTCTTCTTCTTCTTCCTTGCTTTTTCCTCCTTTTCCTCTCATTTATGGTTTTAATAGCCCTTTCTTCTACTTTCCCATACAATCAGATCTGCCCTTCTTTACCGCTTCCCAATGTTATCATTACTTAATTTTGCTTTTAAATTTCCTTTCATATTTATGTAATCATCAATAATTTATTAGCCAACTTTGTGTAAAAAAATATTAAGAATTATTTGATTATTTGTGGATTCAACACTGTGTCTTTATACTGAATAAACAAAGGGAAAGAGTTAACTTGAGGTACATGGTATAAAGGAAATAAGCGTGGCAACTGGTGGCAAGTGTTCCGTTTCAGAACATTCTGTTTCGAGAATTGTATCTCTCATCAGGCGGTGTGAAATATAAAATGCATATCTGATCAACAGTATAAGTCTATCAATCATGTGAAATTATATATAAAACTGTTCGGAACATCTCTTGTCAGACGGCGTAAAAAGAAAAAAACCCATATGCGACCAGAACGGACAAATTATACGGAAAAACAGACCCATTTTCTATCAAATCCAATGAAACTGTCTTTCGTGGATAAGTTACCTTAAAGAGATAAACATGGGACTAACATGGAATTAACTTACTAGAGGTATACATACTCAGTAATTGGACATATAAATACAGGGTGGTCCAAAAGTCTTGTCACCCCTTGTCACATATTGTTTTAACTTTCATTATTTTTTGTTTTAAGGGCGGTGGATTGGCAGTATCGGTAGAGAGTCGGACACTATGCTTTGACGATTAGAGTTACGGCCCTTGCCATTCTGAGTTCAAATCCCGCCGAGGTTAACTTTGCCTTTCATCCTTACGGGGTCGATAAAATAAAGTACCAGTAATGCACTGGGTTATTGCTGGCCTTGTGCCAAAAGTAGAAACAATTATTTTTTGTTTTAATAATATATATAATATCATTAATTATAATATATAATAATAATATATTTCGTTTCTGAATTTGTTTAGCAAAATTCTTTATCTGAAATCGTTTGTTGAAACCGATATTATTATACTTTGGGAGGGTCATGTTGCCAATAAGAAACACACGCACCAGTTGCTTTCACTTCAATTTATTATATATTTATAAATTTATAAATTTACAAATCTACAAACTTATAAATTTCTGGTTGGTTGGTTGGTTCCACAACCAGATAGTTGTTTATATATAGTCAGTCCTTTCGTCGCACACTCTGTGACCTCTTCAGTGACTGGGGATTCCTTTCTTTGTTTCTGTGCCTTTCCTTTCTTCTGTCCTACGCCATTTTGTTTCTGTGTGTGTGTTGTGTACTCAGTTTGCGCATGCGCCACATCCGGGTGTCTGTGTGTGTTTGTGTTCATTTATCTATTTGTTTATTTACACACAGAAACAAAATGGCGTAGGACAGAAGAAAGGAAAGGCACAGAAACAAAGAAAGGAATCCCCAGTCACTGAAGAGGTCACAGAGTGTGTGACGAAAGGACTATGACTATATATAAACAACTGTCTGGTTGTGGAACCAACCAACCAACCAGAAATTTATAAGTTTGTAGATTTGTAAATTTATAAATTTATAAATATATAATAAATTGAAGTGAAAGCAACTGGTGCGTGTGTTTCTTATTGGCAACATGACCCTCCCAAAGTATAACAATAATAATATAATTTTCTATTTCAGAGCTCCTACAGTTTGGAAGAGATGCTGCTTGCAAGTGTATGGATACATGATCGTAGGCATTCTGGCAAGAGCATGGAGGATGTGCGACATGACTTCACTGCAAGATTCGGAAAACCAGCTCCTCCGAAGAAGACGATACTGCGATGGGAACATAAACTGTTTCTAATTACTTTTTGGTAGGGAGTGACAAGACTTTCGGACCACCCTGTACTCTAAAGGGTACATAGTCTCAGCGTGCAATACGATATTATATCCACTAGCAAAAAACCACCCTTCGGGTGGTTTTCTGCCAGCATGTGTAGTGTGTATATTGATATTATACACAAATATATATGCATATAAATAAAATCGTAATTGACAATATACACAGAAATTGAACGAAGACTGCATTACATTGTCTTCTGTAATCAGTAATGTAATCCATGATACATTTTAAAAAAAGACGATATTATATATGAACTGCATTAGGAGAAAATTAGCGTCGTAAATATATGCGATTATAAGTGTTATAATATAACGGCCGCTAACCGGAAGTGTTGATATTTGACAATTTTAAATAAGTGAATTTTTAAATAAGCTATGAAATATATTTAATCAACAGCCACGAAATTTAGTAGATAAATTATGTAATATTCATTCATTATTTATTCAAAGAGGGCGGTGGATTGGCAGTATCGGTAGAGGGTCGGACGCCATGCTTTCCAGCATAGTTACGTCCCTTTACGATCTGAGTACAAATCCCGCCGAGGTTGACTTTGCCTTTCATCCTTACGGGGTCGATAAAATAAAGTACCAGTAATGCACTGGGTAATTGTTGGCCTTGTGCCTAAAGTAGAAACAATTATTTATTCAAAGTAATCCAACTTATTTTACAAACGGGATATATTCTGGATGTAGTCCCGCACTCCTTACTTTATTATAGTTTAGATACAGTGAAAAACAACACAACAAAAAAACCCAACGTGTTAACAATTATGTAACGAAGTTTGCAAATTTGTTTTATTCATTTTTTTATTTTCTAGTCCTCCTGATGATGAATGGAACACATTTGTAACATTATCATAAACAAATATTCTGTTTACAAAATATGGAATTCTTTATTTAGTTTGTGCTTCTCTTCGTCATTACGAACAAGCAGAATCTAATATGTTTATCAGAGTATGCTTTCTCCTAATATCCTGTCATTCGATACAAACTATAGAATGGACGTTGTTTTAAATCGGTGAAACCGCCTACGCTTAGATTTGCAACACGATAAGTTAGATACGAAAGAGTATGAGTTGATAAAATAATAAACACCAAGTGCAAAGTGTTATCGCTTGTTATGCCGCAACTGGATTGAAACCATGGCCTGATATTTGCGAAGATAACTGTTTAACTTTTCGACTAAGCTGTGTTCACAAATTCAGACACATACACAAATCACGAGGCATCTAAACCTGTCCACGGACAAGACAGCAAAAGCATTCACCCGGACGATGGCCAGTGACACCCGCTGTAACAGCCACCCAATCTCGCGGGGCTCCCTCCTCAGAGGGGTCGCCGACGTTCCGATCTTGCGGGGAAACTCGCCAGTACGGGGTCCAAGTACACCTGAGGTCTCGATGGAGATTGGTGCGAAGAGTATTTGACTGGTATTTTTTTTTATCGACTTCGAAAGGCAGTGTTGAACTTAACGATATTTTAACTCAGAACGTAGTGAGGTGGAACGAATGTCACAAGTAATTCTGACAAGGCAAAGCAATGACAATAGCATGGGATCGATAAAATAAAGACAACTGAATTATTATGCCCACATGGAAGTTCCTGTCCACCGAGAATTATGAAATCTTTTCAGGAATCGTTAAGGTTGCGGTTGAACAAAAGCAATATTTGAGAGGAGACAAAGAAAAACACGAAGGTGAAAGAAGGCACTGACCTATCGGTGAATTGCCATAAAGATTCCAATTCAGTTTATTAATAATGGATGGAGTTTCAGCCAAGAAATGTTGCCAAGAAATTCGTATGATGGATACATGCAAAGTTTGTGCTGATATCAATTTAGCTTTTACAAAGGTTTTCTCGGGTGGAATAAGTCCCAGGTGAAAGATAAAGCAGATCTTCTATAGATCTAACACTGCGAAAATGTTATTGAATAATGGTCGCTGCAATGTAAAGGAAAAATGGAAGATGATTAATTATGTTTGTCTCGATAAAATATGTTGGATATGGAGGCAATAGTTCTGTAGTTTGACAGGATCCGTGTAGGCGTGTGAATTATCACTCGCCTCAATTGAAATTGAACATTATTATCTGGCAGATTCGGTAGAGGGTCGGACGCCATGCTTCGAGCATAGAGTTACGGCCCTTTACGGTCTAATTTCAAATCCGGCCGAGGTTAACTTTGCCCTTCATCCTTACGGGATCGATAAAATAAAGTACCAGTAATGCACTGGGATAATTTCTGGCCTTGTGCCAAAAGTAGAAACAATTATCTTTATTCAATCTAATTTATCATATAGATAAATATACATTTCTCTGCTTATTGGTTGAATACCGGAGCTGTTGTTTCGTTAGTAAGTACTCAATACCTAGCATTATAGAACACTTTATAGAATTTTTTCTATGTTTTTTCCTTTGTTTTCTATTCTTTTTACTTTGGGTTTTGTTATTCAACACATATTGAAATGAAATATGATGGGACCAGATATGTATTTATAGTAAAAATTACGAGAAAAACAGACACACAAAAACAACAACCTTCAACCCAGCCTATACAACCAAATAAGAACTCCAGATATACTGAACTAAATGAGAATATCGGGTATGTTGGATATCAATGTAAGGGGAAGAAAGGAATACCTCTAGAGCAGGCATGGGCCGCAAACGCTAATTTACATTCAAACCCACATTAAAAAGAAAGGTGGTAACTCAGGTTATTTTGATTTGTTTCTTCAGAATTCGTACACGTTGTTTTCCTCGGTCGTAAAAATGATAGAAAGATAAATTATGACTGAAAAGTTGGGGTAAAAAACATCAGAAAGATTTCACTTAGGTGACTTAGGCGAACCATTCAGGTTGCCCATGACTGATCTAGAGAATAAAGAAAGTATGGTCGTCAAAAATCTCAGCCACGATCACAGCACCGTTGCAGTGTATATACCATCTCGTAATTCTGGCCTTCTGAACTGGTTAATACACCAGTATAGCAAAATAGATGTAAGAACTTGGAAACTACTCAGACGTAGTTACTGGGAATTTTGAAATTAACGTATAAGTTATATTGACCATGTGTATAAATTATATTGACCATGCAAGCAATGTGACCGGGATCCTTACATCTTTATTTATATAATATGAGCCTGGATTATAACACAAAAAGAACATATCTAACACGGAAAGAGGCTTGCTACGAACTTGATCAAGTTTTTAAACACAAACATAAAAACATCATTAGGATAACAAATGAACTTGAGAAGAAAGATTAAATTAAAACGAGCACACTTTCTTTTCAATGAACATTAGAAAATCTTAACGAGTTGACTAACGAGATGCCCCCCCCCCCCCCCCCCCCCCCCCAATAACAATTCACATGTGTCGTTGAACATAACACTCAGACTATAAAGGTAATAAAACTCACTGAAAACATAAAGTACCCACATCATTTAACGTCTATTTTTAACGCCAGCATGGTTTAGGACGGGCTGTGCCTTTGCAAGAGATCAGGTCGGGGGACCGTGTTTCGCTGAAACAGAACTGATTTTTGCTTGGTTTCTACAGCTGGATGCCCTTCCTAATGCCAACTACATTTACAGTGTGTGCTGGGTGCTTTTTGTCGTGACACCTACATGACCACTTTACAGTGTGGGCTGGGTACTTTTTGTCGTGTCGCCAACACGACCACTCGATAGTGTGGGCTGGGTATTTTTTTGCCGTGTCGCCAACACTACCACTCTGCAGTGTGGACTGGGCGCTTTTTGTCGAATTCCTTAACCTATGCTGTTTTCACTCATGAAGTAATAATTTATTGTCCTGAAACAGAAGTTGACTTTTAAGAAAACGAGGAAGGTAAAGTTGTAGCTCTCATGCCTTTTCTCACAAGCATTATTAACGTGAATGAGAGATGGCGTGGTTCCATTCGTGTATGAAACATATCAGTTTTGGGATTCTTTGATTCGCAACAAATGTCTATATATTGCTACATATGTCTATATCTTTACCCTTTAGCATTTACATTACTCTATATTTACTATTGTATTTTTAAGGTAAACACTTTATCTCATAATTATCTCACATAATATCGAATCTACAAAATCTTGTTATTATTTATTTTGAAGGCAATACCTTAACATCAGTATTAGCGGCTGGTTACAGCCACTTTTAACAGAAAGAGGTGAGAGAATTCTGGCCGGATATGGCCGGTTTAAATGCTAGAGGGTTAAGGGAGAGGGATAAAAGGTTAATTGTAACGCTCATGGCACTCTGAATAGTAATATTGTCGCAAGTAAAGAGAATTGGCTTCAACGAAGATTCTATACTGGTAGAAACTAAAACCTGTTGTGTTGTGAACAATATCCAAAACAACAGTTAAAACATACAATATAAACTTTCAAAACTAATCCAGATTTCTGTAAAGATAAAAAATGAATAGTAAAAAAGAACAAAAAGAAAAGTTACTAGAAAAGAATGAGAGAGAAAAAACAAAATAAAGAGAGCTAAAGGAAGAAAGGAAAGAAAAAAAAGAACGAAGATAAAAAAGCATGGAAAATAAAAAGAAGGAAACAAATAAAAAGAGAAAGAAAGCCGACAAAATATATAAAGAAATGGAGTCAGTAGAAAAGAAGACAGGGAGGATAAAATAAATGAATAGAGAAAAGAGAAGATACAAAACAATATGCTGAAGACCTATATCAGTGGATAGAGGGTTTCCTAGATTTCAATCTAAGTCTTATTCAAATTAGTTCAAAGATAATACTTATCAGCTATATCAGATTCCTAGATCTCGGTTTGTTAGATTACTTCTGTCATGATAAAGTCTTTACTCGAACGATATGGACACTCGTACTTAACAAGAAATCGACAAGTTGTGACAGATGGTGAGTATTATATATATAGCCCGATAAATCAATCCTATTTTCTTTTTTATCGGCATATTTGATAGATTGTTATTGGAGTTTAAATGGTGGAGATATTACCCTTTAAAACCTAACAGTAAACAACTCAATTCCATTGCCTGAAAACAAAAACAAAAAACAACTCTTTGTTGTGCTTCGGGCTGAGGAGGGGAGCTCAGACCTGTCAACTCTCCCCGTCCGGTGGGGAGATCTCCCACCCACGTTGGGGTTGTTTAGCGATGACTTCTCTTGTGAAAATGGGTATAGCTTTCATTATGTTAAATCTCTTCATTTTGCCTCATTTCTCCCCGCTTTGGATCACTTTTTTTCATTGTAATCCTTTTGGGGTTTTTAACGATTGGCAGGTCTGTAAACTCTCCAAATATCGGTCACTCTCAAACAGGTGTGCGGTCAAGCCCGTAGAAGTGGAGATTTCTGGTGTCTTTGGCCCTAGGGCTACCTCCCTACCCACTGCCATCGGCACAGCGTTGACTCTTCTAGCGCGGCACCCTCACCATCCTCTGGGGAAAACGCCTTCTCTATCCTGTTCGCTCGGGCCGCGGGGGGGGGGGGGGGGGCTTGGACCCCCATTTGCTCATAATGGTGAGAGATGGGGCGGATGGGAGAGACGGAGCCAGTGGGAGTTTGGTACCTTTGTGTTCGGAGCTGGTGTATAAGTATATATTTATTTACCGTACCACATATATAATATATATATATATATATATACACAATATATAGAGAAACACACAGATACATGCGGACACATACATACATATGAATATATCCACATATATCCCTGAGTTAGTGGTACCAACCTCAACTGATGTTGCTCTATGAATAACTGGGACAAACCAATCCGAATGGATTAGACTGATTCTGTATCAGAGCTATATAATACATTATGAAGAGAGAAGAAACATTAGATATAATTAGTAATAAGATATATCATACCTAAACTGCTTCTATAGTCCCCGACTACGTAGTTTCGTGGCATTAAATACAAAAACACTACATCATTAAGGGTTTCAAAACACGTCTGTGATGCGCGAGATAGAATCTCGAAAAGGCGGAGGGGGAGTCAATCACGTGATACAGCTGTCAAGAAACAAAGCCAAGCCCCTTATAACCCTGAAAAAAATACCACGGAGGCGGAGGGGATATTTATATCAAAGCTGTAGAAGAGGTGGTTTGAGGAGGCGAGAAGTATGAGTAATGGTAGCTATCCAGCAGTCACTACACTTGAAAGGTTACTCGACCAAAGGGAGTTATAAACAATATATAGAGAAACACACAGATACATGCGGACACATACATATACATGAATATATCCACATATATCCCTGAGTTAGTGGTAATATATATATATATATATATATATATATATATGTGTGTGTGTGTGTGTGTGTGTGTGCGTGTGTGCACAACAACAACTACAATATAAGACTCATTTCTTTGACACGGGAATTTTAGATAATTATCTGCTGTCTGTTTTCTATCCCGAAGCTATTATACCATATCATATCCCATACCATATGTATTATGCAGATGTCTTTCACATCTCCTTTTACAAACATAACTTCAGCCAGGTGTTATCAATCTAAAGACTAAGACGAACGCAAATTGTAATGCCCGTATGAACAAGTGAAATCTGTCTTCCATTGAAAGAGTGCTAGATACAGGGTAATACGGATATTTTCTGCTCTAATTCATATCAAACCACTGTTTTCTATAATTTCTATTTTACTTATATGTACACACAGATATATATATATATATATATATATATATATATTTCGTTTCTGAATTTGTTTAGCAAGATTCTTTATCTGAAAACGTGTGTTGAAACCGATATTGTTATGCTTTGGGAGGGTCATGTTGCCAATAAGAAACACACGCACAATGCTTTCACTCCAATTTATTATAAATTAAATTTATAAATTTAAGAATTTATAAATTTCCGGTTAGTTGGTTGGTTCCATAACCGGACGGTTGTTCATATATTGTCAAAGTTCTTTCGTCACACATTCTGTGACCTCTTCAGTGACTGGGGATTCTTTTCTTTGTTTTTGTGCCTCTCCTTTGTTCTGTCCGACGCCATCTTGTTTTTGTGTGTGTTGCGTGCTTAGTTTGCGTATATGTTACATCCGGGTGTCTGTGTGTGTTTATATTTGTTTATTTATTTGTTTATTTACATGTTACTGGTTGGTTGTTTGTTCTATGTGCGTGTGTGTTTTCATTTTGTCCTTAATTGTAAGTTGTGATGTTACTATTCCAGTCATGTTTTCTATTTAATTTTGGTTGGCGTTCATTTATGTTTATTGCCTCTGTGATTTGTCTAAACATTGCGTCTTTTCTGTGTGTAGATTCTATTTTTATTTCTATATTCTCTAATTTGCCCTTATGTTCTATTTTAGCATGTTGGTGGAGTATTGATGATTCTTTTTTATCTTGAAGTTCTCGCCAGTGTTCATTTAACCGTTCTCCTATAATACGAGCTGTCTCACCTATGTAGACTATAGTCTTATTTTTACAGCTAGAAATAGCAGCCGAGTCCGTTCAACAGAAAAAAACTCTACTAACAGAATATACAGGAGCCGTAAATATTACCAAAATTAAATCATAGATTTTGTCAGTATTTCCATGCAGTATGTCAAATGCTTCGACTGTTGATATTGTTCTTCCGTTTAAGCAGTTTTTGTAATTACTTTAATTCTATTTATATATTTATTTGTCATGGACATTGTTGACATTTTAATATTTTCTCTCATACATACTGAATTTCTGCTATCATATGCCTGCATATATTATGCATGGTACTTCGCTCCTCTACATTACGTCGCCTTTTTCTCCCTTTGTTCCTATTCCACTCAAAATTTAAATATTTTAGAGGTAGAGGAGAAATGTGGAGAAAAAGCAACCCGCCCTTTCAAGTTAACAGTAAAACAAATAAGTGAAATGTCAAAAGCAATTTACATTCATGTTAAAATTTAGCAAACTAAAGTGAATCGTTATCTGAAGAAGTTATAACAAAAATATATAAATGGACAAGAATTATAACAAAAATATATAAATGGACAACTATAGTTGAAATAGCTTTTTCATGTTGAAAAGGTTTACACTATGCCTTTTCAATTGCCATTGTAAGGAAATAAACGTTTAAAATGAAGCAGAAAGGTATATATCGTTGAGACGTGGGTGTATATATATATATATATATATATATATATATATATAAACACACACACACACACACACACACACACACACACACACACACACACACACACACACACACACACACACACACACACACACACACACACACACACACACACACACATATATATATTTTAATTATGTCTCATATAAAGTAATACTACTGGTCTTCTGCAAAATACATATAGTTAGCACCCCAAACGTAAAATTGGGGTTATACTAAGGTATATCCTAATGTTTGTTGAGTGAGATGGAAGCCAGTCAGAGTATAGCTTAAAGCTTTCTCTGTTAATGTATTGAATATATATATATATATATATATATATATATATATATATATATATATATATATAAATGTAATTTCAGCGACATCGAATTTCGGCAGTGGTCGAAAACAAAGCGAAACGCATTTTCCGAGTTATGCAGCAAGCGCTCCATGGACTAAAAAAAGACCAGAGCAAGAAACATAGGTTATAGAGGCCAAACAAACTGAGAATGGCGGTCAAGAAGCCATCAGCCACCCAAGCTAAACAGGTCAAACAAAAGACTATATTTTGTGTGTCCGTCAGTATGTGTTGTGTTTGTCTTGTAGAGAATTTATATTGTGAAATTAAATTAGATAAATTTCAAAATCAAATATATCGGCGTGGGTTCGTATCATTAGCATATGGAAATATGTACTTTTCCTTCGCGGGGTTACGATCCTACAGCACCCGGGAAAAGTGAAAAACCGCGAATATTGGACGTGATCTATAAAAATGCTTATAAACATCAAGATATAACGTAAAATATAATTTTAAAAAAGGCAGTGTATGATGCGAAGGGGCGTCTAATACGGTATAGTGATATTTATAATTTAGCATTAAAAATATTATATTGTTTCTACTTTTGACACAAGGACAGCAATTATCCCAGTGCATTACTGGTACTTTATCTTATCAAACCCGTGAGGATGAAAGGCAAAGTTAACCTCGGCAGGATTTGAAATCAGACCGTAAAGGTACGTAACTCTATGCTGGAAAGCATGGAGGCCGAGCCTCTACCGATATTGCCAATCCACCGTTGCCACGAAAAAAGCCATAAAAAGTCGCAGAAGATAACTACGATTCCGCGAATATGCGATGGTTTCTACGATCAATTACAGCAAAGAATTAGCCGTTGATGAATTTGTTTTGCAAGTTTTTTTTTAGTTTTTTTTTTTTATATGAAATCGTGTGTTAAAACAAATATTGTTTTATTTGAGGAGAGTCATGTTGTTATAATATTGCCAGAAATATATAATAAAACACACTCCCTGTTTGGTTTGGGTTGAAATTTCCTAATATATATATATATTTACATATTCAAACATATTGAATTGGCAGTATCGGTAGAGGGTCGGACAACCTGCTTTGACGCATAGAGTTACGGCCCTTGCCATTATAAGTTCAAATCCCCGCCGAGGTTTACTTTGCCTTTCATCCTTATGGGGTCGATAAAATAAAGTACCAGTAATGCACTGGGTACTGCCAAAAGTAGAAACAATTATTTACATTCTAATCATTATATACACCGGTATTTACATTTGAATTAATATCGTTATTATATAGATTTGTGTGTATAAATATAAACCCACAAACACCGATAAACGCATACAAATAGACACGCATATACACACACAAATACTTACATATACATTCACACAAACACACATACATTCACGCAGAGCGAGGAAAAGGTTGGAAGTCTGTTGGCTGTTTTTGCCATAGTTTTTTCACCATTCCGCTTCCTTCATTTTATACACACATACATTCACACACATACACACACATACACACAGACAGCTTTGTGCAAAAGTTGAAACAATTTGATTTTTTTTTTTCTTTCGCCGTAGAATTTTCACCATCCCACTTCCATGTGAACTGACACACGGACTGACGGACATGATAGACTTTTATTTATATATAGATTATTTACAATTTGTGGGTAGGCAGGTCTCACCGGGATAGGTTTGGGGGCGCTGAGGGTATTACGTAGCCGTGAGGTGGGTGTTAGCCCAAAACGTTTGAGAACCCCTGATGTACATCATTGTTAAACAATCCAACGTAAGAGCCCACCCCAGATCCACCCAACCTGCTAGAAACATCAACCAAACATCTCACAATAACATCATCATATGTTTAACTTGACAATGTAGTGCTAGATACATTATATCCGAGAAAAAAAGATGAGATCGTCATGGACGGAATGTCTTTGATCGTAGGCCTGCTCGGTCATGACTGATCCATAGCTAAATATCATCATCAACAATATCTTCGTCAGTTTATGTTGTCAGTGGCTCTACGATGAATGAGACTTATGGTAAGCATTCATCAGAGTTTCAGTTACAGTGGTTGTAATTCTTCTTGGCTCTTTTTACTCGCCTCCCTCGCCATCCTCCCGGGTAACACTTTCCCTATTCTGTCCGCTTGAACAACGAGGCATCATGTACCTGAGGTTCTATATGCCAGAGAATGTTCTCCCATATTCTCCAGGCTTATATCAGTGGAGTAGCGAACATTGGCTCTATCCTATGTACCAGTCAAGAAATGGAATCGATACAATCGACATTTTCCTCTCCACTAAAAGTCCTGGCCACGTGCCTATGTTAAAAACCTATATACATATCAAAGAAAACAGCTTTCTCCATTTAGTAGGTATTGCAGACCTGCCAACCTCTTAAAACTCAAACGGGGAGTACCATGAAAAAAAGTACCACAATCTAATCTAATATGGCCGAGTTTACCCTCGCAAATAAGAAGAACCAGGGCCACCCCTAGGAGCATTGGATTTGGTGTACTTCATATTTGTTTCGGTTGCTGAATACAATCAGGCGTCACTGCTTCTCCTGAAGGTCAATAGTTCTCTTCTAACTCAAGCGGGGGCGCCTTTCCATGGTCAATTTGCATTGATCATTTGCAAAGCTGCATTGTTCTCAAAACCACTACACCAGTATTTTGATGCGTGCAGCTGGAACTACTTCCACCCATTGATTTGCGGCAAAATGGGGAGATTTTCCATAATGAAAGCTATACACATTTTTACAAGAGAATATATCTCCCACCCACCCCAAAGTGGGTGGGAGATCTCCTCATCGGACGGGAAGAGTTGATAGGTCTGCTATTTTGGTGTATCTATGTATCGATCCGTAACTTCTATTTAAGTCTAGGCAAGGGCATGTTGGGCATTTTAAACCTCGCTGAATACAACTAATTTCTGCCAAAGAGGAAGAAAGAGAGTGAAAGAGAAGTTAAAAATCCATATAGAGGAAGAATAGAACCCAGTACTACACTGATACTTTATCTATCAACCTCGAAGGAATGAAAGGCAGAGGGCCGCAATGAATATTGGGCATCATTCTATTTGACATTCCAAACGAACCTAGCAATTCGCAGCCGCCAATATGAAGAAGAACCAGGGTCCACGCAAGTTTTCGCAGAGACGCTTGACGTGCATGCGCACAAGCAAGCAAGCAAGCACACACACACACACACACACACACACACACACACACACACACACACATTCATGCTCACATACACACACACTAACGCATATACACACACACACATGTGTATATGTGTATGTATATGTATATAAATATAAGTATATATATATTTATATATATATATATATATATACATACATATATATATATATATATATATATATATATATATATATATATATATATATATATATATATATATATGTACTCACGCACGCAAAACAATTTAAATTCGTACAGGAAATAAAATTTTGTTACTAGAATGCACTCGTTTACCACACATATATATATATATATATATATATGGATGTGGGGATTGTATGTATGTATATATATATATGTGTGTGTATATGAGTCTGTGGGTGGGTGTGGGTATGTGTAATAAAATATGTTTTGTAATATTTCTTTCTTTAAAGTAAAAATGAATTAAAAAAAGTATTAAATTTGTATGTATAATGTATGATGAAATGATTAAATAATTGTCACGTAGGTAAGTAGGTGTTGGTGGAAGATAATCTCATAAACAAGAAGGAAATACTAAATTTAAATATATTATCCAATGCTTGGAAATATGTTGGTATGGTATACTCCTGTATATATCAGCGTAGGGATGTAGTAGTGGCTGGCATACAGCGTTTCTTGGGCATTTTAAACCTGGTGGAACCAACCATACAGCGTTTCTTGGGAATTTTACTGGTACTTTTTTTTTTATTGACCTCGAAAGGATGAATGAAATGTAATGCCGACCTCGGTGGAATTAAAACTCAGAGAACGGAGAGCTGGAAAGAGTACCGCAAAGCATTCTATCTGACGTTCTAACGACTTTCGTTTCGCCAATCGCTGAAGATATGTTATAAAGTGATAAGTTATTCATTCTGATGAATGTGATGATATATTTCTTGTACTTTTGTCGTTACTGACGATGAGTATTCCAGTTGTTTGATCAACTAGAGTCTCTTTGTGAAATTATCATCCAGGTGACTGAGCATTCCATAGGAAAATGTACTATTTGAATCTTTCTATGGTAGAGAAAATAAGCACCAATAATTTATTTTGTTTTTCTCTCTTCCCATTCTCATTGCTGAGGGTCTCAATGCTCATCCTTAAGAAATGTATGTCCATGACTTTCATCTGGAATAAATGATAGCGGGTTGGGGGTTCACGGCTAAAGAACCGCAGCTCATCCGCTTTTATCACAAGGATGAAGGTGTTGGCCACTTAAAAGATTGTCATCAAGGTGACAAAAAAATCCCATCTACCCAGGATTTAAAACCAGAGTGATCCTTCTCCTAGATAGACTGCCAACGAAAGCTAATGAAATCCGCCTACCCGGTTTTTTTTTTTGGGGGGGGGGGGGGGGCTTACATATATTACTGGATGACCTTTGACCCTCACATGAGTTTCTCCATATTTAACGGGTTTTTTTCTTTTCATTCCGCAAGGTGTCCAAAAATCACCCCCTCAGCAAGCTTTTTAGGCTTACCTGTTTAATAGCCGACGCCCGACCGTTGGAAGCTTGTACTAGGTTACATGTGACCAGTAGCACCTGAGAGCTATGAGGCATTGTCAAGTACTGGGGCCAATATAATCGAATTTCCCTGTTCTCCAATGATAGAAGCAATAACTTATATCTACCAGGGTAGTGGATTGGCAGAATCATTAGAGCGTTGGACAAGATGGTTGGCGGAATTTGTTTCGGTTGTGAACACTTTCAATCCACCTGAGGTCAACTCTGCCTTTTATCCTTCTGGGGTCGATAAAATAAAGTACCACTCAAGTCCTGGGTCGATTTCATCGACTTTCCCCATCTCTCAAATATACCAGAAATATAAATCACTAGCAGTGGTACCCGGCGTTGCACGGGATAAGGTATTGTGAAATATATAACCGCCTTAGCTGAGCTTAGTATTGCCACAACCACGGCTGTCAAAGAAGTAAGGGTCTGGTGGTACGTAAGTAAACAACACCGTGACTTAAAACGTGAGGAAGAAGTTATGTGCACTTACCAACTGTTTGGGGAATGAGTGTGAGATTTGTCTTGAGCAAGGGTGGCAAAATAACCGGAGGCAGCAGACAGCCAGACATACAGACAGATATTATAAGGGCGCGACGTTATATGTATGTATCTATCTAAAAAGAGAAAGACTAAAAATTATAGAGAGAAATCGCTAAATCGCCTAATGCGGTCCCTAGGGCATTGATAATTTGAAATTAATTTTGCTCAGAACACTCCCTGACACATATGTATTACACGTGTAAAGTTTGAAAACAGTCGGTTGGGTGGTTCTCTAGTTTTAGGGATTCAAACTCATACACACACAGGCAGACATCCTCAGTTTTATATATATAGATTTTATTGAGTCGTCAAGTATGAAATTTGTAGAATTTGTATTTTTTTCTACAAATTTCTACAAGTTTCATACTCAGTGACCCGGTGGATTGGCAGTATCGGTAGAGGGTCGGACGCGATGCTTTGCAGCATAGAGTTACGGCCCTTTATGGTCTGAGTTCAAATCCCGCCAAGGTTAACTTTGCCGTTCATCCTTACGGAGTTGATAAATAAAGTACCAGTAATACACTGGAATAATTGCTGGCCTTGTGCCAAAAGTAGAAATAATTATTTAAATACAAAGCTAGTATAATCGAATGTTTACTATTGATTTTTAACATAGACACATGGTCACAAATGTGTGGGGTGTGCAATATAAGATGAAATGGAATGGGATTGACTTCCGTCGGTTTCGATGATGATGGTTCTAGTTGATGATGATGGTTCAACGAAACACACTGCTCACGAAATTAATCTTTAAGTGGCTTGGTATTCCCCAGACACATGCATGTTGTTTTAATATAATTCTCAATGAGATAAAATTAAGCGTGACACAATGTGTGACATGGCTGGCCTTTTCATTTAAAGATATAATGAATCCGACGGGCTTCTATGTAGTTTCTGTCTGCTCAGTTTTATTCCCATGGCTTGGGTCCACTTGAAGCTATGGTGAATGCACTGGGATCAAAACCGTAAACTTATCATTGCGGAGCGAAATTCTTAATCATTCAACTGCCTTCCTGCCTGCCTGTCTGTCTGTCTGTCTGTCTGTCTGCATGTCTGTCTGTCTGTCTGTCTGTCTGTCTGGTATGGTCCCGTAACTCCTGTGGGAGCCTCAGAAACGCCATATTGACATACGGCGTTTCTTGGACATCTTAAGCCTGGCGGAGCCCATCCTTCTCCAGGCCTGAGTACAGTAGATTTCTTCCAGAGAAAGATAGAAAGTGAGAAATAGGAAATGAGAAAGAGATATAGAGGAAGAATCAACCCCAGTACTAGACTGGTACTTTTTTTATCGACCTCGAAAGGATGAAAGACAAAGTTGACCTCGGTGGGATTTAAACTCAGAGAGCAGAGAGACGGAACGAATACCGCAAAGCATTCTATCCGATCTTCTAACGACTCTGCCAATTCGCCGCCTTATTATGTTGCTTCTACATGAGATTAAATAAATAACAGTACTCAGCTGATAATTATTTTATCGACCCTCCTTCCCCAATAGAATAAAAATCGACAGCGAAATTTGAAATCAAAACGAAGAGGTATGCAACTAAACACTTTATCCGCCAGTCTACCGAATCTGCCAATCTACTGAATTAATTGCAATGTTAACACATAAGGGAAGACATTTAATATGATGAATATATAAAATCCAATTAAGCATAACATCCTTTAGTAAATAGTAATTGCTTGATGTCTGACCTATAAAGATAAAATATAAGAGTACAATATATGTATTATACTAGATGTATATGTGTGTATGAGTGAGTACGTATGTATGTCTAGCTATTTAGGTTGATATGTATCTGGTAAGAAGGTAGTTGGGTATGCATACACACACACACACACACATATATATATATATATATATATATATACGATATTAATAAATGGAAACTATATTTATAAAACCATATTTATTTCATTATACATATTTCAGGGATACCAAATTAAATTATGGTATGCCTTCATCAGATAAAATACAATATACAAATAAGCTTTGACGTACCCTTTTAAAATGCAACCATTATTTTTGGAAGCCATCCGGATAGTGAGTTGTTTATATTATTTTAATAAGTCATGGTGTTAAGGACAATTATAAAAAGACGGAGAGAGAGAAAAAGACGGAGAGAGAGAAAGAAAAAACGTGGAGAAATATCGGAGAGAGAGAAATGCATGGAGAAAAAAGAAAGAGATAAATAAAGACAGGAGGAAAGAAAGAAAGAAGAAAAAAGTAAGAAATAAGAAAAACAGAGGAAAGCAACAGAGAGATATTAAGTCATCAGACAGATAGAAAAACTCAAGAGAGAGAAATATTATATATAGAGAGAGGGAGATAATGAAAACTTTACGTCATGTCATATTAAGTTGAGTTAACAATTTATATGAAATGAATAATAAAAATATAAATATTAATATTCATGAATGGGACATAAATATATAATATGAGAAATTAAACATTGTTTAATAATGACTATATGAGCTCCGGATTTAACTGTCGAAACGGCTGGAGCTCAGCCATCGGGGTCCTGACTCTTTTCATATTACCCACTTTACTACCCTAAGCATTAAGTACTCTGGTGCGTTATGGTCCACCTGGTATCTTACCACACCCTCTTTGTTACATATATAGGGATCTAGGGATCTAGCTGTTGAAACAGTCGAAGTTCAGTCGTTCAATTGTGTTTGTAACAGATAATCCGTAGGCATCATCAGCAGAAGACTTGATCAAATGTGACAAACACCTAAAACTAATAGCCACACGAATGAACATTTCACCTCGTGTGCGAGAAGTCAAAAGTGGTGTGAGTGGATAGGCTAGAAACAATAGCCTTATTACACCCAACTTATACGCTCACCTAGTTAGGGAGCCGTAATACAAATAAAATGCAGAGTTAATAAAATAACTCATATTGAAACCCTATAATTAACAAGCTCAAAGTATAAAGTGAAGGTGTGTGGCTGAGTGGTTAGAGAATTGGATTCACAATCAGGAGGTTGTGAGTTCAATTCCTGGACCGGGCGATGCGTTATGTCCTTGAGCAAGACACTTTATTTCACGTTGCTCCTTCTACGTGGAGTTGAGATCGATAGATAGTATTAGCAATTGGAAAGACTAATGGAGACATTGTTTCCTCGGTCCGATTTGATGAAAGTCGATCGATATATATATATATAAAGTATAAATACTGAGCATTATATAATAATATATAGGGCGGTGGATTGGCAGTATCGGTAGAGGGTCGGACGCAATGCTTTCCAGCATGGTTACGTCCCTTTACAATCTGAGTTCAAATCCCGCCGAGGTTGACTTTGCCTTTCATCCTTACAGGGTCGATAAAATAAAGTACCAGTAATACACTGGGTAGTTGCTGGCCTTGTGCCAAAAGTAGAAACAATTATATAATAATATATGTAGTAATAAACACAGTAACTTGTGTGTCAAAAATTACGAGGGTTGAAATACCGTGAGAGTGAGAGAGAGAGAGATGTGTGTGTGTGTGTAATTTTATATATGTCATAAGTACGTAAATATACAAAAACGCAGTCTATGTATTAACAAAATGTTACACAGATTGATGTGTAATTCCAGGTCAATTCACATCAGGCAGACTTACATTGAAATGCATTTCAGTCTTTTTTACTGGCCAATCTAGGACTATCTTTTCAAATGGGTAGTCATCTTATTACTAGGACGGTGCTGTAGGGCTGTGGATTGGCAGTATCGGTAGAGTCGGACACCATGCTTTGCAGCATAGAGTTACGGCTCTTTATGATCTGAGTTCAAATCCCGCCGAGGTTAACTTTGCCTTTCATCCTTACGGGGTCGATAAAATAAAGTACCAGTAATGCACTGAAGTAGATTTAATCGACTTTCCCCTCGCACAAAATTGATGGCCTTGTGCCTATATAAGAAACCATTATTAGGGCGGTGATCGATTATTTGAGGGATATTTGGCTACTATTTCTAGTAGATCGTGTGGCCATGTAGTGGTTCCCCCGCTAGCTTGAATGCATATGTTTGATATATACAATACTTGATTAAATATTAAACGGCGTTGACGTGATAAAAACATGTTTCTAAGAACGTATGGAGTACCTCAATTGTTGTAAATCATAATTGTAGCAGATGGAACATATAACCAAACAAAACTCGAGATGAAAAATAATACAAGAGGATATCTTAAAAGATAAATAGTCCAAATTACTGATATTTTGTATACAATGTATACTTTTATATATTCTATACATTATTTATTTATTACCTGTTTCATTTATTATACATCTCTCTCTCTCTCTCTATCTATCTCTCTCACTATTTATCTTGGTTTGCGAACATTGTAGCTATGTTGTAAGAAAAGATATATATCAACTTATATATTTACTCTATTATAAATATTGTATCCTTCCTCGTTATGGACTACTAACATCATGAGATCAGAACCCAACACATACGTACACACACACACACACACACACACACACACACACACACACACACACACACACACACACACACACACACACACACACACACACTATATGGTGAAAGCAGAAATTGTTTATTTAAACATTTAATCTGTGGAAATATATATTTATGTGGTAATATATATATATATATATATATATATATATATACTTAGGATAAATATTGATGCAATTCAATTCAAGCACTCAACGTACTTTTTCCACATAGGAGTGACGGAGTAAATATCGAATAAGTAAAAGCGAAGTAGTTTCAGATTTTCAAGTCCTTTAATAATAATTGTTTCTACTTTAGGCACAAGGCCAGCAATTACCCAGTACATTACTGGTACTTTATTTTATCGACCCTGTAAGGATGAAAGGCAAAGTTAACCTCGGTGGGATTTGAACTCAGACTGTAAAGGGACGTAACTATGCTAGAAAGCATGGCGTCCAACCCTCTACCGATACTGCCAATTCACCGCCCTCTAATAATTCAAGTCCTTTAATAATAATGCTGTGATATATATTTCAATGACGACACTGGCCACACTGTTCTGTGTGCGAGTGTCGTGACATCATCAGACAGCTTGTTACATAATAAGGTTATGTTTCCGAGGCAATCCAAGTTGAATCGACATGGGAACGGACGAAGTGTGTGCTTTTGGGTTCTTCATCCGTTCCCCTGTGAGTACCAATTCACCCCCACCGGTCTGCGCAGGCGCATGTCCGAAGGAAGTTGACCATTAGCTACCGCAGATTTCAACGAAATTCGCTTAGTCAGTTCACCCTCTCAGCCAAACAATGACCCATTTAGGCCTTTACCATATTTTACTGCTACCCGTCCCGTCTATGGCAGTCAGCCGAAAGCGAGAGGGGATGGGAGAGTGTTAGTTTTTACAGGTCACAATACTACCTCTCACCAAGCATGGACAGTACGACTAACTTGGATTGCCTCGGAAACATAACCTTATTATGTAACAAGCTGTCTGATGATTTCACGACACACGCACACAGAACAGTGTGGCCAGTGTCGTCATTGAAATATATATCACAGCATTATTATTAAAGGACTTGAATTATTATAAATTTATCCCTATAAGTATACCTATCAATTAATTTAATTTCTTGTTATAGATCTAGATTCCTTGTGGTTTAAATAAGATTGGTATTTCTCACCCTAAAATTTAACTTTCCTTCGTTTTTAACGCTATTCTTTAATAACATCACATTTTCGTGTACCCTTCACCGGCTTTACCTCTTTTCATCCCCAAAGTATTCTTTTCATTCAATGTATTCTTTCCATTCAAAACATAAGTCTGCATTCCTCTACACCTAAATTAAATTTCTACTACTAATATTCTATCAACTTGACCTCTTACTACTTTTCTATTGGTCAATTCAAAACCTGTTCTCAAACAGACCTATTATATTAAATCTTTGTTGGGTTTTTTCAATAAACAAATCTCATCATTTCTGAAGACAACTATGTGAAGGTATGTATATTTCCTCTGATAGTTTGTAATATATTTACATAGATCTATATGATATACATACCACCACACATATATATCCTAGAAACGATCGTAAAATGATGAATTTTTTAATATAAGGAACTTGTTCTTTGTTTTTATTCATTGTTTCTATTAATTTATATATATATATATATATATATATATATATATATATATATATATATATATAACCAAAGATCAGTACGGTTCGTTGATTACTCAGCAAATACAATTTTACAATAGATTAGAAGCACCCAACAGTAAAGGTTTTCCTGGAGTTTTTAATATAATACTGCCAATACTGGAATTGAATAATCAAGACCGTAGCGGTATGTCATATATCAAATCATATATTTTGTCTGATGAGGATGTACTGAAAAAAACAACACAGTACCTTTGAAATATATATAATAAAGTATATATTTTGATTATGAGAATATTTTTCATTTGTTAACATTTTGAATAATATATATATATAGATTCCTTCATTTTGAAATTATATATATATAGATTCCTTCTTCCTCCCGTTAGACCTGTACGAAATTCCTTCCTTGCTCACATTC
>OZ024745.1:126584306-126601806 GCA_964016885.1 Eledone cirrhosa
ATAGTTACGAATTGGCGCGAGTATCAAACTGATTACTTAGCCTCGAGGGTTTTGTCAGAGCTTGCTTAACTATTCAGACAAATGCAAGCGAAAATACGTATGGACATACATACAGAATATATATATATATGTATGTATGTGTGTGTGTGTGTCTGTATATATATCCCTTAATCTCTCTCTGTCTCTCTGTTTCTCTCTGAGTCTGGCTCTCTCTCTCTCTATATATATATAAATACATATACATACATCTTTATATATATAAAAGCGATGATGTGTGTGTGTCTGTGTACAACTTTGCATACTTAAGGCTTTTACAATTACCAACTGAATTTGACCAAATTTTTTGTGCACGTTGCACAGGTCGCTAAGATTGTCACATTACAAACATTTTTCAAATTGACCCACGTTGAGCAATACAAAATCGATATCAAAATTATCGGTAGCAAAATTGATGTAAGGGCGATAACCAACTTTATTGACAATCCTTATAAAAAAAGGGAGATAACCAACTTTTCAAAAATATAAACATCACATTCATTTGAAGATAAATCACTAATATTATCGGTTGTTTCTTGTTTATTCTGTTGCACTTTCAAAGTTAAAAAAACACTTAAGTCTTCACCATTGTCTTCATCATAGAGATGTAACATTGTTATTAGGTAGGCCAGCTTTTCAAGGGAGCACCCCAGAGCGCTAACTAGACATGTCCGTAGCATGCGAGAAAATCTCAAAGAAGGCGGAGGGAGACTCTATCACTTGATACACCGGAAAAGAAAGGGGACTAAATCCCTTGTAGCAGTGAAAAATATCTCAGAAAAAATAGGTATATATTTGTGTCTATTTGAGGTTAACTTTACCTTTCATCCTTATGGGGTCGATAAAATAAAGTACCAGTAATACCCTGGTTTAATTGCTGGCCTTGTGCCAAAAGTAGAAACAATTATTTCTTCTTACTTCATAATATGTTACATAGCTTTGATATTGTGTCAATTTAATTATTTCGATTATCCTGTCTTTCATAATCATAGAGCAACACTGGTTAAGATCGACAACACACAATCTCACATACTTGTGAAAAAATATATGTTTATATATACATGTATATGTATGTATGCACATATATCTGTGTACCTCTCATTATTATCTCTAAGCGGTGAATTGGCAGTATCGGTAGAGAGACGGACATGCTTTCCAGCATAGTTACGTCCCTTTACGTTCTGAGTTCAAATCCCGCCGGTGTTAACTTTGCCTTTCATCCTTACGGGATCAATAAAATAAAGTACCAGTTATGTACTGGGTAATTTGCTGGCCTTGTGCCAAAAGTAGAAACAATTATATATATATATATACATATATATATATATATATACATACATATATAATATATATATTCAATACATAAACAGAGAAAGCCTTAGGCGATACTCCGACCAACTCCATCTCACTCAACAAACATTAGGATATACTAAAGTATTATCCCAATTTAGTGTTTGGGGTGCTAACTAATCAGTATTTCGTGGATAATTGGTTGTATTATTTTCTATGAGACATTATTAAATAAATATCTCATTTCTTCCAGACGGCCGTTTCGTTATAAGATTTCTACAATTTGGGATAAATAATTTTCAGGTTATGTAGAAACTTGTATATAATCCATAGTTTTATACACAAGCGGGCTCTTATAAACTCATCAGTGGATGCCCAGTCAATAACGATATATATATATATGCAATGATCGAACCTGACTCCAAAATCGCAAGATCCTCAAATACGTCTCGATTCTTCGGAACAAAATTTCCAAAAGAGTCAGACCCTGGCGGCTGAGATCCGGCGGTTTCGACAGCTAGATCCGAACTAACCCACCAGTATTCTATATATATATAGGGCGGTGGATTGGCAGTATCGGTAGAGGGTCGGACACCATGCTTTGCAGCAAAGAGTTACGGACCTTTATTATCTGTGTTCAAATCCCGCCCGAGGTTAACTTTGCCTTTCATCGTTACGGGGTTGATAAAATAAAGTACCAGTAATGCACTGGTTAATTGCTGGCCGTGTACCAAAAGTAGAAACAATTATATATATATATACATATATATATATATATATATATATATATATACAAATTTATATAGCTACACATGTTCATACAGCTACTTCTAGTTATCGTTATCTTCATATACTATTTGCCGTATAAAATTAAATCAAGCATAAACTATCATCACAGAGAAAATTCGTTTACAAATTTCATCGGAGCGAAAAAAACGTTAAATCATATAACATAGCACTAATTTGTTTCGAAATTTGTACACAAATGTAAATTCTAAATTTCGCCCTTTCCTAATTTTCCTTTCATAAATATCCATGCTATTGTTTGAATTATTCAATACTTATTAGCACAGTTCAGTTCAGTTAGTTGTAATCAGATACAGTGGCTAGTTACAGTACACCACTTTAAGCAACAAAATATTTGTATAATTAACAAGTGCTTTATTAACTTGCAGAGAAAATGTAAATGAGTCATGATAAAAGTGGCTATGAAATACTGTACTAGTTACATAAATTCAGCATCCACCACCACTATCACTATATATCACAATGCTGAGACCCTCTTCCTTCTCTGAATGAGAGTCTTTAATACATGCAGACATTTTCTATCCCAAGAAATGTTGATCCCTGGATACGATATACCCCATATCATTCCTCCCCTAAATCCTGCAATAATGATATAAATCAAATTTTAAGGATATAAGGAGATAGATTATGTTCTTGTGGTAACTTCCCAGAAACTCTTTGGCACTATTTGTTCCAATGTAGACACATTTCTGTGTTATTGTGTGACGTAAAGTTGGGTGAAATAGTGCCAACAGATGAAATATGGAAGTGTTAGAAACAGATATATACAAACACACATGGCGTTTTATTTTCTATATAAACAATAAACACTCCCACAAGGATATGGTCCGAACGTGGAAGGGTCGAACTCCCACTGTCATCGCCTCCATCTCTTTCGCCCTCCCCATCTCTCTGTATGGTGGGCAAAAAGGGTCCCACGTGCTGGCCTCCCTACAGCCCTGGCGGACAGAATGGAGAAGGCGTTTCCCCGGAGGATGGTAGGGAAATGCGCTGGAAGAGCCATTCCATCTGAGAGAGAGAAAACATCTTGAAACCGATCATTAAAAAAACCTACCAAGATTGGAGATACGTAAAGGAGGATACATATTGGCTGCTACGTAAAGATCCAACAACAGAACCTTCTAGCTCTTTTACAGTTTCCCTTGTTTACCATTTTTCTCTCTTTTTTTTTGCCACTATTTTATTTTATTTTTAATTTCTATTTTTACATTCACTTATATCTATCTATCTTGTTTTAGTTTTGTTCTCAACTGTAAGAAGTACTAGATACTTCCCCTAATATGTCATGCTTTACTAGCTCTATACAGACGTTTAAATTGATTAAATAAATAAATAAATAAATAAATAAATAACACTTGTAAATTTAGCACCCTAGCAACAACACCACAAAGCAGCGTCGTTGAAACAATGGAGGAATTACTTTAGACGCCACTAAATCAAGGCAAGTCAGTGTCACACCAGACATTTGCAAACTTATGGCATGGGCTGAAAGAATCCTGGGAGAGTTGTATTTATTAAACTTCCAAACATTGTCTACAGTCAATACAACTATTCCATAGCGTCACTGGAGCGTATAGTAATGTCTTTTTTATCGAACGAACAATTACAGTTACATATAACTAAATTGTCCATTACTGATTCTCATGTTCGTGTGGTTATTGTTGTTTTTTGTTATATTTTTTTTTTTGGGGGGGGGGGGGGGGTCAGCGTCGTCAAATTGTCGAAAGAATCTAACGTTGTTTAAAATGCCCAGGCAGACTGGCACCCCATTTTACACTTCCTTGTTTTTCTGGTCTCTTTTATCCCCCTCTTCTACCTTCGTTTTCGTCGTCTGCCTTCTACTTTCTTCTTTTCTTTTCTGTTTTCTCTCCACCAACGCTCAATCACTTATGCCTTGATAGAACCCCCCACCTTCCACATATATAACGAAAGCTTTTAACCTAAGGGTGACATTCAAAGTAGCTTAATTGAAACCTTTTGATAATGTTTTCAGTATAGTATTACCGTTATAATTTATTCATTCTTGTGTGGGAAATTTTAGTCTCAATCAACAAAACAAGTCAATTTCTAGTTAAGAAATCAAGTAAAATATGATTAGTGGGTAGAGCGCTGCTACAGCTATATGAAAAAGCAATGCTATTCATTTCATTAATATATTACCGTATTTCCCGGCGCCGAAGACGCTACTTTTTCCCTAAAATAAGTCTCAAAAATCTTCCATGCAAAAAAATCACAAGCAAAAAGACACAGGCAAAGAAGTTATAAGCAAGGATAATTGGTGTACAATGCAGGAGTCAATACAGTCAATAAGGCATGTATGAGGAAAGAGTTATAATGCAGTTGAAATAAACATATTTTGTGTGGGGTGTTAAAGCATGTTATAATTGTTATAAACATTTAAGATAGTGTGCAATTTATTAGAGAGACATGTGGTGATAATGTAGGTATTTTTTATGTAAGGTGTAATGTAAAGCACGTGATAGAGTTCGGTATGTGATTTTCATTTAAGTGTTTTTGTGTTGTAGTTCGTATTTATGTACATGTGTTGTTTGTTACTCACAGCTATTAACCATGGGATTATTTTAAGTCGTTTAGTACTTAGTACTTAGTACTACTCTACATATTTATATCAAACATATATAAATATAAATATAAATATTACTATATATATATATATATATATTAAGAGAGTAAAACAAAGAAGTCTTCAATACATCAAAAGTCTTTATTAGCCGACAATGTTTCGTCCTATTAAGGACTCATCAGGGCAATTAAAACAACAAGAAGTAATATCGGCAGATACAAGCCGGAAGCTCCGAAGAATATGGAGTGTACATACACTGAAGTATTACAAAAATATATAATAAAAATATATGATAAAAATTACTAAGGATGTTAATTTTTCGGCTCTGTTTAACTACATTGAGCTATACCTTATACTGTCATTTCTATAATACGAAGAGGGTGTTTAACTCCAACACACTCCAGTATTTTAACCCTTATATATATATATATATATATATATATATATATATATATATGTATGTATGAGTGTGCAATGTAAATGTGTGTGTGTGTATCTATGTGTAGTGTGTGTGTGTCCGTGCATGTGTGAATTTGTGTGAGTGGATTTCTTTTACTACAGACAATAGTCTATTTGTAACAGAATCTATAAGGCCCTAGAATGGAAAAAAATGGGCATCAGCCTGCGTGAGATTCGACCCTACACCACATATTTTGGCGATAAGTGAAAACACACACATACACACACACGCACACACACACATATACGCATACGCGCGCTCGCGCGCACACACACACACACACACACACACACACACACACACACACATACTTGATGACCTTCTGCAGTTTCCTTCTACGAAATTTCACTCATAAGTCATTGACCAACCTCAATTAGAATCCTATCACGATCTTATCAGAAAATAAATTATGGTCTTTTGTCTTTTTTTTTTTTTTGTATCAAAATTGCGACACGTACGTCTTATAAAATGTGTGTCCGTTGCTTATAGCACCTTTATTCAGGCAGTAGGATTGTGTGAGGGGGAACATGCTGACATTTCCTCTCATACAATGTTGTACATAATTTTATTAGGTTAGGTTAATATTGAACAAGGTACAATTATTAGATAAAAATAATATATTATTGTATGTATTTTATGTATTTTATGAGAGTCGCAGTGGCGTCGTATTGACATACGGCGTTTCTTGGTCATTTGAAGCCTGGCGGAGCCCACCGTTCTCCAGGCCTGGGGACAGCAGATTTGCACAGCGCAGCACATTTCTTCCTGAACGAGGAAGAATCAACCTCTGTACCAGACTGGTACTTTTTTTATCAACCTCGAAAAGATGAAAGGCAAAGTTCACCCCTGTGGGATTTGAACTCAGAGAGCCGGAACAAATATCATAAAGCATTTTATCCAATGTTCTAACGACTGCCAATACGCCACCTGTATTTTAAACATACAACCCAAAGCATTATACTACAAATTACTACTTTGTTTCATGACCTTTAGCAGCAACTATTGCAGCAATTTCTGCGAGACGTTGATTCCCCCAAGATCTCGATATATATATATATATATATATATATATATTATATATATATATATTTATATATACATATACATATATATATATGTGTGTGTGTGTGTGTGAGCGTATGTATGTGTTTATTTGTTGTTGAACCTGAGACGAATGCTCCAGTTGATTGAATCAACAGACTGTCTGTTCGTGAAAAGAGCTTGTAAGTAGCTGAGCATTCAAGGGATACTCAGCATTACACAATCTGACAAAGCTGGGTCTTGAATTACAGGTACAACTAATTTGTGCCAGCTGTGTTAATTGGAACAATCTGAAATAAAGTGTTTTGTCAAGAATACAACGCAGTGCTCGTAATCGAACTCACAACATTACGGACGTCAGCCCCAAACTTAACCCTTTAGCATTTAAACCGGCCATATCCAGCCAGAATTCTCTCACCTACTTCTGTTCAAACTGGTCATAACCGGCCACTCATACTGATATTAAAGTATTGTTCTCAACATAAATGATATCGAGATATTATGTGACGAAAATATTATGCCACGAAAATATAATAGTATATATATAGAGTAATGTAAATGCTGAAGGGTTAAACCAATATGTGATGTGATGCACCTTTGTGCACATATAAAGGGACAGTACTGGTACCCATTATCATTTCTTTGAATACGCTAACCCTTATAATTCGTTAGAATGTCTAAGGAAACAACCCCTGGACAGATTTGATGGGCGAAATCAGTTGACAGGAGGCCCCGTGCTAGACAATAGGCATGGGAGTTTCATAATATCCCTGAGCGTGATTGGTATCACGTGAGAATCAAGCTGGATGATTTGGAGACGGTTGCTTATGATAGGGACCTTTGGAAGGTGTCACTGAATACTCAGCACCTTCGATCCCTCAAGAAGAAGAAGTTGATGATGATGATGATGATGATGGAGAAAAAAATAGTAGTAGTAGTAGTAGTAGTAGTAGTAGTAGTAGTAGTAGTAGTAGTAGTAGTAGTAACAGCAGCAGTAGTAGTAGAGATGTGTTTAACAATATATTTCCAGTTGTTCAGCATGTTCTTGGGAGAAAGAAAATGTCTAAACAACATTTGACGCAATAAGATGGTAAACAAGGTCCAAATAGTGAAGGTCATGTGTCTACTTGACATGAACGACAGAACTGCTTACTCTAAACATACTGCAGTAGATTTTGTAAATACAGTCCTTCGTGAGAAAATAACATTTACTTTTATCTACTACCATTCTTCATGCGCTCCACGTCCATTTTGGGTTTCTAGTATAGTCCTGCTACACACACACATATATATATACTATACTATACTCCCACACACACAGACACACAAATACACACACTCAAACACACAAATACACACACGCAAACACACAAATACACACACGCAAACACCCGCATTCCCCACAAATACAATCTCACAAACCCATCCACATACATACAGACACACAGACACAAGCACACACGCACACACATACACATTATCGGTATATATATATATAATAGAATTCCTTTGTTCACATTTTGAACTTACCCGCCAAAAACCGGGGGTTACTTCCTTTGTTGGAAATAACACGTGACAGTGAAACACTGGGAGCTACAAATGATAGCAATTCAGTGTTCCAGTCCACACCGTCTTGAAGCATAGAACGAAATTTCCTGTTGATGACGTGAATCCTCTGTTCGATCATGGAATACCACAGGCTTACACATTACGTAAGCTGGATGAATGATATCGGTTCATAGAAACCTATCGAACGTATTGCAAAATATCGTTCGATATGTCCAGATCAGTTGTTTAACCTGATTAGTTTTTTCGTTGTTTTTTGGTATTGTGTGGCTAGGTCTGCCTGCCGCAATTTTCAATTTGTCAAGCTGTCTAAACGTAAGTTATTACTCTAAGGCCTTCCTTGTTGAGTGCTTTGCTGCTCATTCCTAATTGTAGGTCGTTAGCTTGGCCACAGCCAAAGCTTCGGTTTTACTAAGCTTCCAGTTGTATATATATATATATATATATATATATATATATATATATATATATATATATATATATATATATATATATATATAAGCAAGTATGTTTTGAAACAGTGAGCAGGTTTGAAATTAGAAAATAGAATAGCTTTCACCGTATTTTTGACTAAAGGAATGTTAGCCTGATAATGGGGTTTAGAACCCTCAGATAAATGGAAAAAGATGAGTATTGACGTACATTATATATATATATATATATAATAAAGTAAAATGACAGGAAGCCGGGCCTGCCTGGTCTCCTGTCATTTTACTTCATAATATATTTAACTCCATTCCCGCCTCCACAAGCAGGATTCAACATCAAAGCTGGATGAGTTGCTTAACGTTGAGTTCTTTCCTACCATTACATCATGATTAACATTATATGAAGTTCGCACTATATGTAAATGACTATTTCTAGTCGTTGTTTCATACGCATTAATTTATACTTGTCTCAGTATTGACTAAGTAAAAATCTAGAAACATCTGTCAAGCTTACTCTCCGGCTACTGAGATAATTGTGACCATGATCACAGTTTCAAACATTCATAGCGGGACTCTTGCATGTTTAGTTTAAATATACATATCGTATATGCTTTCATATACACCGCTGTTATATATATATATAACGTTTCAGACGATCCCGTTAAGGGTGAAAGCTTAAACTTTAATCTGTTATCTGAAATATATATATATATATATATATATATATAATATATATATATATATATATATATATATATATATATATATATATATATATATATATATAACAGCAGTGTATATGAAAGCATATACAATATGTATATTTAAAATAAACATGCAAGAGTCCCGCTTTTTTTTTTTTTTTTTTTTTTTTTTTAATGTGGCAATATACAGGAAACTGACTGGCCAGTCTGCTGATATGCAAATCTGGCTGATCAGTGGATCTGCTAATATACAGATCTCACTGATCAGCCATTCTGCTAATTTCTGTATATTTTTGAAAATACCATATATTTTCACTAGTTCTGACAGTTGGCAGTTGAACAGTGAGCTGTACTGATGAAGGGTGATACCCAGAAACATTAGTGTCTGCAGTTCTGTTCGCATGCCAACCCAAGAGCAAGAATGAAGGGTTCATTCTACTGACATGGCTATAAAATTGAGGCTTGTTTGCATAATTGCAAACGAATCGAATGTTATTATTAATATTCGAAAAACTCAGATTACATTTATTGTATTCAGCCATGTAGGGTGAACATTTTATATGTATATATATAATTGATTTAGGTGTCGCAGAAACCCTTTACTGGATTATACCATCAATTCCAGGGGTCCAGGTAAATATTCTTTTGTTTGACCTGTTTAGCTTGCTTCCTTTTTTTTTTTTTACCGCCATTCTCAGTTTGTTTGGCCTCTATAACCTATGTTTATTGCTCTGGTCTTTTTTTAGTCCACGGAGCGCTTGCTGCATAACTCGGAAATTGCGTTTCGCTTTGTTTTCGACCACTGACGAAATTCGATCTCGCTGAAATTATATATATATATTTATTAGGATTGGTGCTCTGAAATAGCGATATATACATGAATGTATGTATAGTATATTTGGCAATATACCGTATGTTTAATTAAAAACATCTAGAAGACCATACGTTATCGGTTTTAAAGTAGTGACTATGTCACTTATTTCTTTTCGACGAAAGAAGGGAGAGAAGCTAACAGTCTGTTTCACGCTGGTTGGCAATCATCAGAGCCACGCCGAAAATTATAGAAGCTGGATTCCCTAATACCTAATTTCTCCTGGACCACTATTCTTCCACCACTCCCCCTCACACCCTCTCGGAACTCCTCTCCCCCCCCCCCCCCCATTCCCATGATGAAGGGCTTATGCCCGAAACGTCATCCCCCATCCCCCACCCCTTACTCTCAATTCTGAACCTAATACCTAACAACTTTCGTAACTCTCCTCCTTGTTGTTATTTACGTTTCCAATATATATATATATATATATATATATATATATATATATATATATATATATATATATATGTGTGTGTGTGTGTGTGTGTGTATATATATAATAATAATAATGAAATTATTGTGTACAGTGCTCAGGTGCACTACAAAAATGAAATTATTATCTATAGACTTTGACTGAGATCGAAACCCAGAGCAGGTTCTCCACCGTCTCTAATACCTACCATTAGGCCACGGAGACAGATATGTGTGTGTGTGTGTGTGTGTGTGTGTGTGTGTGTGTGTGTGTGTGTGTGTGTGTGTGTGTATACATGTGTTTGTGTGAATGTACCACTGACTGTAACATTTATTTCTGACGGCGCAGAAATAAATCAAATGCGACCACTACTAAGTTTGTAATTAATACACAAAACTTAGCGTTCGGTTAGAGGACATTGTTACATTGCTACATTGTCTCATACACATACACAAACATACTAACACACACATAGAAACACACACATACTAACATACACATACTGACACACACATACATACACACACATACTAACACACACATACAGACACACACACACATACTAACACACACATTCTAACACACATACTAACGCACACATACTAACACACACATACTAACACACACATACAGACACACACACATACTAACACACGCATACAGACACACATCCTAACACACACATACAGACACACATCCTAACACACACATACAGACACACACATACTAACACACACATACAGACACACACATACTAACACACAAATACCGACACACACACATACTAACACACATACAGACACACACATGCAAAGACACACATACAGACACACACATACTAACACACACATACTAACACACACATACAGACACTCACATACTAAGCACACACATACAGACATACACATACAGACACACACATAGCGACACACATACTAACACACACATACAAACACACACATACTAGCACACACATACTAACACACACATACAGACACACATACACACACGTGCGCGCGCCCCTCCGCATACACACGTAACATACAAACACATACTACAAACACACACTCACAGACACCGCAACATACAAATACACACACGCTCACACACACTCACACACACACTCACACACACACACACACACACACACTCACTCACACACACACACATACGCGCTCCTCCACATACACACGCAACATACAAATGCACACACACAAACACATACTACAAACACACACTCACAGACACCGCAACATACAAATACACACACACTCACACACACTCTCTCTCACACTCACACACACTCTCTCTCACACACACACACGCGCGCATTCACATGCAACATACAAACACACACACACAAACACATACTACAAACGCACACACTCACAGACACCGCAACATACAAATAAACACACGCTCACACACACTCACTCACACGCTCACACACACACACACCCGCAGTCGATACATCATCTATTATTCTACCATCCTCTGGGGAAACGCATTCTCCATTCTGTACGCCGGGGCTGTAAGGAAGCCAGCACATGGGACCCCATGTTCTCACCATACGGAGAGATGGGAAGGGTGAGAGAGATGGAGGCGATCACAGCGGTAGTTCGGCTCTTCCACGTTCGGACCAAATCGTAATTGACAATATACACAGAAATTGAACGAAGTCTACGTTACACTGTCTTATGTAATCAGTAAAGTAATCCATGATACATTAAAAAAAGACGATATTATATATAAACTGCATTAAGAAAAAAATTAGTAACGGAAACATATGAACGTTTATTTAAGCGATCGCTAACCGGAAGTGTTGACATTTGAAACTTTTAAAGAAGGGAATCTTAAAATAAGCAATACTATAAATTTAATCAAGAGTTAGGAAATTTAGTTGATTGGCAATATCGGTAGAGGGTCGGACGCCATGCTTTGACGCATAGCGTTACGGCCCTTTTCATCCTGAGTTCAAATCCCACCAAGGTTAACTTTGCCTTTCATCCTTATGGGATCGATAAAATAAAGTACCAGTAATGCACTGGGGTAATTGGTGGCCTTGTTCCAAAAGTAGAAACAATTATTTATTCAAAGTAATCCAACTTATTTTACAAACGGGATAAAAAAGAATATATTCTGGACACAATCTCGCACTCCTTCATTATAATTAAGATTTATTGTATTTGCCGGTCTATTGGACGCCCCTTCGCATAAGACGCTCCCTATTTTTAAAAATTATATTTTATGTTATATTTTGACGTTTATAGGCATTTTTATGGACCACGTCCAATATTCATGGGGTTTCAATATTCGCGGGTACTCTAGGAACGTAACCTCCCGCGAATACCTGGGGACAACTGTATAATAAAATGTTGTAGATTGCTTGAAGCATTGTATTTAATATATAATGTGTAAAGTGATTATATGAAAGAAGGCTAAAACTATGAAAAAGTTAGTTATTTGGTAGTCTTTGTTTTTTTTGTGTTTTTAAACAAAGATTACCTTTTCATTACCTTCATCTTACTGTCAATTATATACTGTTTTAGCTTTCTTACACATGTCACTTTCCACATTATATATATAAATATATATATATATATATATATGGAAAGTTATATTTAAATTGTTGGGTTACAACTAGTAAATATTTATAACTGATATAAAAGCACTCGACAAGTATTTGGAGTATATTTACAACATTAACAACTATAATAGAAAGCATTACAGTAATTCCAAAGGCCAAAAAAGAAATAGAACTAGGAACATAATTTGGTTTGCCCCCCCTTTCTCACTAAACATTAAAACCCACATCGCTAAACTATTTTTTAAAGCTCTTGATAATCGCTTCCCTAGAACACATAGGTATCACTCAATTTTCAATAGACATACAATTAAATTAACCTACTCATCCACCAAAAATTTAGCACAAAATATTAATAGAATAAATAATAGGAACTTAAAACCTAGTGATAATAGCATAAATAATATACAAGTTAACAAATGTAACTGTTGAGATAGATCTAAATGTCCGTTAAATAACAACTGCTTAGTTAAAAATATAGTATACAATTGTAATGTTAAAACTGACTCTAATTCTTTTAACTACGTCGGTTCCACATCGACGGAATTTAAACTTCGCTATAATAACCACAAGAATTCTTTCACAGATCCAAGCAAGAAATCTTCAACGGCACTATCAGGCGTACTCTGGCAACTTAAGCTAGATAACGTTAGATATTCGACGGCTTGGAATATAGTCTCAAGAGGGATTCCTTTTAATTCATCCTCTGAGACATGTGACCTCTGCGCAGAGGAGATATTCTTTATACTAAAATTTAAAAATTCCCTTAATCTACGGACAAATTTATTCAGTTGCTGCAAACATAGATTAAACTCAACGTTTAAATATAAATTTAAATTTAAAATGTAGTATATTTAGTTTGATTTATAATTATATGGGAAACTAGCCGATAAATCTTTGATTTCTTCTTTTTATTCTTTTTTTTATTTTTATTTTTATTTAAACATTCTTCATAAAAAATTAAGCTACCCTAAAAGTTGATGCTCCAAATATTTCGAATAAACGTTACACTAGATAAACTTCTATATTAAATATAAGAACACATGTAGACCAAATGGGCATCCTAAACTTTTTGAAATGATTTTTGCTAGATGCGATTTGATAAATAATTTTTGGCTTTATCTGTTTTTCGACTCTGATGCTTATAATGAACTTGGCAATATATTGTCAATTAATTTTGAAGGGTTGATCTTTGTGGTTTATTTTTATTATTGTAGTATTTTCTAATATTTTTTATTTTTAATATTTTTAATATGTAATATTTTTAATATGTAATACTCTTTCGTAATATTTTTTAGTTTTATATTTTATTATTACTTATTATTATTATTATTGTTATTTTTTGTTTCTGATATATATTTTTATTAGTATATTGAAATCTGCTCTCTATTTCTGCTTGATAGATAATCTTGTAGAGTAAAGACAGGAATAGTAGCAATATTGACTCTATATATATTTGTGTGTATATATATACACATATATGTATACTTAAATTATTATAGCACAATGAGAATGTTTTCCGTGAACTTAGGGTTTGCAGAGTTGATCATATAAATTCACATAGATGTTTGTAGTTATCACATAAACATGAATTTTAAAAAAAAACTAAACATAAGATCATTTTCACACATTATGGATACATGTCTCATTCAGGAATACTGATATTTACAATATAGTGGCTGGTTTTTATACATACGAATACCTCTACATTAAAACATAGGGTTTTTTTATGCCTCGCCTATGTCTGGTTATTTTTAATTTTTCTCTCTATATAACAGCTGGTTTCTATCCTAACCACATATATCTCCCTTACATTAATACTAGAGCTAAATAAATAAATAAATAAATAAATGTATCATTGATACGTTTACTCAACTGACGTCCCACTACCTAGTTTTCTATATATATGTATCTATCTCTATTTCCTCTCTCTATATATATATTTCTCTCTCTGTTTCTTTACATGAAGTTCTTCTCTTTATCTATCTTTCCATCTCTCTATTTTGTTCCATGCATTTCTTCTTTTTTCTTCTTTTTCTTCGTTTTCTGTCTTTCTTTCCTTTTTTTTCTCTCTTTCTTTCTTTCTTTCTCTCTGTGTACAATTTTTTCACTGCCAATTCAACTTTTCAAATACAAGTCGATGTTGTTACGGTATGTCAAATCTATTTATCTATAAAACTGTTTATATTGTATTTTGTCTGAGGAAGGCATAGCATATTGTTAATATGATATCCCTGAAATATATATAATGAAATAAATATGGTTTTATAAATATAGTTTCCATTTATTTAATACTGTATATATATATATATATATATATATATATATATATATATATATATATATATAATGCAATGAAATATCTATGATCGTTGGCAAATCACTGATGAGGGACTCATTTTATAACATGTTATCCATGTGCAACCTGCAGTATTCTTCTCCCCATTTTTTCACATATATATATATATATATATATATATATATATATATATATATATATATATATATATATATATATATATATATATATGTGTGAAAAAATGGGGAGAAGAATACTGCTGGTTGCACATGGATAACATGTAATAAAATAAGTCCCTCATCAGTGATTTGCCGACGATCATAGATATTTCATTGCATTAAAAATCATATACCTCACGTCGGTGCAATAATAACTAAATCAAGTTATTAGGACAATTAAAACGGGTAAAGCGAGTGAAACAAGATAACAACAAAGAGGATAGCTAACCGTAGAAGGAAGGGAACAAGCTTCATAGTTATTCTGTTAGCATAAGCTAGGTGAATATATGAGCGCTTAGAAAAAAGACCTTTCAGGAGCGAATTCAAATGTGAGAAAGAGAGAAAATGATTTCGTCGTGAACGGGGTGAAGTGAGAAGAGGAGAAACAGTGAGTGAGTGGAAGTGTGAGGAAGAGTTAACTGACATGACAGAGGGGGCGAAAGAAAGTAGGAGAAACAGAGAGAGCGAGGGAGCAGTAAGAGAGAGAGAGAGAGAGAAAAACAGAATCGCAGTAGGTAAATATATGTGAAAAAATGGGGAGAAGAATACTGCTGGTTGCACATGGATAACATGTAATAAAATAAGTCCCTCATCAGTGATTTGCCGACGATCATAGATATTTCATTGCATTAAAAATCATATACCTCACGTCGGTGCAATAATAACTAAATCAAGTTATTAGGACAATTAAAACGGGTAAAGCGAGTGAAACAAGATAACAACAAAGAGGATAGCTAAAACAGATTAAAGTTTAAGCCAAGAATCGTTGCTTTCACCCTTAACGGAATCTTCTGAAACTGTTTCAAAAGATCCCGGTAAGAGTGAAAACACCGATTCTTTGCTTAAACTTTACTCTGTTATTTTAATAAATATTTGCTCTGTGGTTCTTATATATTTGATATATATTTATCCTTATCGAGCCCTCTTTGGATTTTAGTCTTCACATTTATTATTATTACTATAATTATATATATATGTGTGTGTGTGTGGGGGTGTGTGTGTGGGGGGGTGCGTGCGTGTGGATACACATACAAAGAAAGAGGGGTGTACGTATGTGTACGTATAAAATTTGAAATGCTTCCTAAATTAACCGCTTTGTTTACACTCCTAGCTACAAACTTAAAGGGAATATTGGTGACCGGCGGCTCTTTATCTTATTCGTTAATTCACAAATTACGAATGATGGGTTGAATGCATTTCACAATTTACCTTCTTACCTCTTCGGGCTAAGCTGAAACTCCATTCAGATTGATTATACGTTTCACCATATCATAGGTAAATAAAATAATTAGCTGTACAGGTTGATCCGAAAATCTTGTCACCCCTGGTCGCATATTGTTTTAACTTTCATTATTTTTTGTTTTATAAGGTCGGTGGATTGGCAGTATAGGTAGAGGGTCGGACGCCATGCTTTCCAGCATAGTTACGTCCCTTTACGATCTGAGTTCAAATCCCGCCGAGGTTGACTTTGCCGTTCATCCTTACGGGGTCGATAAAATAAAGGACCAGTAATGTATTTGGTAATTGCTGGCCTTGTGCCAAAAGTAGAAACAATTATTTTTTATTTTATTTATTTAATATATATCATTAATTATAATATATAATAATAATAATAACATAATTTTCTATTTCAGAGTTTCTACCGTTTGGAAGAGAGGTTGCTGGCAAGTGTATGGACACGTGATCGTGTGCATTCTGACAAGAATATGGAGGATGTGCGACATGACTTCACTGCAAGATTCGGCAAACCAGCTCCTCCGAAGAGGACGATACTGCGATGGGAACATAAACTGTTTCTCATTACTTTTTGGTAGGGAGTGACAAGACTTTCGGACCACCCTGTAGTATAATTAGTGACCTTGTCCTTGTGTTAGAAACAGTTATTACGTATGTATTTTGCTATTTAGCCTACTGCACCCATATCAAGATTACAAGCAGAAGATGATTTCTTCTCTACTACTTCGGACGAGGCATTTACATCTTATGAAGAATTGTTCTCCACAATAATCTTTCAAACTTTGGCACAAGACCAGCAATTAAGGGACAGGGGAAGTTCGGTTACATCTACTCCAGTACTTAAATGGTACTTTATATTATTGACCTCCGAAATGAAGAAAGGCAATGCTGGCCTCGATTGGATTTGAACTCAAAACGTGAAGAGCCGTCCCTAAATGCCACAATAACGGCTTCTGATTTA
>OZ024745.1:126604306-126611806 GCA_964016885.1 Eledone cirrhosa
GAAAAAAAAACATACCGATAGAAGGGAGAAGACGGGACAATGGTACATGTAAGCAAGTAACCGAGAGAATGGAGATCAAGTTTAAAAAAAGCCGTTGGGTTTAAGCCAGGGGTCATAATAATGCAGCTAGGTATTCCACGTCTGTTCTCAGTGAAAGCGCAGCAAAAAGAGAGAAAGACAACGTCAAGTTATTGTAAGTTCACCCAGGTAGGCACTCGATGTTTAGGTTCAAGTCAATGACGCGGTATAGAGTTAAACAGAGTGTAATATAATAATACAAGGATGATTTGTTAAGCCTTCATTACGTTTAGTGATGCGCGTTTCACTATTGATCAGCTCAGGATTCGGTCTGTACCGATTTGGCCCGAATTTTGATTCCAGAATCGGGTCAGATCGATACAGATCAATAGCAAAACGCGCATCAATAAACGTAATGAAGGCTTAACAAATCGTCTTTGTATTATTATTATTATTATTATTATTATTATTATATATATATATATATATATATATATATATATATATATATATATATATATAAAACGGAGAATGTCTGTCTGTCTTTCTGTCTGTCAGCTCACTAAAACTCGAGAACCACCCAACCGATTGTTTTCAAACTTTACACATGTAATACTTATGGTCCTGTGAGTGTTTTGAGAAAAGAAAATTTCAAATTTTCAATGCCCTACGGACCCAGAAGGAATACCGCTAAGCATTTTTTCTATCCCACGTTCTAACAACTCTGCTAACTCGCTGCCTTAAAGGTTTCATAGCTTTGATTTGTGAAATGATTAACTTTAATATATTCAAATGATGTTGTCTTTAGACTGAAGCTTTAGCCAGATATGCGACAAATGTTGAACTGGATAACGTATCATATCATACGAAACTTTCCAATTCAGTAAAGTAATGCAGTGTAGAAATAATGTATTGTTCAAAACCACCGTAGAAATTCTACATCGGATATAAGCTCATGACTAATGGAATAGCAGTTTTAAAACTTATCTACTCAGCTATTTTATTTCTAATTTCATTACATTATATCTACATTTGTTACGTCTCTTTACGATCTGAGTTCAAATCCCGCCAAGATTAACTTTGCCTTTCATCCTTACGAGGTCGATAAAATAAAGTACCAGTAATGTACTGGGTAATTGCTGGCCTTGTGCCGAAAGTAGAAACAATTATATGTACATTTGTAATGATATCATGAAATAATTCTTTTACTTTTGATGAATTGAAATATATGAATCTCGGTACATTTGTATTTAGATATTTAACGACCACTCACCATGAATATATGATATTCTTACTAGAGATGTGGAATATATGATATTCTTACTAGAGATGTGAAATGGAAGAGAAATGAAGTATACTAACTGGAATTCAGTAATCTTACGCTTTAATAATTATAGAAAAAGGAAAGCAATACAGAATACAGAGTTCACCAAGAGCAAACACAGAGGAACCAAACTCTCACTGTCATCACCTCCATATCTCTCGCCCTCCATATCTCTCATTATTATGAACAAATGGGGTCCCACGCGCTGGCCGCCCTACGGCCCCGGCGGACAGAAAAGAGAAGGCGTTTCCCGGAGGATGGTGATAGAGAAGCACTGGAAGAGCCATTCTAGCTCGCGAGGCTCACACTTGCGGCTAGCCAGCTCAGCACCTGTGGTGGTGAGTAGGGAGGTAGTCCTAGAGCTAAGGACACCAGAGGTCTCCAGTGCTAGGGCCTCGACTGCAAACCTGTTGGAGAACGACCGATATTTGGAGAGTTTACCCTTCTAACTATCAGTTAATGTTTCGCCGTTTTTGTGCTGGGCATGATACTGTTTATCTAGCAGCTTGGAATAGAACCTTTGTCAGAACTTCTTTTTCAGTGTTTTGCAATGCACTAGCATTTGCTCAAAACACTGCATAAATATCCTGTGATTCGTGAAAGAGAAAAAGTAACCAACTAATCGTTATTTACAACCTAGTTATTTCCTCTATAATTTGTCGTTTTATTGCACACTTCCTTTTCCAAATAGATTCTAATCTTATAAACTAATTAATTTCTCCAAACGACTTTCAAGATATTTTTTTCATTTTTTTTTTTTCTTGTTTTGGTTTGTTTCATTTTTGAAATACTCCTTAATTGCTTGGAATTATTTTTCGACCTGATCATTACCATTAGAAAACGAATCATTTACTCGAAAGTTACGCAAAGCTGTCAGGTGTTCTGCATTCAGCTTATTTAATTCTATAAAGTTCTATAAATTTACCTTGATTAGACTTAATTATTTTCAGTTTCTGGTTGAAAGTCAACAGTAAATAGAGAAAACATTCACAGAAATAACATATTTTAACTTCTTGAACACGTTTCTCAATAAAACATTTGAAAATCAGTTGTTGGTCATATATATATATATATATATATATATATATATATATATATATATATATATATATTGTTATACTTGGGGAGGGTCATATTTGTGTAATAATATTGCCAGAATTAATAACAGAACACATTCACTGTTTGGTTGGTTTTCGCTTCTGTGTCTTTTATATCGGTTAATTTAATTTATTCGGTCCTCAATGTTGCCATTGACTGACCAACGGTCAAAAATACAGATACAATATAGACACAAATACATATATATAGTCTATCAAAAGTTCTTTCGTTGCACATCTGCAACATCGTCAGTGGTGCTATTATGTTTCCTCCCGTTGCATTGTATGCCTACGCCATCTTTATTTAGTCTGTTTATTTATTTATTTATTTATTTTTTGTCTTCTCTGCGCATGCGTTTGCGTGTGTGTATAGTGTTTTGTTTGATATATATATATATATATATATAAATATATATATATATATATACATAAACACACACAAACACACACCCACTCACACACATATATACATATGTGTGTGTGTGTGTGTGTGTGTGTGTGTGTGTGTGTGTGTGTGTGTGTGTGTGTAAAAGGTAAACAGAAATAACAACACAATTGGTACAGTATATGGAAGGAATATATTAGGTTAACGCTTGATATAGCAGGAAGAGGGTCTTAACGTTTTGGACGCTAGTCTTTCGTCAGAAGAAAGAATGAGAAATAAGATAGATTGAAGGGAAGGGCGTGGTGGAATTGGAAAAAAATGTCTTAAGATATGTATATATATATATATATGTTGGGGTGGTGGGGGGGTGGGGGGGTATATATATATGTATATATATTAATTTAAAATATTACCAAAAATAGACATTCGTGTGATCAAGTATATTTTATTATACATATTTCAGAGGTACTGAGCTATCTTCAACAGTACGTCCTCATCAGATAAAATAAGATGATGCATGACATACCCTGACTTAGTAGATGGTTAAGATTCAGTCATGGTAGTGAATAAGATATGACAAAACTCAATATTTATATATTCCAATCTATTGTAAAACTCATTCTTTGATTTATTCATTGAACCTTGTTTAACCTTTAAATATATATATATATATATATATATATATATATATATATATATATATATATATATGTGTGTGTGTGTGTGTATATGTATCGTCATCATCATCATCATCTTCATGATTTTACTTCCGTTTTTCCCTGCTTGCAAGGGTTGGACCGGTCCTATTCAGCACAGCATCTCTCCACTTGTCACGGTCCTTCATCATCTCCACCGTGAGCTTCAGCGATCTGAGGTCTGCTCTGACCACGTCCGCCCATGTTTTTCGTGGTCTACCTCTAATGCGTCTTCCTTCTACTGGGATTTCTTGGCACTTCTTTACCCAGCGGCCATCCTCCATGCGCATCACATGTATATATATATATATCCAGAGAGTGTAACTTGAATTTACTGTAGGTTCACCCGGGTAAGCACTCGATGTTTAGGTTCACTTCAGTGTCGAGGTGTAGAGCTAGACAGAGTGTAGTATAGTGGAAGGATAACAAGGACGATTGGTTACTCCTTCATTACATTTATTGGTTGGTGACGCGCGTTTCGCAACTGATCAGCTCAAGGTTCCATCTGTATCGATCTTACCCGACTCTGTAATCTGCGGCTCGTCGGACCCCTTGTAATGCTAGTAGAAAAAAAAAATATATATATATATAAATATATATTTATATATATATATATGTGTGTGTGTGTGTGTGTGTGTGTGTGTGTGTGTGTGTGTGTGTGTGTGTGTGTGTGTTTATATATATATATATATATATATATATATATATAATATATATATATATAAATGAACATGTTTGGGTTCAAACTTCACAAGCAATAAATAGAGAATTTATTCAGAGTTAGAAACTAAGCTAATTAAAAATTGGTCTGTTATTTTCTGTTTTACAGTGATACAATTGAATGCTTCAAAGAGAAAGGAATATAGGTTTCCCTATATTAATGGGGACGAGAATTTGAATTGGAGTAACATGTATGACTTCGTTGATTCTAGCACTTACTTATGGATAATGATTTGTTTAACCTTCAACTACATGGCCAAAAAATTTAAAGGGAAAACATTTAATCAAATCGATGGAATACTCAATCGTATATTACTGGTATTTATTCAAAATACTAGTAAAATACAAAATCAAAACGACAGATCCACAAGAGCCAGCGAAGTAGCTTCTACGTGGTCGCTTGACCAGTTAGTTCACTCTGATCGATCATCAAGATCTCAGACCTCATTCGCTTGCCGAGTGGGGTGGACCTCGACAAATCAATGTTTCCATTGATATTTCTATTGCTGATACAATCCAACGGTCGCAACTGCTGCCAGAATGAGCAACGTGAAAATAAAGTGTCTTGCTCAATGACACAACGCATCACGCGATCCAAGAATTGAACTCACAACCTCATGATTGCTAATCCAACTCTCTAACCACTAAGCCACGCGCCTGTTAGTCATAGTAGCTAAACAGTTTCATATCAAATCACACTGTCTTGATAAATTGGATAATTACACTTAATTCGGCCTCTTGCATTCCATCACTCGTGTACACGGCTCCCAGATACTTGAACCTCTCCAGCTGCTTCAGAGAAACTCCACTCACATATAGAGTGTACTTCACAGGCTTCAATTGCATGTCGGGGGCCACCTTCCGATGAGTTAAATAATACTATGTCGTCTGCAAATCCCAGCCGACTGATCCTACACTCGCCAATCCTGATACCACATTCAACCCGACTGCGCACGTTAATCCTGTTCATGAAAATAACGAACAGGCGAAGTGATAGTTTGACCATTCCGGAATCTGATACCCACATAGAATAGTTTCGATTTAGCACCATTTTTACGAACACAAATGCTTGGGCATAAAAAAATATATAATATTTGACGGTAATAGACACAAGTATTCGTATATCAAGCAGGGAATTAGCAGCAATCGTTAGGGACTTTGGATTGAAAATGTCGTGGTATTTGTTTCGGTTCACTGCGTTCTGAATTCAAATCCCGCCAAAGTGAACTTTGCTTTTCACCCTTTCGAGGTCGATAAATATAGTACTAATCCAGTATTGGTATAGATTAATCCTCTATATATATTTCTTACTTCCTCTCTCTCTCTCTCTCTCTCTCTCTCTCTCTCTCTCTCTCTCTCTCTCTCTCTCTCTCTCTCTCACCATCTCTCTCTCTCTTTCTCTCACTCTTTCTCTCTCCTTGTCAGGGCGAAACCAGCTATACTCCAACCAGGAAAGGGATAGTCTCTCTCAGGTTTAAAATGCCCAAGACACTCCGTGTATCGGAACAGCGTTCCCAGTACTTCATCAGGATTTAAGTGACTTTTACTTTATTCCTATATCAGCTTTTGAATCAGAGATTCATACACGCTATGTGTGTTCCATTGTGTTTATAACAGTGAGAAGAAAATACCACATTTATTGAATATTCTATGCATAGCTTATCCAAAAGTGAGGGAACTTTAACCCTCATCAACTTAAAGTTGCATAGCTCGAAGTTAAGCCTCAACTTTATAGATTTTCCTGGCTAGGGGAGAACGTTTATCATACAGAAATTTTAAAAGAGTTGTTCTAACAGATAATAGCTCTATATCTCCATCTAATTAGTGCGAAATTTATGTTCGAAATATTTTCTAATTTTAATGAACATGACATTACATATTTTAATGGAAGTACAACCGACCTTAGCATTTTTAGATGGGACGAAAACAGAATTTATAAGAGGTGACATAAAGAACCTATCCTTTGACAACTAATAGCTGTCAAATGTCATGACAAAAAAAAACAATAATAAATAAATGAACAGCCTCGAGAATATAACAAAATTATCTTTTTAAAATTAACATAATTACAGTTTATTATTTTCTGCTTTCTCTTAAAGCGTAAATATGTAATTCGAACCGTAACGTTTACACCATACGAACATTTAGTAATATACAGAATGTTATTTATACGTTAATAAAGTTTCGACCTATTTTTTTAACCATGGTTTAAATGAAGTCTATGCAAATCCACTATCAGATTTCTTTTACTCTGAAAGCAACTGAATTACTATAGTATTTCAGCTAGTTTCTGTCAAGAGACGTATTGGATTAACATGTTGAATAATAGGGGTCAATGATATTCTGAACTAACATATATACTCGTATACAGAAATAAATCCACACACACACACACATTATATTTATCTCTCTCCCTCTCACTCTCTTCCTTTTCTTTTCTTTTCTTCCCACCTTCTCTCCTTCCCACCTACTCTCTCTCTTTCCCCATATATGTATGTATGTATGTATGTATGTATGTATGTATGTATGTGTGTGTGTGTGTGTGTGTGTGTGTGTGTGTGTGTGTGTGTGTGTGTGTGTGTGAAGAAATTTGCCGAGGTTAAAGCTGAAACCGATAGAGCTCGCGGTCGGATTTCTTCCTCATATATATATATATATATATATATATATATATATATATATATATATATATATATATATATATATATATAATTACAGTAAAATTAGGATAATTGACAACTGAAAACAAGACGGAACGAAGAACAAATTATTTAAAGGTCTTCAGACGTTGAGATGGACTTGAGAAGTTTCAATCCGAAAGCTTCCTTTCTAGAACTGAATAGGCAGAGATTTTAGGGGGTCCAATTAAAAATGCCTCGGTGGACTGTGCTCTTTGCTCAAATCCCATAAATGTCAAAAGGTTAATTTTGCCTTTCATCCTTTCAGAGTCGATAAATAAATAATCATTCTAATACGGGGTTGAATCTTCTTCTTCTTCTTCTTCTTCTTACGAGAGTCTTGAAGCGGCAGAGTCCTCCAGTCCGTCTTCCAGAGGGTCCTTCCAGAAGCATCCATCACCAAATGATCAAGATGGATCAGATCAACGAATGAGACCAGCCAAGCTTATGGATGTTATTCTTGATTGTGGTTTACCTCTTGATTTCCTGCCAGTTGGCTTTGTCAGGTATAATCCATCCACTGTCACTGGTTAATTTATATTTCTTTCAAACAATGAGCTAGTTCTTAAGATGTGGTGGTAAC
>OZ024745.1:126614306-126616806 GCA_964016885.1 Eledone cirrhosa
GAATCGAACTGGTGTAATAAATATTATTGCCGGCTGGAGACTCTTTGATAAATGAATAATGGGCAACTGAAGCATAGAGATTGGGGAATAAAGTTCTACACTGCACTGAAAGACAGGACTGTCAATCTCTTGATCTGTGATGATTCAGTATTAAATCTCGTTTGAAGAGATATTGCATATAACTAACTATTGGTGGGGGAGGGGAAGGGGAAGGGGTTCATATAACTAACTATTGGTGGGGGAGGGGGAGGGGGTTCATATAACTAACTATTGGTGGGGGAGAAAAAGGGCAAGGAAGGGGGAAGGGAGTTCATATAACTAACTATATTTTGAAACACTGGCGAAAGCGGAAATATTCCGATCGATCGTTCGATATAACATCACTGTCATATTTATGTTCTCAACAAAGATGTATAAATACACTGATCGATACTTTAGCGTCTCTAGCTACTTATCTATCTCTTTGATTCATAGTCTTTCTCTCTCTCTCTCTCTCTCTCTCTCTCTCTCTATATATATATATATATATATATATATATATATATATATATATATATGTATATATATATATATAAGGAGGGGGGGGGTGAGTATACACAGGCACACGTGCGCCCACACATGTGTGTGTACGTTTATGAATGTATGTACATACAAACATATATATATATATAACAAACTAAACAAAATAAACTCATAATAAGAAACAGAATGACAATTCATCGCCAATTCTTCGTCCAAGTGAGTTTGTTTCCTGATGATTTCGAAGCTCGTGAATTTATCCTTGATCGGATATTTCCAAAAGCGAATGAAAACCCATGGGGTACAAACGTAATTTTGGTATGTTTATATACATTTTTTCTTCTAACTTTGATTTTATACCTAATTGTGTATAGTTGATGATATATTTAATCGATTTCTACGTGCTATTGAAATGCTGGGTAAATATTCTATAACTGTTGATCCCGAATAGATGGCTGTCGTTTATTTATCTATTTTTTCTTCATAGGTGCCTTTTAATCTTATAGCCTGGTTTAATTAGTTTTTTTGTGTGCTTGATTATGCTGATTGGGAGAGGAGATGGTGTATATATTTTATCAAATGATTCTATGGACATACTTTATTGTATATATATATATATATATATATATATATATATTATATTTGTATTGTGTTTTTAATGGCTGAAAATAACTCTGCCTCGCTGTAATTGACACACACACGCATACATATATATATGTGTGTGTGTATGTGTTTGTGTGTGCATGTGTGTGTATGTGTGTATGTGTGTGTATGTGTGTGTGTATACATATATTATCTTTGCCGCGCGGTATAATTATTTATAATTGGCTTACTAATGTTCAGTGCTTTTAAAATGCCCGCACAGTATATGAATAAATGTTTTCAATCTGTTTAATGATGTCTTTCTAAATTTCATCACTTTATTTTTTATATTGCAAATATGACACCAAGCTGTGAGAAATTATTTACAAAATTCCGCATAACACGCCTGAAGTGCACGTGACTTCAACAATAAAAATATTGCTGAATTTACTTGCAGGAATTTAGATAGAGAACCTCCAAATGTGAACGAATTTTAATCCCACCCTTATACCCTGTACTCATTATACGCTTATACCCTGTACTCATTATACGCTTCTCTATCTCCCTGTATAGTTTAATGTTCAAGGCTACCTTAAATGAAATCATTTTACACCATCAAATCTAATCAGGAATTAGTGAATTAATGAAGTAATTTGATAATTTATACAAGCATCTCTCTCTCTCTCTCTCTCTCTCTCTCTCTCTCTCTCTCTCTCTCTCTCTCTCTCTCTCTCTCTCTCTTTATCTATCTATCTAACTCCCTCTCTCTTTCTCTTTCTCTCTTTCATATTCTTTCATATATACATATATATATATTTATCTATATATTTATGTATATATATATATACATGAAAGGATATATGAAAGGGAGGGAAAGAATATATATATATATATATAAAATATCTATATGCGTGTGTAATTTATACAAGCATATATTTATTTTTTTATTTTCAATTGAGTTCTTAAACACGTTGGATTGATAATGTTTTCAAAAAAACTAATTAACCCGCGTGTATATTATTATTATTTTTTTCCTCATTTCGTGGATCGTGGGTTGTCTCCCCTTCCCGCTTCGTGTCGCTATGATACTTCCTCAGTCAAAAACTGCTGGAATTTCAAATTTGGCGGTCATTCGAGGTGAGAGAGCGACTTTACGGACATGATTTTTGACAGCGGTAAGAAATTGTTTTCTTATATCAATGTTTAATGGGCTTCCACTGATGATTTATAAATGCCCACCTAAATATACTCTTACATGAATATATATTAGGCTTCTACATAAACTGGAAACATTCTCCCAAACTTGTAGAAAACTTATAATGAAACAATTGTTTGGAAAGAGAGATATACTTTAACTTTAATTATATCTCATAAAATAATACAACTGGTTTTTCCACAT
>OZ024745.1:126624306-126649306 GCA_964016885.1 Eledone cirrhosa
CCACTCCAGCATTTCTCTGATTGACAACGAGTCATTTACTGATAAACAGCCTTCAAACTGTAACACACAGAGACGCCGTTGCTTTTATTAACATTTACTAATGCTACTGCAATAGTTACTATTTCTCTGAACTTGAAATGTATATATCAGCTCGGTACACTTGTTACATCTGCTTCTCCAGTTCTCATCTATTAAAACCGATGCAGTCTATCGACCTACTTGTAATAACATTGAAATTACTCTCAAACGATACACTGTCTTAACATCACCACATAACCCTTAGATATCTTCTGTAGAAACCCGTCTGTAACAAACATTTGAGCCTGGTTCCCAGTTTGAGGATAATTTCCTCTCTTCCTCCTAACGGTCACGAAACCCATGAAAAAATTGATGTTCGTTTGCCTCCGTCTTAAAACTAAACCACTAAAAAGAGACACATAGTTCTTCTCAGTCAGGAGATTGACCTTAGTCTAAACTACAACGACTCTCATCTGCATTATGTTACAGTAGACAAAGGCGTCGGATTGGCAGTATCGGTAGAGCGCCGGACATTATGCATTGTGGCATAGTTATGACCCTTTCCCTTCTGAGTTCAAATCCCGCCGATTCCTCTGAGGTTAACTTTGCCTTTTAAACTTTTGGCGCCGATAAAATAAAGCACCAGTAATGCATTGGGGTTGATTTAATCGACTTTCCCATCCCCCCAAATTGCTGGCCTTGTGCCTATAGTAGAAATCATTATGTTATAGTAGACAGTTCTCCAAAACTGAAAATCCTTGGAATTTTTCCCAGGCAAAACTGGTCCAGTATCGACAGATGCTGAAACTGGTCATCAACTACATAGAACTCGTCACTCTAATTAATAAATAGGTATTGATGTCTAATTTAGGCAAAAGGCCAGTAATATTGATGGACAGTGGTAGCTGATTAGATCAACCTCAGTACTTGACTTGTACTTTGTTTTATCGACACCGAAAGTTTACTTCAGCGAGATTTGCACTCAGAACTCAAAGAGCGTGAACCATCAACAAATAATGGTTTCTGATTTAGGCACAAGGCCAACAATTTTGGGAGACAGAAAAGTCGATGAAATCCACCTCAGAACTTTATTATACTGGTACTTTATTTTATCGACCCCGAAAGGTTAAAAGGCAAAGCTAATATTCGGAGGAATTTGAACTCAGAACGTAAAGGGTGGTAACTTTATGCCGCGAAGCATGGTGTCCGACACTCTAACCGATACTGTCAACTCACCGCCCTAACATGAACAAATAATGCAGCAAAGATGGTCTGAGTACAAATCCCGCCGAGGTTAACTTTGCTTTTCATCCTTACGAGGTCGATAAAATAAAGTACCAGTAATGCACTGGAATAATTGTTGGCCTTGTGCCAAAAGTAGAAATAATTATTACAATCAAATTAATCTTCAAAAGCAAATAATTAACACTCACAAATTTCTACCATGATTAAATAAATCTACTTAGGTACACAAGCAGAAAATCATAAATAAAAATTTGCAGTAACAAACACAGAAATCAAATTTTAACAAATTATATAACAACCAATTAACATAAAGCGGAAATTACTCGTGTGTATGTCAGGAGAGAGAAAGAGAGAGGGTAATAAGCAGCCATACCTGCTTAAAATATCTACATGTACGCACACGAACACACACACTTAAATATATATACAGTTGTCCCCCGTTATTCGCAGGGATTACGTTCCTAGTGCATCTGCAAAGAGTGAAAACCGCGAATACTAGAGGTGGTCCATAAAAATGCCTATAAACGTCAAAATATTACGTAAAACATAATAAAAAAGAGGGAATGTCTTATGTGAAGGGGCGTCCAATAGGCCGGCAAATACGGCGTATTGTTATTAAAATATATATTGCCACGAAAAAAGCCATTAAAAAAATCGCGAAAGATATTTACGATTCTGCGAATATGCAGTGGTTTCCACGACCAATTATTAATTAGGTGCTAAGGAAATTTCCGCGAATAACAAGGACCATGAATGCCGAGGGTACACTGTACTGTATATATATATATATATATATATATATACATATATATATAATGAAGGAAGTGTGGTAAGGAACCAGGTGGACCATAACGCACCAGAGTACTCGATACTTTGGGTAGTAGAGTGGGTAATGGGAAAAAGTTCAGGAATAGTCCAGAAATAGCCGTCGAAACGGCCTGAGCTCTGCCGTCGGGGTCCTGAACCTTTTTTCTCTCTCTCACTATATATATATATATATATATATATATATTTATATATATATATATATATATATATTTATATATATATATATAATCGTTTATCTTTCTGATTAACGTATGTGTGCACACTGAGCAATGAGTTTGTATTTCAAAAGTGCCGCCCCCATAAAAGTGTCACACCGGGGCGGACTGCCTCTCCCCCTCCCCTCTAGCTACGCTACAGATTAAACCCCATCCACACCCACGCCACAAGAAAAAGTTGGTTGGAGTTTCGAGCAAAGTATGAACCATAAATAATGAATCCATCTAAAATTTATTCTGCAAATTTAATGTAAAAGTATTCAAGAGTTCAGTGAAGACACGTGGTTTATATTTAGAGAATTGGATTCGCAATCGTGAAGTTACGAGTTTGACTCCTGGACCGGGTGATGCGTTATGTCCTTCAGCAAGACACTTTATTTCACGTTACTCCTTCTGCCAGGAGTTGCTTCTGGTAGATAATTTCAGTAATGAAAAGACCAATGGAAACATTGTTTCCTTCGTTCAATCTGATGTGTTCTCCACCACTTGGTAAGCTAATGGGACCTATGATCTTGTTGATTGTTAAAACAAAAAGATCAAGAGTTTTCTAAAGTTTAGAGTGTTATTGTGATTGTCTAAAACAGGCATGCCAGACATGCGGCCCACGAGCCGCATGTGGCCCTTTACAAGCACACCTGCGGCCCGCACAAAGGTTTTTACAGCACGAGCATGTTTTATCTTCGTAAAATTAGTTGTAATGTGCGCAATTAGTTGTAGTGTGTGGTCCTCAGACAACACATATGTGACCCATGTGGCCCTCAGACAACACATATGTGACCCATGTGGCCCTCAGACAACACATATGTGACCCATGTGAACCTCAGACAACACATATGTGACCCATGTGGCCCTCAGACAACACATATGTGACCCATGTGGCCCTCAGACAACACATATGTGACCCATGTGAACCTCAGACAACACATATGTGACCCATGTGAACCTCAGATAACACATATGTGACCCATGTGACCCTCAGACAACACATATGTGACCCATGTGGTCCTCAGACAACACATATGTGACCTATGTGACCCTCAGACAACACATATGTGACCCATGTGGCCCTCAGACAACACATATGTGACCCATGTGGCCCTCAGACAACACATATGTGACCCATGTGGCCCTCAGACAACACATATGTGACCCATGTGACCCTCAGACAACACATATGTGACCCATGTGGCCCTCAACAACACATATGTGACCCATGTGACCCTCGGACAACACATATGTGACCCATGTGAACCTCAGACAACACATATGTGACCCATGTGACCCTCAGACAACACATATGTGACCCATGTGAACCTCAGACAACACATATGTGACCCTCAGACAACACATATGTGACCCATGTGGCCCTCAGACAACACATATGTGACCCATGTGGCCTTTGGGGGTCTCTCAATTTGACATGTCTGGCCCCTAAATTCAACGATGAAGTTGTTGTTAACTGATGAGCCTGTTCATTCTTTATTGGATAAACATACATTCAACGCAGTAAAAAATGCTATGATTACTCTACTCTTTTTACAGTCTCGCGTTTACACAAACGATTATTTCTTTACTTGATAATGTTACCAAATATTTAAGCAGTAGTAACCTTGAAATGTTAAAGATCTCAGCTTAAAATTTTAAAATAATAAAATAACTAAACAAATGAATAAATAAATGAATTATATAAATAAAACACTTGATATAAATTCTAAAAATGAACTCTGTAAGTCAGATGGTAATATGTAACTGAAAATGTTTCAGTTTCAGTTTAAATGTCAGTCTAGGAATCTTCATTGTTAATGACATTTTCGTCTATTTTAGGGAATAAAAAATATAAATAAATATAAAAATACACATATGCATGACACTTGATAACGTTGCTATATGCAAAGCAATAACCTTGAAATCTAAGGGTTTTCGCGGCCCAACCACTGAAAATAGACAATATAAATTTAGTAAAGACAATTTGTAAGTAGCACGTTGAAAATATTTAAGAGTTTTCTCAATTGCGATATGTGAATTTGTAGATTTAGCAGAAATTGCAAACTAAATGTCTAACGTTCTTTCTGTCTCTAGGGACTTTAGCAAATTGTAAGCTATTAAATTTCAGTCCTCTATTCTCATAGCCAGATCTGTCAACGACCAAAACATATCAGGCATTGAATAACGTTAATAAACAAAGAAGACTTTGTAGGCTTCGAACGTATCATATACCATTTAACTATATTTTTTATCAAGAATTGGTCGTATAGAACCCCCTCTATAATCTTGTGGAGAGATTATCCAGAAATTACATGGGACACATTGTTCTAATTTAAAAACTATCAGTCTGAAAGAGAGAACATTTTCAAGCTAGTCTTTAAAAATCTTCCAAGATTGGTGATGCCATATACTATCAAGGACCTACCAACTATAAACAAGATCTTCCAATCTATGGAGGTTACAAATGATTCAACAACAGATCAAGTTTCCCACCACTCTACACCAGATCAAACCTCCCACCACTCTACACCAGATCAAACCTCCGACCACTCTACACCAGATCAAACCTCCCACCACTCTACACCAGATCAAACCTCCCACCACTCTACACCAGATCAAGCCTCCCACCACACTACACTAGATCAAACCTCCCACCACTCTACACCAGATAAAGTTCCCCATCACTCTTTACCAGATCAAACCTCCCACCACTCTACACTACTCACCGAATTACAAACACAGAAAAATCGGCCACTTAAGGTTACATAATTTCATATTTTCGTATCCACACAATACAACTTTGTATGTGGTGGTTGTCACAACAACCTTTACGCCAACGACCCTTCAAACAATACAAGTTATGTATAATTCTTCTGTCAACTATTTTTACATATGTTCAAAATTTTTCCTTTCATAAGCTTCCAAATATGTTTCATTGTACTAATTTCAATGAAATCCGCTTCTATATTGTAAATGAGATTACATTCATTTACCAAACTTGCAGCTGGTTTAAGCGATAAGCTGTTTACCAACCTAGTCGTTAGATTAGGGTTGAATACCGGGACTTAAACGACCGCTTCCTTTTCGCGCTGGTCGCCGTTTATATTTGATATATATATTATCCTTATCGAGCCCTCTTTGGGCTCGATAAGGATAAATATATATCAAATATATAAGAACCGTAGAGAAAATATTTATTAAAATAATAGATTAAAGTTTAAGCAAAGAATCGCTGTTTAAGCAAAGATCCCGTTAAGGGTGAAAGCAGCGATTCTTTGCTTAAACTTTAATCTGTTATTTTAATAAATAAATAAATATATATATATATATATATATATATATCGGTGCGAGTGTGTGCATGCGTGTGTGTGTGAGTACATGTGTGCGCGCATGCATGTTTGCGTACGTGTGTGGAGGGCGCGTGGATGGGTGTACGTAAAAGGGAGGAGTGCGAGTGTGTTTTGTGTGTCGAAATTTGACTCATTATTCTTTGGTGGATTGGCAGTATCTGTAGAGAGTCGGACACCATGTTTTGAAGCATAGAGTTACGTCCCTTTATGATCTGAGTTCAAATCCCTCCGAGGTTAACTTTGCCTTTCATCCTTACGGGGTCGATAAAATAAAGTACCAGTAATGTACTGGGTAATTGCTGGCCTTGTGCCTAACATAGAAACAATTATTCTTTACACATTGCCTTGCCTTGCCCACCGTGTTCCTGTTTTCTTTGGGAAATCTGTTGTGTAGTTGATCACAAAATTGAGGCCAAACTGTTAAACAATGCCGATTTTCACGAATCTGCTTTGCATGAGTTTCGCTGCTTTTGAATAACACAGGCATGTTCCTTTTCTAACGCTTTTTTAAAAAATAGTATATCAATTAAACCTCAATACAAGTTATGTTTCATTTTTCAGTAGTCTATTTTTATGTGTATTCAAAATGTTTTCTTTTATAAACTTCTAAATATGTTCCATTGCATTGAATTCAATGATATTTGCTTCTATATTGTAAATATAGTTTTCCCCACCAAACTCGATGTTGGTTCAAACAAACTTGCAGGCGATCTTGGCATATGACTGGTAATGTGTTGTTTTTGTTTTGTTTCCGTTTTAATCATAATAAAGTACAAAGTCTATATATATATATATATATATGTGTGTGTGTGTGTGTGTGTGTGTGTGTGTGTGTGTGTGTGTGTGTGTGTGTGCGCGCGTGCGTGCGTGCGTGCGCGTGTATTAAAGTAATTACCAAATACGTTTTTACATTAAATATTGATTTACGAACGTTTCGTCCCCTTACTAAGACTTTACAAAATCAGTTATATATATATATATATATATAACGAAAGAAGTGTGGTAAGGAACCAGATGGACCATAACGCACCAGAGTACTCAATACTTAGGGTAGTAGTTAACGGAAATCTTGGTTAACGGAATGTTGAGATAATTCTTCTAAACATCTACATGCACACTTACATTTTTTGGCGGCTTATCAAAGAGCTGGAGTTCTTTCAACCCAGCTGTTTCAATATATTGCCTTTATTCTTGATGCGACGGATGGGACCTTTGGCACTTGAAAATGGCGTTCTGTTCGTGGGCTGGTCCGGCTGTCAATGTCAAAGTTTGCTGCTACCCCTTCCAGAATATTCCATAAGTGTGTCACTGCGTATCTCTCCCGTCTTCGCTCCAGGGAGTAAAGCTTTAGTTCTTCCAGCCTCTCCCAGAAGCTCATCTCTTTCATTGAGGCAATGCTCTTGGTGTAGCTTCGTTGGATTCTTTCAAGTTCTGTGGTTAGTTTGTCACGGTGGGGCAACCACAGCTGAGAGCAATAGTCCAGTCGGCTGCGGTCGAAAGCCATCCTGAGGACCAACATGGTTTCCGGATCCATTGTTCTGAAAGTCCTCAGAATCCACAAACAAACAAACCGAGCATTATAATAAATGTTCGGTAAATCGAAACGTGCATATATATATGTGTGCATGTATGTATATATATATACATACTACTGTACGTCTGTATACATATATGTATGTGCGTATACATACATACTTACATATATATATATATATATATATATATATATATATATATATATATATATAAATAGAAGTTGTAATTAATTTGTTGGAAGCCCGACAAACATAAATGTTTATAACTGATTTAGAGCACTCAACATGTTACTGGAGTAAATATTCAATGATATTAAATAAATGGAAACCATATTTATGAAACCATATTTATTTTATTATATATATTTTAAGGGATAAGGTATGATTTTCATGGGTACGTCTCTATTTATAAAACAAACTTTGTATTTTATCTGATGAAAACGTACCAATGTTGTCTTGGTTGCCCTTGAAATATATATAATAATATAAATATGGTTTTATAAATATAGTTTCCATTTATTTAATATCATTGAATATATATATATATATATATATATATATATGTGTGTGTGTGTGTGTGTGTGTGTACGTGTGCATACTTACACACAGACATACACACACACACATACATATATATATATGAATGTGTGTGTGTGTGTGTGTGTGTGTGTGTGTGTGTGTGTGTGTGTGTGTGTGTGTGTGTGGAGGTACGTGGCCTAGTGGTAAGGGTGTTGGACTTACGATCATAATGTCATAGGTTCGATTCCTGGGTTGTGTGTTGTGTTCTTGAGCAAAACACTTCATTTCACGTTGCTCCAGTATACTTACCTGAAAATGAGTACCAGCAATAGCTGGAGGTTTAACCCTGCGATGGACTGGCGTCCTGTTCAGAGGAAAGTCTTGTACTCTCAGTTGCTTCACACCATGAAGCCTGGATAAGCACCGGCCAAATGTGCCTTCTGGCCTAAGACAGACTTTAAAATGAATTGTTAAAATGAATTTTAATTAAATCAAAATTATGGGTGTCATGCCAGAAAGACATGCGCCATATCACCCGCAAAATAAGCTCTAAGATTCTAACGAATAGGTCCGAGTATTTTATAATAACTAGAAATTGATTAACATATAAATAAACATGAATAATCACAGGAGATAATTTTTACAAGTGTGTAAGTACACATAGCTAGGTAGGTAACTAAATAAAGTTAACCAGAACTTCAAAAATACACACTTGTAAAAATACACACTAATCAATTTCTAGTTATTATATATATATATATATATATATATATATATATATATATATATATATATATATCGAACGAAAACTTGTTGACGAAGTAAATTCCACTGTTCTATCTTCCAAAAAACCAATAACTTGCAGGCCCCTGCAGAAACCTAGGGGAGATATTGTATGTTATATGTTATATATATTATGTATTATATGTGATGTGCTATATATAGTATCAACGCGATGGTCCAGGTTTGTCATATTTTCCTGAGTTCAGTTTTTTTCGTCGCTTTGGTCACTGCGGCTCGTCTATCGGTCGCTGTCTTCAATTTGCAAAGCTGTCTAAATGTAATGTTATTACTCTAAGGTAAAATACCTTATTGAGTGCTTAGCCGCACACCCCGATTGCATTCGTTAGCTTAGCTGCTGCCAGAGCTTCGTTTATGTTGTACTAAATTTTGTATATATATATATATTTATATGTATGGGTCTGAGACTTGGACACTGACCAAGAAACTCACTCAGATGGTGGATGGGTGCTACACGAGAATGTTGAGGATGGCTCTGAACATTAATCAGTATACACTGAGGATGAAAAACTCAGAGCTGTATGGGAGCATCCCAAAAGTCAGCTCAAAAGTGACACAGAGGAGACTGAGGTTAGCTGGACATGCTCACCGACATCCAGAGTTGACATTGCACTCAGTGCTCCTTTGGGAGCCCCTACATGGACACACTAGAAGTGGAAGACCAAGGTTAACGTATGTTGATGCCCTAAGGACAGACACTGGTCTGTTGGAGACGCAGGACATGGCAGCGATAATGAGGGACAGAGACCGCTGAAGAGAACTCGTCCATGGATCTCGGGAATTTTACCCGCCTTAGATATATATATATATATATATATATATATATATATATATATATACCACATTACAGCTCGCTACTATATCGCTCTATAATGGATAATCGAATTTAAAGTCCGTTAGAGGTTCTTGGCACTACCATTGTTACTATCGCTTTCCTCTAGCCATGGGGCTTGGAGACATGAACCGAATGCTACCATTCTAGTATGCATCGATGTGGACTGCTATTTCTAATAACCATCTTTTCACCTCTTAATAATTTGTGTGTGATACACTTTGGCTGACATCTTTTGACGGGAACGAAAAGATTGGTTTTCTAGTCTCCCGCCTCCACGTAAAATGTGTAAATTGGTGGCTGGTCGAGAGATAGAATCGTATTGGGTACCAGCTGCTAGTCGCTTTACCGTGTCGGTTGTCACAAACAGTCATGACCGGCATGGGCTGGGGTTTGGATTCTGTCGATTGATTGGTTATTGATTAGGCGATACCCGCTGATGAAGCCGCATAAGCCGATTGTGCATTGTTGCATAATATATGCAGACGGATGGTGCAGTGCATCTTACTACTGCATTAAGTGCGACCGAAACTCGAGTCCGGGAACTATTATAGGCACCCGTTTTACGTGTGTTGTATTGAAGCGAATAGCTATGTGTATACTCTGGGAATATATCTTACATTGCCCATGGGGTATGTTGAGATACAACCGCTCCTGGCATTGATAAATATGCTGGGTCCGTCAACTCCTTATCATATATATATATACACAGGTGCGTTTGTGAGTAAGTAATGACACACAAGAGACAGTTGATTTTGTGTGTGCAAAACAGTACATTTCAAAACGCATGCATCAGTGATATGATGCATGCGTTGTTGACGCGTATTTTGCCGGCGTGCATTTTACAGAGACACATGTGTGTATGTGCATGCACGGTCATGGGTGTATGCTCATGCGCCAATCTATGTGAATGTGCGCCTGCGTGTGTGTGTATATGTGTATGTATACGCGTTTATGCCCATAATACCGCTCGGCTTGTCGTTTGCTAATAACTAATACTAATACAATAATATCTCCCCCACCGCTAATCCCACCATCCCCCGTTTATTGACGTGACTTACACCTCACTCTTACTCAATCACTCCCCCTTTTACTATATTGTCCAGGCACAATTTGCTGCGATTTCATTGGTTGATAACTGGGTAAAGCAGCTTGTTTGTAACTTTATGTAAATTCCTTTCTCACCTCACTTATCCGTATTTTCTATTGTTGTCAACTCTGAGCTTTTTCTTCAGTGTATTCTTATCTCCCTTCTCTCTCTCTCTCTCTCCCTCTCTCTCAATAGCCCCCCTCTCTCTCTGTATACACACACACACACACACATATATATATATATATCAATATGTATAACTTTATATATATATTTATCTATATATATATATATATATATATATATATATATATATATATATATATATATATATATACATATATATATAAATGAATACATATACATATATGTGTGTGTAAGCACACGTGTGTGTGTGTGTAAGCACACGTGTGTGTGTGTATAAATATATATATATATATATATATATACATATATATATATATTATATATATACATATATGTGTGTGTATATATATATATATATATATATGTGTGTGTGTGTGTGTGTGTGTGTGTGTGCGACTACACATGCCATGAACTACGAGGAACTTTTCAAAGCATTGTACTAATATTACAATTAAAAATGAGTTAATGAAATATAACGGTATTTTGTTTCATTTCATCAAATACATTGTCTCGCTTTCTAAGTCATTATTTATAACTGTATGGCGGTGGATTGGCAGTATCGGTAGAGGGTCGGACGCCATGCTTTCCAGCATAGTTACGTCCCTTTACGATCTGAGTTCAAATCCCGCCGAGGTTGACTTTGCCTTTCATCCTTACGGGGTCGATAAAATAAAGTACCAGTAATGCACTGGGTAATTGCTGGCCTTGTGCCTAAAGTAGAAACAATTATTTATAACTGTATGTGTGCGTATATATATATATATATATATATATAATGAATATGTATATATCTATGTATAAATGTATACATGTATATATGAATATATGTATATATGTATGTGTGTGTGTCTGTGTGTGTGTATAAATATGTTTTATATATATATAGATATATATATATATGTATATCAAATAGATTGTCTGGCTTTCTAAGTCATATATATATATATATATATATATATATATATATATATATATATATATATATATATATATATATATATATATAAACAAGGTTCAATGAATAAATCATTCTCCTTTGATATTCTATTTTTTGTCGGAGAGGAGACCTGCTTTCCATGATTATTCTGAAGCAATTGGCGAAGCCATGATAGAAAGTGTTTTCTGTATTACTGAGCTTCTGAGAAAATATGATCGTTTATTATTTGAACATTAACTTTGCCTTTCTTCCTTACGGGGTCGATAAAATAAAGTACCAGTAATGCACTGGGTAATTGCTGGCCTTGTGCCAAAAAGTAGAAACAATTATTTGAACATATTACAGGTGTAGTCATTGCACAGGGCAATCCTTCAAGTATACTGTATTTATTTATATAGGGACCTGTAGCTATCTGATGGATTAGTTGGGGTACAGTAACGTGTCTTTGCATTAAAACCTGGTGGAACCCATTTCTGAACACAGCTGATTTCTTCCAGGGAAGGAGATATGGGATGAGAAAGTGTTATAGAGGAATAATCGGCACCAGTACTAAACTGGTACTCTTTTTGCCGACTTTGTAAGGATTTGAACCCACAGCACAAAATGCCAGAACGAATTGCCTCTGCTAATTTGCCATATTTCAAGTACACTTCCTATTGAATAATATTTGGAATAAGTATATTGAAACCTGTGGATTGTTTGTACAAAAGAACATTATTGAGGAAATAGCAAAGTGTGAATTTGAAAAGTATTTCTTATTGTTATTGATGGCACGCTTTGTTATCTTAGAAGAAAAAAACCCATCATTCATAATCAGATATGTGGAGAGGAAGACATTAGTTTTTCAATTGGAGAAAGCTGTATTGCATTATCTGAAGGATCCAGGAGAACATGTGAAGAAATTGTTAGATTCACAGAAATAACTGAAAAAGATGCCGAAAATTAATACGTTCTTCAAAATAATTGGTTTTGTTGTCAATAAGCTTTAACGTCACTTTAGTGCAATCGGGAAATTTTGTGGAGTATTCAGTTTTTTTTTTGTTTTTTGTTTTTTGTTTTTTTTTAGTAATTTAATCAGTTTGGTGAAAATGATTTGTCAGAAAAAGTTAATCAGTTTCAGTTGTAATACTCATATTTCAAGTAACATTCAGAGGAGAGTACTTGTTAAAAGATTTTTTGGTGTGAATTCCAAATTCGATGCTGCATTACTAAAGACATTTTAAAGTGAAATATTGCAATTGTTGTTGAACCATGTTTTTCTAAATCTTCTCATCACGTTGAGCTTTTTCTGTGTCATTACCAACAACAGAAGCCTTCAATGGGAGAAGCTTGAGTGTCTAGAAACCATCTAAGTCGTACATTCGGTCCACAATCATAAAAGATTCAATGGCTTAGTACCTTCCAACATCAACAGTGACAAGACAAGTTGCTTGATTTTTCTAGTGTAATTAATGAATTTGCCCAAAGAAAGTCACAGAAAGTTAACTCATGTGCAATGAAGAATTTAAATCACTATAATAATGTGATTGTATTAAATGTTTATTATTATTATAGATGTAAACATTTATTATTATAGATCGTAAAAGGGCGTTGGATTGGCAGTATCGGTAGAGCGTCGGACGCTATGCTTTGCAGCATAGAGTCACACCCTTTTATGATCTGAGTTCAAATCCCGTCGGGGTTAGTTTTGCCTTTCATCCTTACGGGATTGATAAAATAAAGGAGCAGTAATGCACTGGAGTCGATTTAATTGACTTTCCCCTCCCCAAAAACTGTTGGCCTTGTGCGGTGGATTGGCACTATCGGTAGAGGATCGGGCGCCATGCTTTACGGAATAGAGTTACGTCCCTTTACAACCTGAGTTCAAATTCCGCCGAGGTTAACTTTGCCTTTCATCCTTACGGGGTCGATAAAATAAAGTACCAGTAACGTACTGGGATACTTGCTGGCCTTGTACCTAAAGTAGAAACAATTATTATAGATATAAAGTTTATGTTCATATTGCCAGGATTGACATCCATTTCACAATGTTTATAAACAGTAGTCGCCACTCACAAAATGTTTGTTCTTGTAAACATAAATTAAAATTGATAATGGTAACAACGGATCATAGTTTGGGGTTTTTATGTTGACAGAAATTCACACAAAGGCGTGTGTGGCTTCGTTCTATATAGAGATACTGCTTACATTATTGTTGTTTTAACACAATTTATGCAGTCGGATGCTCTTCCAATCTTTTATACGATTTCTATCGCCTTAATACATATGTAATTTGTATTGACTCTAATCTTGACCATTTCACGCTATTTCACCCAATCGATCAGCTCCTATTTCAGCTCTTCAATCAGTTCTTCTTCCAAGTTCGAAAATGCTGCAAGTTCCTCCCTTCTTCGACTTTGATTGAAGTTTAGATTTGTTTTGCGCCTGAATCGGACATTGAACTCAGAACACCAAAAATGACAAACAACTGTTAGATTTCTCTCTGCATAATGACTGGCTTCAATTTCACTGCATGTGAGTACAATGTTCGCCATGATAAAAATTGACAACTCCTTTAGTATGTAACTAGCTAGCCCCGTGCCATCAAAAATAAACGACTAATTGTAATATCTATACATGATATAAAAAATAGATGTTGGTTGGTTGGTTCTTTCGCGCTCACTCACACGAGTGATACAAACGCACAGCTGTGACGAATCTTCGAACGCTGGACATCTATAGATTCTCAACCCCACCTTCCTTAGTCATCACATATATGTATGTGTATTGGACACCCCTTCCGTCCTCAGTCGACATAATTACCCCTTCCTTCCTCAGTCGACGTAATCACCCCTGCCTCCCTAAGTCGACATAATTACCCCTTCCTTCCTCAGTCGACGTAATCACCCCTTCCTTCCTCAGTCGACGTTATCACCCCTTCCTTCCTCAGTCGACATAATTACCCCTTCCTTCCTCAGTCGACGTAATCACCCCTTCCTTCCTCAGTCGACGTACTCACCTCTTCCTTCCTCAGTCGACGTACTCACCCCTTCCTTCCTAAGTCGACATAATCACCCCTTCCTTCCTTAGTCATCTCTAATGTGCGACGGACAAATACACACAGCTATTATATTAGTAGAAAAACTCGTATTCATATAATAAAAGTGCTTCTACTTACTTTCCTTAGTGAACAATAAATACTTTGATCTTTTCTGACAACACGACTATGTGTGCATCGCTGTATAAACTGATTAGTATACCTGAGTATAAAACTTATTTAAGTACATTTTTATTGTTATTACCAAAATAAGTATTATTACCAAAATGAAATTGCTTTTCTAGCAAAAACTGATCACGTGATTTCCATGATGTTGACCTTACAACAGGTGCACTTTTACGGCCAACTCGGGTAAAATTCAAAAGCTGCTTTCAAACTTGTATCTGTTTCGTTTAGGGTACATGAAGTTTTCAATGACGAGAGGGTTTAGTTAATAATAACGTAAACATGATTTCATTCGGTATTTTATTCAGCAATTATAATAAATCTGACGAAACATTTCTATTTCTGTCGCGATATAACCCGCAGCTACGATTGAAATGATATGAAATACAAGTCAGGATTTTATATACGAATGATGTTTCATTGTCCATAATTAGGGTGCGCATTATTGGCAGAATCGGTAGAGCGTCGAACAACATGCTTAGTGGCATAGAGTTACGGCCCTTTATGTTCTGAGTTCAAATCTCGCCGAGGTTAGCTTTGCCTTTCATCCTCACTTTTGAGTGCTACTGGTAGCATGTAACCCAGTGCAACCTGTCGCATGGTCGGGTCGTCGGCGACTAAACCGGCAACCCCATCAAGTTTACTTGGTGATGAGGGTGATTTAGGACACCATGCAGGACAAAAAACAAAACCTGACAAAAGGCAGAAGAACTCATACGAATCAACTAAAGAAAAAAAAATCCTGCCAAATCAATGGGTGGCAGTAGTTCCAGCTGCACGCATGGAAATATTGGTGTAGTGGTTCTGAGAACAATGCGGCTTTGCAGATGATCAATGGAAATTGACCAGGGAAAGGCGCTCGAATTAGAACAGAACTATTGACCTTCAGGAGAAGCAGCGACCCCTGATTATATTCAGCAACCGAAACAAATATGAAGTACACCAAATCCAATGCTCCTAGGGGTGGCCCTGGTTCTTCTTATTTGCGAGTGTAAACTCGGCCAGATTAGATTAGATTAGATTCATCCTCATGGGATCGATAAAATAAAGTAACAGTGATGCACTGGGGTAGATTTAACCGAGTTTCCCCATCCCCACAAAATTGCTGGCCTTGTGCTTAAATCAGAAATTCTTATGTACGAATACGTATTGTAGTGTTTCGTAATTGTCGATAAAATTGCTTACAATTGCCTTTTTTAATATAAATTACTCTAATTCATTTATTCTGTTCTGTTCTAGTTCTATTATTCTGTTCTGTTGTGATGTTCGTATACAAATGCTATGGCAAGAAGATCTACAATCTCTTGTTTATGCTCATTCACAAACTGTACACTGCAAATGATAGACAACTCGAAACACTATTACAAGGCGGTACATATGTTTACAAGATAAACGGATATGAAACTTAGATTAGAAAATGCTAAGGCAATGTTGAAGGGAGGAAAATTAATTGAAGACGTTAATAGATTGCTAGATAAAGAAGAAATTAGATCAAACACAGACATATAAATACTTAATAATCAATTAAGTAGACAGTGGACAACACCCACAATTGAAATAAATGATCTCGAATCATCATTATAGAAGCATTAGCTTAATACGTAAAACAGAACTAAATGCAAGAATATTTAACTGTCTGAGTAATAAACTAGTTATAATCATTATTGGAAACTAAACAAACAAGCAAGACTATATAGAACAAGAAAAATGACTGCACTTAGAATACACCGCCCAACACAAGAAGTAGGTGCCATATGCAACTAGAAAAGTATCACAAAATATCCACTACAGGAGTACAAAAACAAAATAATTGTTTCTACTTTGGCACAAGGCCAGCAATTATCCCAGTGCATTACTGGTACTTTATTTTATTGACCCCGTAAGGATGAAAGGTAAGGTTAACCTCGGTAGGATTTGAACTCATAACATAAAGGGCCATAACTCTATGCTGCAAAGTATAGTGTCTGACGCTCTACCGATACGCCAATCCACTGCCCTACAAAAAGAAAATAATAATAATAATAATGAAGTATAATGAAGAATTAATACAAATTGCTACGAAACATACAAACATGAAAATATTTTCTGTCTTCAGGGAAGCCAACAAGCACAAAAGAGGAGCTGAACTGATATATATAAGGAAAATGAAGAAATTTGAGACAACAGCAGATGTGGTAAAAGGTCAAAGTCTAAGCTGGACACGGATCTCCAGAATGCCATGATAAATCGAAGTCATAAAAAGCCCTCACTTAGACAATACCTAAAATGGCTGAACAAGCAGGAAATATACTAGCAAAAGTCACAACACGGGCTAAGAAGTGCAACACTCAAAATGGAGACTGAAGAATTCTTAATAGCAGCAAAAGATCTCAGCTTCCACACCAGAAACTGCCAAAAGCGGTGAAGTAGATTACATTAAGTAACTGCAGAATATGTTGGGGGGGGGGGGGGGGCAATTGACCATATTGTCTCTGACCATGCAGTCTTAGCCTTGAAAGACTACTGGTACTTTATTTTATCGACCCCGTAAGGATGAATGGTTAACCTCGGCGGTATTTGAACTCAGAACACAAAGAGCCGTAACTGGATGCTGCAAATCATTCTGTTCGACACACTAACGATTCTGACAATAAGAATAATTATCAGCAATACCTCGTAATTCAGAATCCGGGCAAAATAATGATTATTATAAAACCTAATAAAAATACCACCACAGAAGCACCGCGGACCCATCAATCTCCAATGCACACTCCACAGAAAAAAAAAAAAAAAAAAAAAAAATTGAAAAAGCTTGTCTTCGACATCGCAAACTAACGCATAATCTTCTATAAGTCTCAAAATGTTTTCAACATGCACCTAATCACACCACTACACAAATCTTGAACAAAGAACACGCGACGGCTTCAATAACAAAATAACTAATACCATTCTAACCGCAATCAGCATCAGCACAACCTATTTCCAGCAGCTTACTCATAATCAAAATCCTCAAAATTTAATTAAAGAATAACACCAAACGCTTGTTGGTGAATTGTCACTTGGGTCGCTAAGTCTACGTGATATGTAACAACAAATCTGAATTCTGTAGGTTCTGGAACGGAGTGGCACGTGATTTCATATATTTTTTTGTTTTCAACTTCTACTTACGCAAATTCTCCCGCACACGTCATCAGCATATTACAAGAGGGTGTTGTAGTTTGCTTAAAACATTATGGAAGGTGTATAAAATAGTGTGTGTATGTTTTTTCAGAGGGAAATAGCAATGGAAATAGGACATTAAATGTTAAAATAACGATAACAAAAATGTCAACAGAAGAACAAGATAAAGTTTCCTGCTCAAATTTAAGTTTCTTTAATTCTTCTTTTGACGAAGAGATTTTATCCCGAATATTAATAACTAATTTAACACCTCCAACAACTTTGGTATAGTTATCTTTAGCATTGAATGTCCTAATTGCATTGCTGTAGCTTTCTGGAAAAAAATACACTATTTTCTATGTCGCAACAAATTATAAAGAACTCGAAACAGCCATTTTTACTAGCCACAAGCTTCATAAAGACAACTCCACAAATCGTATGCACAATGAAATAAAAATATATGAAATGAACACATGCTAGGATCACAATTTATTGCGGCGACAGCCTGCTAGTTCTATTCCATTCTATTGAGCCAGAGGTTCTCAAAGCGAGCGCTACCGCTCTTCGGGAGGGGGAGGGGAGCGTTGATAATGTCCAGGGAGAGCAGGGACCTAAGGGGGTTGTAGAGATGATATAATAGTATATTAAATATCAAATGATACATATTATATATAAATATAGTAAAATAAAAATATATAATATTTATTTATACATAGTATATATTATATTTATTACACATAAATTAACGATTTTATATATTATATATTATTTACAATTTGCGTGTAGGTGGGTCTCTCTGGAAATAGGGGTGGAGTGCTGGGGGTATTAAGTGGCCGTGAGGAAGGGAGGCACAAAAGGTTTGAGAACCTCTGTGATAAGCTATTCTCGATCCGCTGCTGAATGTGCTGTTGTCGGCTTATCTATATTGGTTTTAAGCCTATCTGTCCACACTTACCAATTATAAGTTAGACTTGGTGCTTCGGTGATCGGGGGATTAGTCTTGCCCATTGACACTGAGGTGGGATTTGAATTCAGGACAAAAATAGTTGGAACAAATACCAAAAGACATCACACTCTTGCCATTCCACTGCTCTGGATTAGCACTTTATTTATCGGCCCCGAAAGTGTGAAAGGCAAAGTTGACACTGGGAGGCGCACCATCTGAAACGTGCGCTTAAGAGAAGCATGATCGCTCTCCACCTGGGTTCACTTTTCTTGATTTTCCCGTGGAAACCATTAACCCCTAGAGACAAATAATAATCGACTGGACAACATATGACAAACAACAAACCTAGAGAATTCTACAATAAATTATTGTATCTTGGAGTGTTCAGTATGAATCGCATTCAATTTGAAGGAGGTATATCTACAGTGCTGGATCTCTGGATCGTATTCAGCAATTCTACAGACTAACTATATAATTGTTTCTATTTTTTTGGCACAAGGCCAGCAATTACCCCAGTGCATTACTGCTGCTTTCTTTTATCGATCCCGTAAGGATGAAAGGCAAAGTTAACCTCGGCGGGATTTGAACTCAGATCATAAAGGGCCGTAACTCTTTGCTGCAAAGCATGGGGTCCGACTCTCTACCGATACTGCCAATCCTTCGCCCTACAGACTAACTATATAATATGAGTCTGTTTGAGCAGCTCCTCCAGGACTTCACATTAATAGATATTACACTAACGGTAACAAACATTGTCAACATCGCCAACACCAAAACCAACACATCCCCCTACAACCACCGCCCAAACCTACCATCTAATAGAGCGTCTTTACGCAGTAGATTGACCTGCTAGAAATAGTAGTCAAGCCCTTTTAAATTACTTCTTACAATCTTTAAAAAGGTTACTTTAGGTGATGGGGTATTCTAAGTGCAAAGATAGGATTTTAAAAGCTCCAGTGGTTTAGATCTTAGGTCTAATATATCATGGCCCCCGACGTATGGCTAAACACCTCTAACAACACCTACTAGCATTACCAACATTTATCCAAACCAACTTGGATGCCTCTATGTGGTTGCTCAGTTGGCTAGAACAAGCACACACATTTCCCACACTTCCTACCCTACTGTTTAAACAAAAAAATAATACGTTTGCACATTGTAATTCTGTGTTCCCTGTTCACAGAAAAAAGATGAGATAGTCCCAGCTGGAATGTCAACGAGATGGTACAAACTTTTGACCTTCCAGAAGACCGATCCTAATAGTCTTTAACAAAGGATGATCAAGCGGACTTTGGAACAAAACAAATATAAAAAGAGTTGAGAGAACAAAACTATAAAACAGAAATAAACGAAAAAAGAAAAACAACCAGCCATAGAAAAAATCAATTTAGTGTACTGCATATGGTGCAATCTATTATGATTACATATGACTAACAAATAAACAGATGTTAGGAAGTATACCACAAATATATTTATTGCAACATTATATAAATAAACTGAGGATGCATTGTAACTTTCAATGCATGTATGTGTACGTGTCTGTGAGATGAATCTTGTTATGAATAGATATGATGTCATGTGCTATAAATAAAATGCCACACATATCACTCATACAGAGCAATCAACAAAATGAAATGGGTTTTAGTCTTTAGATTTCGTTTCTTATTCAATGGGAAAGTCTTAGAGAAGAGTTATGTTCCCTCTTAGAGAAGAGTTATGCTCAAGGCAAGCCGAGATAGAATCCCTGTTTCGATCTTCAGTTGAAGATTTTTTCATTCACTAATACTTTCAAATTTATTACGGGTGTCACAAAATTGCACACCTCTACCTCTATAGATCTGGGCTTAGCACTTATTTCGTATATCAGTGAATGTTGTTGTTTCTGTTTAGCCTTAACTCAACCTTGATCGAGCATACTTATGATCAAAGGTATCCGTTGCCCAAATTAATGCTACCACCAAGCCCTTGGGTACCGATACCTCCTATCCATCTTCTTCATGTACCACACTCAACAATGGACCAATGCTTATATTTACTTTGCTATTTTCTTCTGGAATAACCAGGTGATGAAACAAAGTCAAAATATTGATTTCTAGTACAAGGCCAGAAATTTGAAGAAGTGGAAAGTCGATTATATTCACCTCAGTATTTGACTGGTTCTTTATTTTATCGACCTCAGAAGGATGAAGGGCTAAGTTGACCTTGGTGGGATTTAAACTCAGAACATACAGAGCCGAAACAAATACTGCAAAGCATTTTGTTCGACGCTCTAACGGTTCTGCCTATCCACCGCCCTGATGAATAAATAAATAATTCTTTCTTTCTAACATTGGCAAAAGGCCTGCAATTTCGTGAAAGGGCAAAGTTGATTATATCGACCCCAGTATTAGGTGGCCTCTGAGACTGTTGATAGAAGTGGAAACTATCCTCAAAGCTATCCCGAAGACACGCAACAGAACGGACATCGCTAAAAACCAGACGATGATATTAAACTGAGTGAGGAATAAAATCTACCTCCAAAGATTAAGTTTATTACCCGAGAATTAATTTTATCGCCCAAACATTAAGTCTATCGCACAAGAACTAAGTCTTCCACCCTGAAATTAATTTGATCACCTAAGAATTAAGTAACAATTAACTTTATCACCCAAATATTGAGTCTACCACAAAAAAAAAATTAAGTCTACCACCCAAGAATTAAGCATACCCCACCAGAATTATGTCTGTTACCTAAGAATTATATCTACCATTCAAAAATTACATCTCAATCCAAAGATCGAATCTACCATCCACGGATTAAGCTTACTGCCTAAGGATTAAATCTACCACCTAAGGATTAAAGCTATCATTTAAATTATGTCTGTCACCAGTTCAAGAATTAACTACAATGGTATACATTTGTCCCCAGTTATTCGCGGGGGTTACGTTCCTAGAACACCCGCGAAGGGTGAAAAACCGTGGTCCATAAAAATGCCTATAAACGTCAAAATATAACTTAAAATATAATTTTTTTTTAAATGAGCGTCTTATGCGAAGGGGCGTCCAATAGGCCGGCAAATACAGTATATTGTTATGAATAATTTAGCGTTAAAAAAATATATATTGTCATGAAAAAAGACCCCCCCCCCCATGTCAAAAAAATCGCGGAAAATATTTACGATTCCGCGAATATGCGGTGATTTCCACGAAAAATTATAGTTTAGGTCAAAGCAAAATTCCGCGAATAACTGGGACCGCGAATGCTGGTGGTACGCTGTATATATATGTTTCATGGACACACCTCACACTAAGCCAACTAAAATATTCCTTCTTGTCATCAGAATCGATTAAATACAAATATTTACCTTACTTTCCCATGAATTCTGTGAAAGATCGAAAATCGAAAAATATAAAAAATAGTATTCAAATATTGTTGGGAAAACTGAACTCTCTTTTACCAATCTTGCTATCGATTGTTTCAGTTAACATGAACTGAATACAGCTAACAAAAGCTAACTAAAGTACTAACAAAATATAGATTTCTTTACTGACTCTGACAAATATTAATTTGTTTGTTGAACCAAACATTGAACTCATGCAATCCAATCTTACTTTAGAGTCTACAGCAAGATAGAATTGATGAATGCAATAGGAAACAATAGTCTGCAGTGTAGACTATGGTTTCCTATTGCATTCATCAAGTCCGCATGAAGTGTCGAATTTATTACGAAATGTGGACTTAAAATTAACCGGTACATCGTCGGTTACGATGACGAGTGTTCCAGTTGATACAATCAACGGAACAGTCTGCTGGTGAAATTAACGTGCAAATGGCTGAGAATTCTACAGACACGTGTACCCATTACGTAGTTCTCAGGGAGATTCAGTGTGACACAGAACATGACAAGGCTGGTCCTTTGAATTACAGGTGTATATCATCTTTGCCAGCTAAGTGGACTGGAATAAGGTGAAATAAATTGTCTTGCTCGAGGACACAACGCGCCACCGAGAATCGAACTCACGACTTTATGGTCATGAGCCGAATACTCTAACCAATAAGCCACGCGCCTTCACTAAAGTTGACTACACACTTGTTAATTTGACAATACTTCCGTTGTTTGGAACAATCAACTTTTATCACCATGTGATATCTGCTTAGGCCAAGTTGAACTTTGTCTTTAAAAGTTAATTGTTTTCTCCACGGATGCCACCATGTTTTGGGACGTTGATAAAAATATGAACAAGTTGTTGCCTGGAAACAACAGTATGGTCTCGGCTAGAAAGCCTTGTGAGGCTATCGACAAGAATTATAGAAAAAAAACCCAGGAAAGTGTTAAAAAGCAACAAAAGTGAACCTAGCCGGATTTAAACTGAACAAACAAGAGAAACTGAAGCAAATATATATATATATATATATATATATATAAGGCTCTCTCTGTCCTTTGTGCCAAGTAGCATCTGTAATGAAGGGATCAAATTTAAAAAGCAAAAACAAGAAACGAACATTTCTGTTGGGTGAGACCGGCATTCTTTCCACTGTTCTCTTGCAGAAATTATGTCAGCTTTATCGAGTTGCCCACATAGAGACTTTAGCAGTCTGACACAACTAATATGTATTTCAAGTAACGTAATAAATGTTGCTTAAAAGCTCAAGGCCATTTCAAGAAATAGAAACTGTTTTTAAGTAAAAACACAAAACAAAACAAAACAAAACAACGAAAAACAATCTACTCTGTTCTGTTACTCAATCAACTAATAAACATTCTCTTCCTTCACAAACACATTCACTTATCTTTACCCTTCTTCTCCTGTTACACTTCTCTTTACATTTCTTCCTCTAACTTCACCCTTTTTTTTTTTTTTTGTTATTTCATCCTTTTATACCTTACTTTCTTTTGTTGCCGCCCTCCACTTCTCGTTAACATACTCTCATCTACTCTATCTCTCCCCTCTCTGCGTTTTCCTGTGTTTCCCAGTCTCCTTCTGCGACTTAATTTATCTTTATTTTTCACCCCGTCTGAATAGCTATAATAATTCTTAGTTAAAAGGGTACAATAGAAGAGTTATTGGAGGAAAAACATTTCTCTTAGAATCATAAACATTTTACCCTATTCTTTAGAAGAACAAAGAGTGTGAGCAGCCGAGTTGATAGGATAGCGGACAACCAGGGGTTCGTATTCTGCCCACGGCACTGCATTGAGTTTGTAGTTAATACACTTAACTTACAACTAAATAACCACAGGGTAAAAATAGTCAACTCACGAAATAGTAGCCGTTCTGTTGATTTGATACGTGTTTCATTAGCTTACAGTGTCTAGTTCAACTTGGGTTCTAGCAATTCTCCTTACAACAGTCACCTCGTGGGGGGGCTAGTTTAATGCCAGACGACCCAACTTTACATACAAAGTCCCATAAAAGAATACTACTCCCACATTTCGGACGGTACTGCTGCTATACTCACTAGACGTAAGGTAAATGGCTCATAACTCTTGATAGAGTCATAGGGGAGCCGTATTGACAAACAACCATGTCTTCGGCATTTTTAATCTGACAGAGCCCATCCTTCCCCGGGTCGGAACACAATTAATGAAATGGAGACAGAGCAAGAATCGACCCCAGTACCAGATTGTCACATTATTTATCGACTTCGAAACGATGAAAGACATAGATAACAGCGACGGGATTTGAACTCAGAGAGCAGAGACCCGGAATAAATACCGAGGCGGTTTTAATTCGACGCTCTAACGATTCTGCCAATACTCTGCCTTACTTAGCAGACAACACCTACCCACACCGATAAAAGGTCACCCAACAATTTGGCATAAAGGAGCTCACCAATAAATACGTCTGATTCATTTGAAGATAAATCACTAATATTATCTTGTGTTTCTTTTTCATTTCGAATGTCGTCGCATGTAAAATCTTCAAAGTCGGTATTCGCTACTTTGGGAAGCCATGTTGATACGCTAAAAATCTGTTATACTTTCAACGTTAAAAAACACGTGTTATTTCAAGTTGTTTCACTATATTAAGAGTTAATTTTCGCGCTTAAAGGCTTTATCTCGCAGTAATCTCGAATTGATGAAATTTCGATGACGTTAATGTTTATTTTATAAATAAAACATGGTTTGGAGTATATATCGCAACGGTGAAATAATGGAAAGCTAACAGATTATTAGTTTCAATTATCATAAAAAATAGTAGTTTGACGGCCCAAATTTCAGTACGACCTA
>OZ024745.1:126654306-126666806 GCA_964016885.1 Eledone cirrhosa
CAATATGTATCTTTTCACAAAAAAAAAAAATAATAAATAAATTAAAAAATCACAGGTGAAATTACCTGTTTTATATAACTATGTGTGCTGAAGTCGTATAGATGAAGTCGTAGGGTCGCCACCATGACATACAGTATGTTTTGGCTATTGTAAACCTTGCAGAGTTCATCTCCTTTCCAGGTCTGAATACAGCTGATTTCTTGCAAAGAAGAAGGACTGAGAAAAAAATATAGAGGAAAATCGACCTTGATTGCCTCTTCTTTTATCGGTTATGAAAAGATGAAAGGCGAAGTTAACCTCGGTAAGATTTGGACTGGGATCACAAAAAGCCTGAACGAATACCCGAAGTATTTTATCACACATTCTAGTAACTCTATTAATTTGCCACCTACTCTAAGACGTCAAGCTTAACTTATTTATATGAATTGTGAATTCTTGCTTCGGGTGATTTTCTGTTAGTATGTGTAGTGTACATATTGATATTATACCCAGGTATATACATCAAATAAAATCGTAATTGACAATATATAATACATAGAAATTGAACGAAGAATGCGTTACACTGTCTTATTTAATCAGTAACGTAATCCATGATACATTAAAAAAGATGATATTATATATAAAGTGCATTAGGAGAAAATTAGTGACAGAAAATTAGTATGTTTATTTAAGCGATGGCCAACCGGAAGTGTTGACATTTCAGAAATTTTAAAGAAGTGAATCTTTAAATAAACAAAATATATTTAATCAACAGCCACGAAATTTAGTAAATAAATCATGTAATATTCATTCATTATTTATTCAAAGTAATGCAACTTATTTTACTAATGGGATAAAGAATTATAAACCGTACGCAGTCCCGTGCTCCTTACTTTATTATAGTTTAGATTCATGGTAAATATGCTAACTGACACTCCGTCGATTAGGCCGAGGAGCATTCCAGTTGAAGCGATCAGTGGGACAACCTGCTCATGAAATTAACGTGCAAGTGTCTGAGCATTCCACAGACACGCTTTTCCTTAGGGAGATTCAACGTGACACAGAATGTGAAAAGGCTACCCCTTCGTATTACAGATACAATTCATTTTTGCCAATTAAATGGACTGGAATAAGGTGAAATATAGTGTCTTGCAGGGAATCGAACTTAGAACCTTGCGGTCGTAAACCGAATAACCTAACCACTAAGCTACTTCTATCATACTCATCAGTGATCTTCAATTCTTCGCTGCGAGTATATGTGTATTAACACTAATAGAATTTAATAATCAAAGAAAAGCAAATAAACGAAAGGTAAAACAGTTTCTCAACTTAAGCATCAATTCGCAAAAAAAAAAAAAAAAAAAAAAAAAAAAAGAAGCAAGAATTCACAGGAATCTTCATTCACAAAAAAAAACTTACAATAAATGCTTTAAGCAAAGGGACATAACTTATAATTTTAAGTAAGCTTGACTAATTTAATATAAATCAAAAGTTATTTCCCTTTAAAAATTATTTTTGAGAAAAGAATACATTTTTAAATATTTGGCTTATAGGAATAGGCTGTATCTTTAGCCCTGGATCTCTGTGTGTGAGGGGGTATTCTTCTGGAAAAACTGCAAAGCATATACGGAGAAGGAATACCATTTTAAGTTGACACAATATTAGTGGCGGGACGGACTTGGATGAAAGTAGCAGGAGAACATCTATTCAACTCTCTAACGATTCTATCCATCCATCATGTCATGAATTTGTACTAAATACGAATATGGTCCTGATATATAAGGGACATAACTCTATTATAACAAGCTCAATTGAGTAGTTTTCCTTGGATTATCAATCTATTAAAGTGGACAAATATATAGTATTCGCGGGGTATAAAATGAAGAAATATATGGTATTCGCGGGGTATAAAAATGGAGAAATAAATGGTATTCGCGGGGTTACGTTGCTAGAAGAATGAAAAATCGCGAAAGATATTTGCGATTCCGCGAATATGCGGTGGTTTCCACGAACAATTATTAGTTATGTTCTAAGGAAAATTCCACGAATATCCGGGGGTACACTGTGTATATGTACAGGGTGCAACAGTTGGAACCTGGAACATTACAACCCTTACAGGAAAGGCGCAGGAACTAGTAGAGTAAGCTAGATGCTACCAGCTAGATATAGTCGGGGTTTTCTCAAAGTTTCGTGGCTCTGATACTGGAGGATGGAAACTCCACTGTTTAGGTGTGGCGCCAGAAATGACTGCATAGGTGGAAATGGAGATACTCACAAGTCTCCGGCTGTCAAAATGTGTTATGGACTGGAGACCATTAGGAGGGACAGAGATCAATAATTGATTTTGATCTCTTTGATTCTGTGCTGGATGTTCGTGTTAAGAGAGGGGCTGAGCTGTCAACTGATCACCATCTAGTTATCTGTAACTTGAGACTACCTGAAGTCAAAGAAGCCCATAAAACTGGCAGTTCCAGGGCATCCTACAGGATAAAGTGGCAAGCATTGGTGGATAAGGAAGTCAGGACCAGGTATGGAGATACTATTTCATCCAAATTCAGGGAACTCTGTGAGCAAACTTAGGATATTGAGATGGAGTGGAGATTGTTCAGCACAGAAGTTTCTGCTTCAGCTGTTAAATGTTATGGGCGAAAGAGGCTTGGTGTGGTGCCGGATGGCAGGAGTATTCTATGCTTCAGTCAAGATGTCAACGGTGCCATCCGACCAAAGAATGAAGCTTACAAAACTTTGTTTAGAAATAAGTCCTCCTTCTTGCACTTGTGGTACAAACAGGCGTTCAAAGCTAAGACATGGTAGAACTTTGCGGTTAAGCTGAAATCTGACTTCAGATCAGCAAATAATGTATTCTAGCAGACCATCCTCCGACTTTGTAATAAGGTTTGGTTTGGGGTCAGGGTTAGGGTCAGGGTTATATATATATGTGTGTGTATAATTAAATTTCACTGTATTTTTGACTAAATAAAATAGTCTAATAACAGGGTGTATAAGCTCACTGAAAAAGAAAAAATAGACATTGCTGCCAAATTCTTTAACTAAATCAACTGTTTTTGTTAAAATATACAATGGAGAAATATGTGGTTTGTTGCTGTAGACAACAGAATTGTCATTTTCTTCTGCTTCTCCCACTTACTCCTGAGAGGGTTGTGGGAGCAAAGTTCTCAAACAGGCATTCCTGACGGTCTTATCAGAAGCAACTGTCTCCAAATAATCCCCAAGCGAGACCAACCGAGCATATGGATGTTATCCAACCATCTTGCTCTTGGTTTACTCCTGGGTCTGCTGCCAGATGGCTTTGCCTATAAAATGTCATGTGATTCTTTCCTTAGACATTCTATCCACTTGTTCATGGAACTAGAAGTCTGATCTCTCGATGCAGAGAAGTCGTAATTCTAGCTGAAGAAATTTCCTATTTGTGCTACATACCCTATTGAATAATATTACTCCAAAGATGCTTCAGAGAAACCCTATTTCAGCTGCTTGTATTCATGATTATATTCTTTATTCAAGATTCATTATCTAATTAATGAGTATTATGTTTGCATGCAGTGCTAAGCTGAAAACATATAATGGAAAAACTTCATGTAAAAGTGAAGAAGTGTTAATACAAAAATATGGGAAAAGCTGAACTTCTGAGTTTACAGAAAGCAGCCAGAAACTACTTTACCTTGAATCTTTCTTACCAAATCTGGCATGTAATGAGGTTGGTAGTCAAATAAAACTGAAAGAAAATCATAGGTGACTAAAGAAAGCAAGTTACTACAGCAACAACAACAAATATTCAAGTTAATGAAGGTGGGGGTGGGGGTATCTACATGATCACTCTACCTGCTAGAAATAGCAGCCAAATCTTTCTCATATCACACACTAAAAAAGGAAGAACTAGTTTTAAAAAATGATGGGAAGATCATGGTGGAAATGTTTTTAATCATAGGCCTGTTTGATTAGGGTTGACCTGAGGCTAAACAACAACAACAATTGTTTCTACTTTTGGCACAAGGCCAGCAATTACCCAGTGCATTACTGGTACTTTATTTTATCAACCCCGTAAGGATGAAAGGCAAAGTTAACCTCAACGGGATTTGAACTCAGACTATAAAGGGACGTAACTATGCTAGAAAGCATGGCGTCCAACCCTCAACTGATACTGCCAATTCACAACAACAACAATAATAACAACAATTATTTAAATATTCAGATATTCAATTTATTTTCCAGAATAAACAGATTAATCGACGCAATAACAATACTTCATAATTTTAACATTTAACATTTTTGACTAGGTTCATGAGAGTTTTTACAAAATATTATCTGAACAACTTTTAAAAGTGTAAAACGAGACAAATACTAAGTTTTTTAGTATTTAGAACATGAGAATAATATATAATCCATGATGAGAGGAAGAAAAACAAATAAACATTGAATCTCGTTTTTTGTATTAGATACAGGCTGATATTACTTTGTTCTGCATCAAATAAAATAAAAATTGAGTTACAGCTAAGCCAGTAGAATACTGATTGAGCTGACCTATCTGTTAAACAGTTGATAGTTCATATGTTGTACACTGGAGCTGTAATGTTCTTGGGCAAGACCCCTAACCCTCAATGTCCCAGTCCATCTAGCTATACACATGTACCATGGGAAGGAGGAATAAAATGTTAGAATAACTGACGAGGACACTGTATAATTTGATGATTGTTTTGTTAGCTTACAATATCCAGCTCAAATCCTATGGATCTGAAATAGGAAACCACTCTTTTGTATTATTATTATTATTCATCTTATTTTATTTTTTACTATATAGTCATGGAAGGAAGAGCAGTGCCCATCACCATTTCAGGGGTCCTGACATTAGTGTGAGGGTGGAGGGGATCCTCAAACTGGAGACTTGGCTGAAATGCTTTCAACAGAGTGGATTCTACGAAGACTACCCAAGGATCAGGTGGTGGCATTAAATCTACTACCCAAGTAGAATGAAAAGAGCTAGAACAAACATGGTAAAGCATATTAATCTGATCATCTAACAATTCCTCCAATCTACTACACTGGACTGGAACTATAGTTTATCAACCCCAAAAGGATAAAAATCAAAGTTAACCTCAGTGGAATTTGAACTCAGAAAACAGAAACAAATGCCAGAAGTTATTTTGTTTTATTCTTGCTTTGAATTTTTACTGCTTTGAATTTTTACAAACACAAACAGTTCCTCCAGAATCCAGTGAGATACGGGGCAATATTTAAATAAGTTTGCAGACAGTCTCAATTTTGTCTTAATAGTTGTATTAGTTGCACTCTTTTGAATGGCAAGATTTGAACTCTTGATCAGTAGATAAAATGTCTAGCCTGTTAACCACTCAGTTGTTAAGCCACTTCATCATTTGTATAATGTTTTATGCTGTATTATATTTGATATGTTGCACATGTGAAGCTTTCCTAATTAATTTCATGATCTATATCATCCTCATCATTAATCACATCCACATTATTTTACATATCGAAATTCAGATATTATTGCTATGAAGTCAGTGCTTTAAAAAAAAAAAGAAAGTATAGGAATGGTTTCTCACTACCTTCTAATCTATGGATGAAATCTGAGATTTGTTAATTGCAAGCAGCAAGTGGTGACTTTCATGCCTTTCTCAAAGGATCAGTGATATAAATGGTTTCCAATCAAGAATCAAATCCAAGTCGCAGTTGTAGTTCAGTGAAAACTTACTGCCACTCCACAACTATCAGTACATCTGGCTTACAATAACAACAGTTAACGATCACAGCTTTGTTGATTAAGGTGTTGGCACATGAATTTGTTATAAATACTTAATACAAGGCTCATTAACTAGAATATTATTTGCAATCAGTGTGTTGTGTTTATTTGGCTTTGCACTAATCAAATCAATATCACTTTGGTACCAAGATCAATTATTCCAAGTCTTAAACTTTAGTGCAAGTCACTCAACTAAAGAAGAGAGATGTTCCTCATAACCATGGTAGGTAATGTAATATTTTATAATAGATTTTAGATTAGGGGCATGCAACAGGCGGCCCATGGGCCACAATCCGGCCCACCAGACCAGTCAGAGTGGCCCGCGATGACTGTTTTTAATTTTTAGCTTGTAGGCTTATTTAGAATTTTTTCGTAACCGTAATATAATTTTCTGTTAGTTGACCTATAATAAAGGGCTTCACTGATAGGGTTATGTGTGTTATAATTTCCCAGTTCGATGTTATGGAAAGAAGTTGTGGTGAATCTTTGGAATAGTGCTTAATAAATATTAATGGCCCTAATAGTTGTTCCAATGTTCAAAAGTGGCCCGCCAGTGGAATATGTTGCACACTCCTGTTTAGATGAACTAAGTATTTAAGTAGCAGTTAAGAAAATGTTCTTATGTATAGCCCACTGTGAATCAACATACATAATAAAATATGCACTTTCTCTCAAATATATACTAATTTCAATTCTGTCAATAGACAAGATGTCAATACAGATGTCATGTGGCTACACTAATATGATATTGACATTATTATATCACAATACTGGTATTAGTGTGACTAGACAAATAATATCATATCTTTCTACTGATCTTACGTAGTTAAAAAGGATAAGTATGTGCAGAGTAATGCGATAAATAGTGTAAATTACTCCACCTTTCATGATTATAAATATTTATCAATGGGAGATCAACCCTAATGCAATATTATATGAATATACAATATTGGGAGATTCATTCATGGTTGTTAGACTATAGAGATACAAATTCATATTGATATCATAAGTAATGTATGTAATGTATCTTTAGGCAAGCTAATTAACTCGATAACATTTTGTCTAGCTCTAACCCTTTAGCATTTAAACTGGCCATATCCGGTTAGAAATCTCTCACCTCTTTCTGTTCAAACTGGCTGTAACTGGCCACGCATACTGATGTTAAGGTATTGTTCTCAAAATAAATAATATCAAAATATCATAGATTTGATATTGTGTGAGATAATTATGTAAGATAAATGTAAGAAAATATAATAACATATATAGAATAATGTAAATGCTAAAGGGTGCTGGCATATTATATAAATAAATAAATATTACATTAGGGCCTTCACAACCAAAATTAGGGTTTTAAAAAGTTGCATAGCAGAACAATTATTAGCATTATCATAAATGGTTATACATCAACTATTTTACTATTTAATAAAAGGATTTATGACTAAACCGAGTTTTTCTTCCTGAAAATATTCAAACATTCATATATAAGAAGTAAAAGGTTCAGATTTAAAAATAAAACATATGGATAAACAAAAAGTAGTTATAAGCAGAATTTTGTGGTATGTTTTAACACAGAAATTATTTCAACAATGATCAGCAGAAGAGAAACTCAAAAATAGAAAAAAAACGAAGAAAAAAATTCTTGCATTTGTTATTTTTGAAATAAAACCATACTTTAATGGTACAATTTCATGGTTTGAACCATGAAAATAAAAGTATGGTTTATAAGGCACAATTCTTTTATTTCTCATTTTGCTTTATTTGTTTTTTTATTGTATATGTTTGTGTGTTTTTAAATGAACATTTTAATGTTTAAGGTGGTGAGTACTTTTCAGTAGCAAATAAACCCCTAAAAAACTGAGGTAAGAAGCCAATATAATTCATTTATATTTCTAATACTCTTGGGACAGATAAAAAATATTACGTCACATTTCAATAAAAAAAAAATATATAGAAAGCACCTTGTGCCAAGCTCAAATAAATATATACCTTTAATCACACTTAATAAAGCCATTATCATAAAAAAAGAGAATTAAAATAACTTTTTTTTTTTTTGGTGTAGGGAGTGACAAGTACTATCTATAATAGTTCATAAATGATTATTTTTTAAAGGGAACAAAGTAAAGTTCTTTCAGCTAAGAATTGAAACCAGATTGATAACTCATTTGTCTATAAATCTAATTCCACACCACAGTACAGGCTAACTTTTTTTAATGTTCATCTGCCAGTAATAAATTGTGAATACTGGAAAATGATAATAATGTAAACAAGGGCATAGTTTAGTTAAATATATGGTATATCTTTAGATAAATGTATATTAAGTATATAAATGGTGCAGAAAGTATAAAACAAATAAAAAGAGAGAAGATTATAATCACTGCATCCTAACATGCACACCTAATACATTCATACACATTTATACTCTGCAGTACCACCTGTTACTAGGTAGCAGTCAACTTGTATCCCTTGTGTCAACACAGCTTCACTTTGGAATCACAATATCACAAGGAGTGCTGAATATGGCTTGTGCCTGCATTAACTGCAATCAAACTAACACACACATATATGTATATATATATATATATATATATATATATATATATATATATATATATATATATTGTGTTCAGTAAAAGTTGTTTTGGTAAAAACAGGAGTAAGCAGGAGAAAGCTCTCTACATTCGTAGTGTGTAGTTATGATGGAGATTTATGTAACATCAACATCTTTCTTAATGTTATTCTTATATATATATTTAACAGGAGGGGAGTTGTGATGTCCATTCAGTTACACATCGGTATGGTATGGCAACCTCTCTAATATTGGAGATTTACATGATAAATGCACCCAGTACATGCTGTAATGTGGTTGGTGATAGGGTAATCCAGCCATAAAAAGCTTGCCCAACAAAGGGTTAGGAGAACCCTTCAGTTGTGTCAAAGACATGACAACCTCTCCTGTGTACTTGGTAGAATGTGAGATGCAGATCCCTGGCTTGTCTGGGAGATCAGTAACCCTGCTTCAGTACTGATCTGGTCTATGTAGACACATCCAACCCTTGCTAGCTGAGAAAGCAGACATTAAAACGATGATGATGATTTTATATATATATATGTGTGTGTGTGTGTGTGCATGAAAAGTAAATAGAAAAACAACACAGGAAAACAACACATTAGGCTTTAGTCCTTTGTTGGAAGATAGAATGAGAAATAAAAGAATAAATAGAAAGATAGATGAGGTTAAGAAGAGGAAGAAGTAGAAAAGCAAACTTTTGAGAAAAAGCACTGTAAAACTTTGCCAGGACAATACATACATACATATATGAGGGTGCTTCCAAAAATTCATGGAAAAAGTACATAACTAAAAATCTTATGCAGGGATTTTGATCTCAATGCAGCTGTACGTTCTTGTACTAATGTGTTATAACATGCTGTACTAACGTGTCATAACATGTTGTACTAACGTGTTATAACATGTTGTACTAACGTGTTATAACATGTTGTACTAACGTGTTATAACATGTTGTACTAACATGTTATAACATGTTGTACTAACGTGTTATAACATCATGTACTAACGTGTTATAACATGTTGTACTAACGTGTTATAACATGTTGTACTAACGTGTTATAACATGTTGTACTAATGTGTTATAACATGTTGTACTAACGTGTTATAACATGTTGTACTAACGTGTTACAACATGTTCTGATATGAACCATTAAATGCATGTTGCAATGTGGTGCCACCAGCCGGAAGCCAGCACCTGATTGAGCAACATGGCCTCCATCAAAACATCAAATTCATGGTGAAGCTAGGGTGGCAGAGCAGCCAAATCATTGACGCACTGGAGCAAGTTTATGGGGACAGTTCCCCAAAGAAATAGACAACCTAGAAATGGATAAGTCGTGTTAGAAGTGGAAGAGATGAGCTTGAAGATGATCCTCAGTTGAAGATGTAAAAAAATAAGCTGCTTTGACTTACTTTAAATCACATGGCCCCCAGTTTGACACAGATGAGCTTAAGGACTGGTATCAATGCTTGCAGAAGTGTATTGACGTAGATGGGGTATAAGTAGAACAATAAACATCATAACTTAAACCGTTTTTTCCAACTGTCCTTTTTCCATGAACTTTTTGAAGCCCCCTCGTATACACACACACATACACACACATATATATATATGTATATATATATATATATATATATGATCGATCTCTCTCCCTCTCTCTTGCTACATGTACTAAGCCACCCACACAATGACATAATGAAAGTGCAAAAAAAAAAAAAAAGAGTGTACTCAAAAATATAAAGTAAATGAAAGCATGATTTGATAAATGCAATATGTTTAAATCATAATATATACTGTGCAAATGATATTAAATCAATAGAAATGGTGTAGAAGTGATTTGTAGCACATTGTGTATATACATGCACGTGGTTATAAGTGTGCATTTGTGTGTGTTTATGCATGTCTGTTTACATGTGCAGGTAATGCATTTCTGTAAATATATGATGCAAATACAGAAATTAACTTTGATTGTTGATATGCTTCATATAACATTTTTAATTATCTTTTTGGCAAGTAACAGATAAATCAACAAACATAGAATTACTCAGTAAATATGTATGTGTATGTATGTGTGTGTGTATGTGTGTGTATGTATGCGTGTGTGCATGTGTGTATATGTGTGTGTGTGCATGTGTATGTGTGTATGTATGGACTTGTAACTCCTGATTCCTGAGGGAGTTGTAAGGGAGCCATCACAAGATACAGCATATTAGGGGCATTTTAAACCAAGCAGAGCCCAACTCATCTCTATGTCTGAACACAGCAGATTTCTTCCAGAAGAGAGGGAGAGGGGGAGATAGTGGGGGGGGGGGTATGTGTATCAATAAATGTATATTTCATTTCATTCAAACTTCCACAAACACTATACTGTGCCTTTGGACAAGATATATTTGATTAATGGTTACAGTTTCCTGACAGAGAGAGAGAGGGGGGTGGGCAGAGAGAGAGGGGGGGTGAGAGAGAGAGGGGGGTGAGAGAGAGAGGGGGGTGAGTGAGTGAGAGAGAAGCAGTGAGTGAGTGAGAGAGGCAGTGAGTGAGAGAGGGGGTGAGTGAGAGAGAGAGTGAGTGAGAGAGAGGTGGTGAGAGAGAGAGGTGGTGAGAGAGAGAAGTGGGGAGTGAGTGAGAGAGAGAGGTGGTGAGAGAGAGAGAGGTGGGGAGTGAGTGAGTGAGAGAGAGAGGTGGGGAGTGAGTGAGAGAGAGAGGTGGGGAGTGAGTGAGAGAGAGAGGTGGGGCGTGAGTGAGAGAGAGAGGTGGGGAGTGAGTGAGAGAGAAGCAGTGAGTGAGTGAGAGAGGCAGTGAGTGAGAGAGGCAGGGAGTGAGAGAGGCAGGGAGTGAGAGAGGCAGGGAGTGAGTGAGTGAGAGAGGCAGGGAGTGAGTGAGTGAGAGAGGCAGGGAGTGAGTGAGTGAGACAGGCAGGGAGTGAGTGAGTGAGTGAGAGAGAAGTTCAACCTCAGCACTGACTTACTTTTTTCTGTTATCAACCTCAAAAGGATGATAGGATGAGAGGTAAAGTTGAACTCTGCAAGAGAGGTGGAACAAATACTGCAAAGCATTCTATCCAACATTCTAATGCCTCTGTCAATTTGCCACCTATGTCAAATGGTATGCTTGCTGTATTTAACTTACACATATTTTGGTAAAGTGTACCACGAAAAAAAATAAAAATCAATCAGTATCAAAATAAATATTGATACATTGAATATAATTTACATGATTAAATAAATGTATTTTAAGATAATTAAAGAGAAACAAATTTTAAAGTAGAAGAAATTATGAGAATTTCAAGAAAAGAATCATATCAGTATACCATTATCTGTCAGGTAAACCTGATTTAAGCAAACATTGTATTATAACATAGAAAAGATATATATATATATAAATTTGAACGACTTCCATCCATTCGTCCATCACACAATGTGTGCGTGTGTATTTGTATGAATGTATGTGTGTGTAAAAGGAAGGAAGGAGATGGTGAAAAAACTATAGCAAAACAGTGGCTGGTGTTCCATTTGCTATGCTGTGTGTAAGTGTATGTGTGTGTGTGCGAATATAAGCCTGTGAGTGCAAATTTTTGTAAGTTTGTCTGTTTGCGCAATTATACTTATATACTTATACATATAAATATATGCATATGCACACATATACACATACGTGTCGGCTTGTTGAAAAAATCTTAGTATATAAAAAAGCAATAACAATAATATAAATAAATCTAAGAATAATACACTGACCATCATCATCACTACCACAATGATATAATGGATAATGTAGGAGAATGCTTTACACCTCATACCTATTTTTTTTTTAAGTGTTTAAATATAGAAGGGAGGATTCTGAAAAGCTGACCCACAACCTAGTTTTAATTCTCAGATGTAACCATTTTTGTCAACAGTCATAATTTTAATACTCCATTCCAGGGACATTTTAGCTGATGTAATTTCTGTTAATTTTTATTAGACAGTCATTTCTTTACAGTGGAAGGACATTGTTAGACTAATTATAACTAATCATGAGGAAAATCAGTTAATTATCTCCCTTAGAAACCCATGAAGCTAGATGTAACACCTGTCTAGTGGGTCCGGGTATGATTTTACATTCATTTAAATTATTGATGTATTGTTTTATTGATATTTTTTATCTGTTTGTCCCGAATCTTCTATTATCGATTTTTTATC
>OZ024745.1:126669306-126676806 GCA_964016885.1 Eledone cirrhosa
TAGATAATGCAGTGTCAAGGGAAACAACTCATACAAACTACTAGCATGCTAAAGATTAATTGAAATTTTCCCCCTAGTTTAAGAAAAAAGAGCTCTACCAGTAACTGTTAATGATTCTTAGAGAAAAGAGAGATAATTTCAAGAAATTAGGTGTGTTATATATGTGTGCATGTTTGTGTGTGACTGTGTGTTCTTTCTTATTGTGGTGTGAAATGTAATAAAATCTCAGTAAAACATGAAAATGTGAGAAGTTAGAAATCAATAGCAGTAAATATAGTGTACATAAATTATTAAAATTTAACAATATGATGTGATATTTAACTGTATAAACAAAATGTTAACAAGTATTACATTTCCTGGCATTATGTCAACCAAATGCATGAATTCATCTACAGACAGTATATGCATGTTGATGTGTGTTTATATGATTGTATATGCACATAAGCAGGAATGCACTATGTTATTAAAAATGCAAGTGCTTCAGTTTTTTTTTAATATTATGGTTTTCTAATAAATGATTTGCATTGTTTTCTAATAAAATTGATTCCATGGTCAATCTTTTGGTTTGTTTGTTTATATATTGTTCACTGGTGCCATGACAAAATGCAACCAGTGCACCCTCTAAGTTGGTTGTACTGGTGTCATGACAAAAAAATCTCCCAATTTACTCTGTAAGGTGTTCAGCATTAGGAAGGGCATCCAACTGTAGAAAACGGGGCTAAAAATGGATCATATGAGCAAGATGTGGTCACTTGATCTATCTAGCCTCATAAAATGACAGCTTTTCTGACCTAAGCAGGCATCGAAAATAGACGATAAATGATGATGATTTGTTATATTTTAGACTGTAGAGTTTATCATTACATTTTCTTTCGAGTGTGTGTGATATAACATTTTTGACAAGGTTGACTTGGCATTAGTAGTGTGCTTAGAGGTGCACATAGGATTTGAGCAGATGGTGGGGCCATCCAACTAAAGAGTCCTGCAGAGATTTCCATCCAGTACAGCTACTGAGCTTGCTGCCCAACTGGATTCCTCCAGCACCCATCTTAAATCTGCACTTAGTTTTCTGCTCAGATAAAAAACCTGAGAAATTTATTAACTTAAAATTTGATGCTTATGCACAGTAAATGCAGACTATTTGATGCTTATGCACAGAAAATGCTCAGATCATTTTACGTCTATGCACAGACAATTTCATACTTATGCACAGATGATGATGTGTGTCTTCCTTTTCTGGCAGGAGATCTTACTTTTGGAACTGGACTTAATAAAAGTGATTGATTTCAAATTAATTTGAATGAAGTGTTTATTTCATGCTTCATTTGTTTTTACATATTTAGAATGTCTTCCTTGAGCACATTCCTCAATACTAGGCTCTATACTTCAGTTTTAACCCTTTAGCATTTAAGCCGGCCGTATCCAGCCAGAATTCTCTCACCTCTTTCTCTTCTGGCTGTAACCGGCCACTCATACTGATGTTAAGGTATTGTTCTCAAAATAAATATCAAAATCTAATAGATTTGATATTATGTGAGGTAATTATGTAAGGTAAAGCCTTTATAGTAAAAATATAGAGTAATGTAATGGGCTAAGGGTATACAATCAAGAAGTTGGCTCCAGGCATCACTAAGCATCTAAACACCAGTTTGGCATCAACAAAGAAAAGCTATTTTAGTATATTATATCACACAATAGAAGAAATCTGGAAAGATAAACACTAGTAGAAAAAAAAAAACATCAGTGACCTTATATGGAATATATCTAACAAACAATAACACTGATCAGGGAATCAATCTTAATAAAAATAAAATAATAATCCTAAACCAAATAACGAATAATGCATTCTAAAATTAATGGTTTCTGATTTAGGTACAAGGCCAGCAATTTTGGAGGAAGGGAAAGTCTATTAAATCGATCCCAGTGCATGATTGGTACTTTATTTTATCGACCCCATAAGGATGAAAGGCAAAGCTAACATCAGTGGGATTTGAACTCAGAACGTAAAGGGCTGTAACTCTATGTCATGAAGCAGGGTGTCCAACGCTCTACCGATACTGCCAATTCATAAAATCAATACTAACCACCAGCACAAATTGTTTCTTCCAGAACGTTAAGGTTCTGAATCACGGTTAATACGATGGACCCCCCCCCCCCTGTTCCCACGGAATATTATTATGTAAATGTGTAAAACACTAATTAGAAAATTTGAGAAAACCATATTTAAAAAGTAAAATTAGAACAGTCGCACTTTTAATAAGAAACAAGTGAGCACTTGCACAAAAACACACACATACACATATAAGCAATGTGAATATTTCAGGAATGGTATAGAAAGTAGTTTAGACATTAAATTTAAAATGGTGAGTGAAAATTGATATCTAAAAACAAAAAAATAAAATAAAATAAAACATTAAATAAAAATAAAGATATATAAAAAAATATAATCAATGTGAACATGATTCCAAAATTAGGAATATTCTAAAGTTGATATTTAGCATCAAAATTTTTGATTTCTAGTGTTACTATAATGGCAATACTATAATGCCATATAAAACACAGACTTCTTTTCCTACCATCGAAGACACAGTATGTATCTTAATATACTATGTATTTCCAAATATAAGGTAAGGTGGCCTCTTAATGTAAAAAGATATTTATTTTTCTTCTGAAAAGATGTTCCCAGAAGAAAAATATCTTTGGTAGTCAGCATGAATATATAAATCTTTATTGTATTTAAAAGTATACCAGAATTATGTACAAGTAAAGGTATTACATAGAGTTCCAAGGCAGAATATTAAAAATGCAAGTTATGGTATAAAATCAAATCATGTGTACACATTTCCTAAGTATGTTGTAGCTTATGGAGTATATTTTAGGCAACTTTTGAAATGACATATGTTCTCACTAATTCAAGCATAATCTTGAACTACAAGCAATCAAAACTTTAGGTTTCAGTACAAATTTGCTCATAAAATGTTCTCATATTTGTCATCAATTATATTGTTTTTATGTCAAGGTTGTACGGATTTCAGTATATTAATAAAATAGCCAACCCCTATTCATTTTATTATACATTACGTAAAAAAGGCATTTTATTAATAAAATATCTAACCTCTATTTATTATATTATACCTTACCTAGGCTTGCCATAACTAGGAATTCTATTAAAATCCCCCAGTAAAGTATATAATATGGTCAGAATGAAATAAGCTTATTTCATACTTTGCCAAAAAATGTTAGATATTCTATAGAGTACCTAGGAATTCTATATAACACACAATGCCTTGTTTTACACAATGCTGGCAACATATATACTTATATTTAAATCAAGATCTATATAGAATAAGATAATTAGATAATGCATTTTTTTCTTTTTCTTTTTATCTAGTTTACATTTATTTTTATATACTAACATGGGTTAAATGTTTGTGTGTAAAGGGGAATAAATGGTTATATAGCTAACAACTCATCTGTGAAGTAAGAATAAAACCTGGTAACAATAAGCACCCTCAGGCAAGCAATATTTTGTGCATTGCCCAAGAGCACAATACTTTCATTAATAACAGCCCTTTTACTCTATTATTTTGTAATTCTTGTAATTATTATATTGTAATATTTTCTGAAACTTTATAAAGTTTCAAATAATAAAACAGCCAAACAACTTTTTGAAGATAATGCATAGGGGAAAATGGCCTCACCTTATATTTGGTTTATATACAGTTATAACCAGAAGCCTTTAAGTTTTGTAGGCATGCTGCTATACAGATCCATTTGTGTTACCACTGATAACACCATATTGATAAGAAAAAAGATTAGTTTTCAGTGGGGAAGAAAAATAATAATATTTGCGTTTTCATTATCATAAACTTCCAATATCATTAAATTTCTTCAGCATAGGAGGAAAGTTGTCTTTGTAAAGTACTGGATCTGCACGGAATTCCACAGTTCGGAGAGCAACAGTGCCATATATGTCTACAAACCTGTTGATACATTCTGTACGTTCCACCATATGGTTTAAATCTAATGATAAGAAGCTGTTGTTAACACACTTTGGACATTTGAACTTCTTCCGTGGGGTCACCTTTATAGGTGCTTTACCAGTAGTGTTGGTAATCAGGAAATTAAATGCAATATCTTCACAGTTCATGTGTTCATCCACCCAGGTTTTAATGTTGCCTGGCATTGAATAAGTGTAGAGGAAGTTGTAAAACTGAAAAGAAACAAAATACATTTATTTCATCATTATAGTATCAGTATTTTTTATCACTATTATTGTTTTTATACCCGCTTTATTCCAGGTTTGCAGATTAAGACGAGGACAAGGCTTTTTGTAACAGTTTTCCTATGGCCTGATGTCCTTCTGATGCCAACCCATGCTTTATTTCAAGTATGGCATAAACCACTGACATTCAGCAAACCAATGCACTGTGGGACATATTGTTTATGGTAGACATAAAACAAACACCACCACTTTAAACAGTGTTGATAAAAAAAGACATGCACATCATCTGGCACATGCACACACGTATACACACACACACACACGCACATATATATATATATATATATATATACATCTTTGATGAGCTGAAGTGCACCTGAGCACTGTACACAGTAATTTCATTATTATATACTATTATTATTATCATAAGGACGGTGAATTGGCAGTATCGGTAGCGGGGTGGACGCCATGCTTTCTAGCATAGTTACGTCCCTTTACAGTCTGATTTTGAATCCCACTGAGGTTAACTTTGCCTTTCATCCTTACGGGATCGATAAAATAAAGTACCAGTAATGTACTGGGTAATTGCTGGCCTTGTGCCTAAAGTAGAAACAATTATTATCATAAGCTTCTAACGTATAGATGAGTTTATAACATAGATAAGCTTATAAATTATAAGAAAAGAAAATATCATAGTGAGATGTTTATACATTTTAAACAAAGTTTTAACAATGAAAATTGAAATAGAAATATAGTGCTTCACCATAATATTTAACTAAATAGTCTAATAACAGAGTATATAAACCCATCTTTTTACATTCAGTGAGTTTATATGCCATGTTATTAGACAATTTTATTTGGTGAAATGTTATGGTGTAGCCTTCTATTTCTATTCCAATTTTCAAACTTTGTTTGCTGCTTTCTAAACATACTTTCTTCGTTTTAACAATGTAAATTAAGTGAATTGAATGCAACTTGTCAACCAAAACTGGCTTCTAAACTAAGCTAGCCGAGAGTCAGGGTTGGATTTAGACCTTGGGAGCCGGGGCACCTCAAGTTTGGGGCCACTCATGCACAAAAAATTAGAATACACTGACCCCCCCCCCCCCCCCCCCATTTATGAAAAGACAAAGTTGACTTCAACAAGATTTGAACTGGAACAAACATTACAAGTCTTGGACCCCGTACAGTCGAGTTCCTCTGCAAGATGGTAACGTAAGCAGCCTGTCTGAGGAAGGAGACCCATGAGGTGGGGTGGGTGGCCTTGTCCACAGAGTGCAACCCCTCTACTACTGTGCTCTAGGCTCAGAGCCCAAGCATCCTATGCCTTCCACCTCCCCATTCTTCTGTGACACTAGAGTCCTTGCCATTTCCTCCCCTTTCAGTTTTTTCATTTTCTCTTTTTTCTTTATATTTTCCTATTTTACATTCCATTCTTCTCTAAATCTAAATTTTCTTTTTCTATTAAACTGTATTTACATGATAAATTCCATAAACAAAATTGAGAGAATTTTTAGAAACAATTATCAACTTACTTTGTGATAAAATGCTGCTCCGGTAAGCACCATAGATATTGAGTTGGTCCATTCAGACTCATATTTCCACTTTTGAGTAACATTATCAAGCAAATGCACTCGAGATGGGAAACCCACCAATCGATCTGAGAATTCTCGCCAAACCTTTTAAGGGAAACAATATTATAATATTATATATATATATATCATCATCATTTAAGTGGACATTAATTGATGATGATGATTTATGTGTGTGTGTATATATATATATATATATATGATTGCATGTATATATGCTTATATATATGTGTGTGTGTGATGTTGGAAAAAAGGAAAAATTGATATTCTTCAGTGAGATGTGGAGTGAAAAAAAAAAATGTGTGTGGGCATGTATGTATGTGTTTTGCATCTCTCTGTTTGCCTTGTCTATTCTTGAACTATATATATATATACACACACAATACAATCTCATTGTATCATCATTCACTGATTGGTGTGTTGTTTACACAACCCTTATTAATCAACAAACATAAGTATATATATATATTTATTAAAAAATCAGATCTACTGAAACTAACAAACTTTGTTAGTTTCAGTAGATCCCATTAAGGGTGAAAGCAGCGATTCTTTGCTTAAACTTTAATCTGTTATTTTAATAAATATTTGCTCTACGGTTATATATATTTATCCTTATTGAGCCCTCTTTGGATTTTAGTCTTCAAATTTATTATTATTACAATATATATATATATATATGCAACCAGTGCTATGAGCACTGAGTGTGTCAAGAAATCGAAATAACAGAAGTAAGTTTTTTTTATTCCATCGTTATGTTTTTCTGGGTTTTTTTGTTCAAATTCTAGCTGACTGATGAAGTCATAGCTGTTGCATAATAGTTATCACCGAAATATGTTTAACACAAGTTAATTTTGAGCTGTTGCATATTTTTACTTGTATGTACTTAAGTGAAAACCATTTACTTACTTGGTAACCAAATTCTAATTCATCAGCTGTCAACATTATAATATCATCATCTAATGCCAAAATGCAATCTGTTTTAATTTCACTGTAAGGAAAAAACCTGTAATAATGAAAAATAAGAAATGTTAGGTTTATAAAAAACACACCAAAATAATGATTTCTAGCAATAGTGGAGCAGGAGGGGGTTGCTTAACCCTTTAGTATTTAACCCAGCCATATCCAGCCAGAATTCTCTCACCTCTTTCTGTTCAAACTGGCTGTAACTGGCCGCTCATACTGATGTTAAGGTATTGTTCTCAGAATAAATAATAACATAGATTCAATATTATGTGAAATAATTATGTGATATATACTACATTTTACCACAAAAATACAATAGTATGTATATAGAGTAATGTAAATGCTAAAGGGTTAGGTTGATACCAGTATTTTACTGGAACTTAATTTAATCTACCCCAAAAGGATGAAAGGCAAAGTTGACCTCGGTGAGATTTGAAGTTAAAATGTAAAGAGCTGTAACAAATACCACAAAGTATTTATCTGATGTTCTAATGGTTCTGTACCTCCCCTCCTACCTACCCCCCAAAATGGTTTCTGATTTAGGCACAAGGATAACAATTATTGCGCGGGGTAAGTTGATTAAATCTGGTACTCGTACTTTATTTTATCAAACCCGTAAGGATGAAAGACAAAGCTAACCTCAGCGGGATCTGAACTCAGAATCACAAGGGCTGTAACTTTCGAAGTTCAAATCCTGCTAAGGTTAGTTTTGCTTAAAGT